>JACDJE010000575.1:212657-235369 GCA_016647715.1 Pavo muticus | reverse complement strand
AGGCAGCTCTGCAGAGTGCCACCCAGCCCTGCCCGCATCCTCTGCCCTGCCCAGAGGTGCGGGGCCCGCTGCGTAGGCCCTGAGCCTGCTGCTGATGGGGGCTGCTCTGCTCTTTCCAGCTCTGCTTTGTTTGTGGCAATCTGGGGGCCAGCATCACCTGCGCAGAGACGGGCTGTGACCGCAGCTTCCATCTCTCCTGTGCCTCGGAGGGTGAATGCATCACCCAGTACTTCGAAGAGTTCAGGTAAGGGCTGGCAGCTATTACCTGTGAGCCTCCAACCCCTGCTGTCAGCACCAGCCAAAGAAGCGAGGAACACGCTGTGACACCTCCCAGCAGCCTGACAGAGCCAGAGCCAAGGCCTGGGGTTCCTCCCTGTTCCTCTGTCCTCCTCGCAGCACTTCTCACCTTGCCCATCCCTCCCATCTTCCTCCAGGTCCTTCTGCTGGGTGCATCGTCCGCATCAGGCAGTGGAGGCAGCGCCGGTGCAGGACACGACCTGCATCATCTGTATGGACCCCATGGGTGACAGCAGGTCGTACAGCACCATGGTGTGCCCTTCCTGCCAACACGCCTGGTTCCACCGGGCCTGCATCCAGGTAGGAGCCCTCCCCTCACCCTGTGGGCTCCGCAGGCGCTCAGCAGCACCAGGCCCGGCTCACACTCACACTTCTTGTGTTTCTGCTGTAGGAACAAGCTCTGCGCGCAGGGATTTATTGCTTCCAATGCCCCCTCTGCCGAGACAGAGACTGGTTTATTCGAGAGATGCTCACTATGGGGATCCGAGTCCCATTCAGGTTGGTGTCTTTCAACCAGCTCTTGAGATGTGAGGGCACATGAGCTGTGCCCGCCCAGGGGCTGCCTGAGCAGGCCTGGCCCTTTTCAGCCACTAACATGGGCCTCAGCATCATTGGGAAGCTGGAACTGGGCATAGGGTGGAGGGGGAGGGATGCCATGGATTATAGTCCTGGGGCAGTTAGTGCTCATCACATTCCCTCCCTTCTCTGGCAGAAAACCAACATGGGAGGACAACAACACCTACTCATCTCTGGGAGTTAGGCATCAGCGCTGCGATGCCAGCGACTGCCATTATCCACATGGCAGGGAGCGGTCAGAAGGAGAAGGGTGAGTTACCTCTTCAGCCCTCTGGGGCTCTGCGTGGGATCGCGGCCTCACTACAGGCTGGGGGAGCACGGACTGAGCACCAGAGCTGTGCCGGGCACTCCCTGGCTCAGGTCACTTTGTCCTCATGGCCACAACCCGTTGGTTTCCCCAGACCCTGGCAGCTGCTCCTCTGCAGCTCCTGCGCTGCACAAGGCACTCATCGACTCTGCTCCAACCTGAGTCACAGCACAACCAGCTGGGAGTGCAACACCTGTGCTGGAGAGGTCACCGGTAAGAGGCAAACAGCTGCGTGCTGCTGGGCTGGGGCCAGGCGAGGCCTTGCTCAAGTCCCTTTGGCCCAGGAGGGATGGGAGCCTGTCCCACCCCGGGGCTGGAGATCTGTCCCGCTCACCTTCCTGTCTCCCCTCACAGCCTCCAGCACCAATTTGGACAGCGCTGGCCCCAACACCACCAGCCAGCAGGGACTGGGGCCATCCCAAGTCTCTATAGCACACGAGAGCAGCAGCTCCAGCACCAGCAGCCAGGCACCATCGGGCCCAGATCACAGTTCCTGGGTGCCTGAGCTGCTCTCCCGGCAGCCAGGGCGGGCCCGGACTCGAAGCCGCTCCCCTCTCCAACATCGGGCTGCAGAGACCCACAGCCAGCCCCGAAGACGCTGTGGGAGCCAGTCCAGGCGGCGAGGGCCAGCCCAGGGCCAAAGCCGCTCCCGGGTACCACATCGGGCCTGGAACATCAACCGCCGGCCCAACTGATGCCGTAGGAGCAGCCGTGTGCAAGCTTCACTTGCTGTCCAAAGTCATCAGGGTCCATCACAATAAAACTGAGAGTTCCTTCATGCCACTGTCAGTTTTGTTCTTCTCTGCCTTTCCTGAGGTGGGCAGCTTTAGGGGCTGCAACCACGGGGATCCCTTGCCCCCTCCCCCCCAGCACCCAACCCATTCCTTCCTCCCCGTGGCCCGGATCAGGCTGAGCTGGGTTCTGGCCCCGACTCCAGCGGGACGCAACATTTCCAACGCACAACGTGGCGGAGGCCAGGCTGGCAGCTGCAGCCCCGTTCTGGGGGTATTTCTGTTGTCTTGAGGACATCGCTGTGTTTGGGACACGCAGGCAGCCCTGGGGCTGCTGCCGGCTGTGGGCTGGGCCAGGACCTGTCTTTCCTCCTGCATTCGGGCAGTGCCTCAGGTCTTCTGCTGCCACTGCTCGTAAACGTGACGTCCACCCTATATTTACTTGGTCCAATTGTCTAGAGAAATAGCCCGCTGGTCTCTTCCTGGATCCAGTGTGTTCTGCTAACTCTCCCAGTGCAAAGTGACGTCTTTCATGCCCATCCAATTCAAAAGGCTTTTCCAGACTGGGCAGTCCTAGAGCAGGGGTAGACAGCAGAGCTGCTCTCAGTTGAATAAAGGCTGTTTGGCATTCTGGATTCCAGTCCAAAATTTCTGCTTCTCCTTTCACAGCTTCGTATTCCACGATCCTCCGTCAGTCCACAGTTTGGTATCCATAATCTACAGCATCCTGCCATACCATAGGAAGCTTGCATTTCCCATTTTGACTTTGGCTCTGCTATTTGACAGGCCTCCCTGCGCTCACCCCCCAGGCTTCGGTATCCCCAGGTAATGGTAAAACCAACATAAATCACAGACTGGCAAGCTTTCGGTGCTTTCTTCTTGGATACTCTGCATCCTGCAGAGCTGGGAAAATTCAGGAGACTTGTTGTCACTTGTGTTATTTCCTCCCTTGTCTCAGCACCGATAAGGAGTTCATCTGCACACTGGCGCAGTGCAGCTTCCAGCTGTTTGTGCCGCCATCCCTCCAGTTCCTTAGCAAGCTGATTCCCAGGTATGATGGGGCTATTTTTAAAGCCCTGGGGGAGCACAGTTCAACAGCGCTGTGTTTTCCTTCCAGTTTTGGGGTTTTTGCACTCCAACACAAAGGAGGGTATGTGGGTTTTCCATAACGGGATGTACTACCATCACAATTGGACTTCCAGCCCTTTGATCCTGAACCAGCTGACACTCTGTGGAGTGAGGCTTTCTGGCTGGCAGAAGTGCAGTACTGCGTTGTGAGCAGCATTCTCGTAATAGTCCGTGAGTCACAACCTTACCAATCAGAGGCTGAGTTCCTCTCCTACCTTCCATTTTTAGGAGGTACTGGTTTTGTCTTGCAGGCTTAGCTTCTGGCTTTAGGGGTATTCATACCATTTCAGCTGCTTTGGATCCTTCTGGGATTTCAGGAGCCCACCCCAGCGGATTTACAGCAGACAGTACCTCATAGGGGTCTACCATTTTATCTTATTAGCAGTTATTTGCACATTCAATTTGTTCAGTAAGTCTCTTCCAACTCAAGGTATTGGACACTGAAGGGTATACAAGAAATCCCGGGTAAGCACCCGGTTTCCAATCCTCTTCTCAACTGCCTTTATCCAAACAGAAAGTAAGGCTGCATGTTTTTGGCTGTTCAGAAGACTGCGTTTAGCCAGCATATCAAAACACACTTATTTGCCGTAGCAGAAGTTAGGCCTGCGCCCCGTGCCCCACTTTCAGCCCAGGTAGGGCTAACATTGCACCAGTGTTGGCTTGTTGGTGGGCAATGAGTGTGCACTCGGGGCCGGGCCGGGCTGCTCTGTGCGAAGAGCTGCCACCACGATGGCGTGGGGAAGGGGAGCCCATGCGCCATGAGTTGAACATGAACAAAAGTAACCGGATCCAGGCCAAAAAGCAGCAGCACAACCTGCACCCCTTCTTCCATAGCATTTACATCAGCAGCTGCCGCTGGGGCTGCTCCAGCCAGCCAGGCCTGGGACGCTGTGCGGGGATATGGCCGCCACGGCACGTGGGCCTGAGGGACCGTTGGGGTTCCTCCAAGCAGAACCACAGGCAGGGGCAATGCCCGGTGCCAAAAGGTAAAACGGGCTGGAGGAGGGGAACAAGGCCCAAGAAAGTAGGAATCAGCATCTGCTCTTGGCGGCCTGGGAAATATAAGACCTGCTCTGAGAGAGCGGAAAAAGCCTTCGCTGTCAACTGGCTCTAAAAACGGCTTGGCTTTTACAGAGACTGGAGCCTCTTCCACTGAGAAGTTCCCCTGAAGGAGCTGTTGTTCTCTGGATCTCCTTGTCAAGGAGGAGATCCTCCTTGCTGGGGATGCTTGGCAGACTCCAGGCTCTGTGACGCCGAGCACTTTGGAGGGCGACTTTGCCAACCGTCTGCTTCGGGGCCTGTGGGACAAAAAAAGACATGAACATTGCAAATGAGTAAACAAGCTGGGCAGCTACTTGTGCCAGATGTAAAAACGAACGAGGTGCCTGTTTGAGGAGAAGATATGCTTTAGCCCTCTGGGCATTTTTCTGGCCCTTCTCTGGGCCTGCTGCAGAAGCTCCACACATCATATGCTCCACATCATTCTTGTGTTGGGGGTCAAGATCTTCATGGGCAGAGCAGAGGGCAACAATCCCCTCCCTGCCTGCTGCACCCCTCCTTTAATGCTGCTCAGGATGCAGTTGGCCTTTCTGGGCTGCAAGCACACACTGCTGCCTCATGTCCAGCTTTCATCCACCAGGACACCCAAGTCCTTACCTCAGGCTGCACTCATGGAGTTCTCCCAGTCTGCACATCTATCTGGGATTGCCCCAACCCAATTGCAATGCCTTGCACTGGGCCTTGCTGAACCTCCTTAGGTTCACATGGACCCACTTCACAAGCATGTCCACGTCCCTGTGGATGGCGTCCCTTCCTCCTCTTGTCTCAACTCCACCACTCAGCTTGGTGTTNAAAGAGTCCAGCGGAGGGCCACAAAGATGGTGAAGGGCCTGGAGCATCTCCCCTATGAAGAAAGGCTGAGTGAACTGGGACTGAGAGGGGACCTGATCCAGGTCTATAAATATCTAAGGGGTGGGGGGCAAAGTGGTGAGGCCAGACTCTTTTCAGCGGTGTGTGGAGACAGGACAAGGGGAAACGGCCAGAAACTGGAGCATAGGAAGTTCTGCACCAATGTGCGCAAGAACTTCTTTACGGTGAGGTGACGGAGCAGTGGAACAGGCTGCCCGGGGAGGTGGTGGAGTCTCCTGCTCTGGAGATATTCAGGACCCGCCTGGATGCCCACCTGTGTGACCTGGTGTAGGGAACCTGCTTTGGCAGGGGGGTTGGACTCGATGATCTCTGGAGGTCCCTTCCAGCCCCTACGATTCTGTGATTCTGTGATTCTGTGATATTATTGCTTCAGAACTGCTGTAGACTTAGCAGCACGAAGGGTCTGTGTCCCCCAGGAGAAATGTATTTGTGTGGTTGTGGTCTGCGTGTGTTTTTCTACTTCTAAAAAACAAAACCCAGGCAAAACAACTTTCAGAAGCTAGTCTGGATGTCCAGCTCTTGTGAATATCAAGAACTCTCCTCTGAAGATTAGCAGGGCAAGCCACTCCAAATGTTGTGCCTTCCCACATTCTTCACGCACAGCCCAGTTAAGCAAATTGGAACTCTCCCAATGGAGCCAATATAAATGAAAAACCCTGTTGTGAAAGAAGCAGAGTCCAAACCAAGAGGTGATCTATTTCTCCCATGTAGGACATCCTTCTTCCTCTCTCCCAGGAAACACAGCATTTAGGCCAAGTGCAGCAAACTTCATTTCTGCACCTGTCCCACATACGGGGAAAGCAGAAAGCAAGCTCCCTGTCTGACGTTGTGAAGGCAGCAGCCACCTCAAGGGCCCATCCTTTCATATCCTTCTGTGAGCTGACTGCAGCCCTGAGCCCACCTGCACCTCTCTGCAGCTGTGCAGCTTGCAATGGGCCCGCAGCACGATGTGGGACAGCACTGCTGTCCTCCAGCCAGGGGAGAGCTGCAGTGCTCGGCTGGGGATTTACAGAGCAATTCTGGAAACCCTTCCATAAATGTCACTATCATTTTGTTGCAAGTGATTTGCTTTTCCGCACAACCCTTTTCACTCATACCTCAGTGGGAAGCTGCTTTGAATTTCAATTTACAATTATTCAGCTCCTTTCACACCTACATAGAGCCTTTGCTTTAAGCTTGCATGTGATGTTCTGCTGCCTTTGGGTGCACGGGAGCAGCTAGGGCAGGAAAATGCAGTGGAAGCTAGCAGGTTGTACCTTGTGGCATATGTGAAGAGAATTAATCAAATGAAAAACCCTATCAGAAAAATCTACAGGCAGCAGGCGAGACTGGTGGAATTCAGTTTATGCACAAAGACAGCATTTATCCAGAACTTTGGCTCTTTAATTGGAGCAGGGCATACAAAAAGCAGGTCGAGGTGTTTCATGGGATCCAGCAACATTGCTACTATAGAGAAATTTTTAATGCTTTGCAAAACATCCAAGTATAGACTATAAAGAGAAGATTTCAGCTGTACAGTAAGGTATTCAAAATTAACATTTGGCGTGATTCAGAGTAAGATTATCTGATCTCTTTCTGTTTTCTGCATTTAGAAATACTTGGAAGAGTTCCATCAAGAGGTATATTGTGAGAGACGCATCTTTGGAGGAGCAGAGCAGGGGGGCTGGTGTGTGCTGGCACCACTGCAAGGGGAAGGGTGTGCTGGCCATGATCTGCTGCCAGTTTGCTGGGCTGGGGGCTCCTGGGCGTCTGTGTGCCACTGGGAAACTGTTCTGGAAATGCTCTCATGTGGAAAAATGAGAAAGAACGTGTAATGTCCTCTGTTCCAAGTGACACCTGTTCAGATCCTAGGCTGCTTTAGGCGCTGTGTGACAGAGGAGGGAGCTGCCAGCTCACCACAGCCTGACTCGGCAAGCAGAGCCCAGCTTGCTTGCTGGTGGCATTCCCAGAGATGGTGTCAGACTTAATTTGCAACAGGTGGACGCTGGCCTGGAAGTGCCCAGTGCACTTTGGCTACCTTTGGGCATGGTTTGTGTGCTCATACAGTGCAAAACCCCAGCAACCAGTCTGCAGGGACAGTGGGAGCAGGAGGCCTGAGAAGGTGGTTGCAGGGGGAATATTTTGGCAGCGGGGTCTTTAACTCTTTGTTATGAGAGAAAACCTGGGATGGGTTGCTCTGAGGTCAGCTCGAGCCAGCGTGGAGTGGTTTGAAGCTGAACCCTAAGCTGACCCAACCTGCAGCCTTCCTGCCCTGGCCAGCAGCAGGGGCACAAAGCATGGCTTAATTCCAGCCCTGAAAGAAAAAGGATTTCTTCACGTGATGCTGCTTGCTGGCTGCTGGTGGCAAAGTGTGGGCTGGGACATGTGGTGGTGTGCACGGCCTGGCAGGATGGGCTCTGTTTCAGAAGCTCCTGTGATGTTGTTAAATTCAGCTTTTTCTGCTTTACTCTGGGAGCTGCTTTGGTGCAGCCTTTCTACCTTCAGAAATACAGCTCAGATCCAGTTCTTGTGAGCTGCATGTATTCATTCATTAGGCCTCGGAAAAAGTGAGTGAGACAAGTGCTGCCTGTGGTGCAGCCCTCAGACTGGCAGGTATGTGACAGCAATTAAGCATCAAAGCAGCCTGCCTTCCCAGCCAGGACATGGTGCCTTATTTCTCTGATATCTGGATGCCAGATGATTCCATTTGAAGTTCTAACGAGGCCTCAAACTGAGGATCTGGGAGCACACACCGGCTTTGCTGTGGTTCTCACTCTTTATTTGCATTGTTTATTGCATTGTTCCCAAGAAGCCAGATTGTTACCTGGCTAGGGCTAAGAGAGGAGGTAATACCTACCTAACGCCATATTAAACAGAATCTCTTTTCCCAGCCCTGTGCAGTGCTTCAAATCCCATCCATCATTCCCCAAGTGCTAGAAGGCAGCACTCTTGCCTTCATCTCAGTAGATACACCAGGACCAGCTTGGTGCCAGGGGTTCTGATCTGGTCTGAGTTCATGATAGCTCTCATGTGCAGCAGTGACTGGCTCCCAACGGCTCATTTGATCACTTATTCCAGGGAAGTAACATTCAAATTTGCCAGCAAATTGTCTCTGACGCACTAAAAAGTATCTTTTCCAAGGAAGGACTGAATGTGATCCTTTTATGGTGTTTCTTTTTTAATATCTTTTTATTATTATCATTATTTTTATAGCACAAGAAACAGAAGATGCAGAAGAAAGTACTTCAAAGGCATCATGACTCCCCTCTCAGATGAGAGAAGCAAAGGTTTCGTGGTTGAATGGGGGAAAGCTTTGCTTCTAGGATCTGAGCTTTGGCACAAGTCCCTGTGGGCTCCGTGTCCCTGGGCCTCCCCAGTCTCTGCACAGTGATGCTTTGCAAAGGTAGGGCTGGTGCTGGAGCACCAGAATAATGCAGAGGTGCTCAAGGCAGCAGAGTAGTCTGGATGCGACACTTCTGGTGAACGGCTCCAAGTTAACTGCTGCCACTGTGCACCTCTCTCATCTCAGAGCGTAGCAAGCCCATGTCCCAGGGCTGAAAACCCACCACACTCATGGATGTGAGCTCCTCACTGCAGCCCCTTCCCAGGAGCAGCTCTGACCCAAACAAGTAGAGCACATCCAAATTTAACATGGGTGTTTGGCAGAAAAGATTGAGGGAGTCCCTGCAGTTTTTCAGTTTTCTGTTCTGTGACACAAACTCAGGTTAAGACTGACCCCTAAAGGACACCAAGGACCTGCTGGATCACAGAAAAACCTCATAAACTCCCAAAATCTTCTTACACTGATTTACCTCTAGCTTTGAGCCACAATAAAAGTTTATTTGGAAATTAACCTCAACTCAGTTTCTGACTTTGCACATGAGAGAAGCATATTTTCTAGTCCTCAAAATCTGTCAGCTTTAGCAGAAAATGTGCTGCCCAGGGAGCTGGGGGAGTCAGCGTCCATGGAGGTGTTCCAGAACCGTGGGGATGTGGCAGTGAGGGACGTGGGCAGTGGGCAGGTGGGGGGGTGGACGGTGGGACTTGGTGATCTTAGAGGTCTTTGCCAAGCATAGAGATTCTGTGATTCTGTGAATCGAGTCATTTATTGGAACGAGAGGTAATCAGCAGCAAACAATCAAAAAGTCACAGAAACATGGAAACACTTGATTGGGATACTGATGGAGCCACAGGCCAGGCAGCATTCAGGTGGGGCCAGGAGGGTGGATGTGTCACCCAGTGCCTTCAGCAGCACCAACACGCCGGGTTCCAGAAGGGCTGCGTCCAGCACCGGGCCCCTCACTCTGCACTGGCTGCAAGAGCTGCCGCCCTCCTGCTTGGGTGCCCTCACCCCCTGTGACGTGTGATGGTTCCACAGAGGGTGGTACAGAGGGGACATTGTGACCCGCGGGGTGTGGAACAGAGCTGAGGCTGGGGGACTCAGGCCGAGCTCAGTGCGACTTGGTGAGGTGAGCAGGGAGGAAGGGGCTGCCTGAGGCTGCTGAGGGAGGTGGGTTCCTCAGCGTTCAGGGGCCTGAGCTGAGAACTCAGCCTCATCCCACTTCTCCCATAGGTTGGCATGTGGAGGAGAAAGCCTGGTGTTACTGGGACAGACACTCTGCGAGAGCTTGCCGTTGATGCACACGATGTCCGAGGGGATACAGGAGGCTGCCGGCTCGAGGGAGCTGGGTGAGAGCAAAGTATCCCTGCACGCAGCTCCCTGCCGCCGGGCAGAGGGGTGCTGGGGGTCTGCCTGCGGCGGAGAGGGGAGGCGGGGGCACGCAGGGGCTCCCCAGCCACCGCGGGCAGGGCCCCTCTGCTTCTTGGCCAGGGCAGCCGCGGTTGGGCTGTGGCTGCCTGCTGGCAGCGCTGGGCCTGCAGTGCCCCTTCCCCTCCACGGCCTCTGGCCCTGCCCCTCAGCTGGCATGGCCGGCACAGAGCAGCCCCTGGAACAGCCCCTGGGGGCACTTGGCCTGCAAAGCGCTCACTGCTCTTTACTCTCTCCTCTCCAGCATGTGTGCTCTGTGGCCGAGTGGATGATGACTCGAGCATATATGGGCACAAACATGAGAAAATTGGGTTCCACTTCCATACTTTTTGTGTGGTGAGTTCCCTTGTGGCTCCTGCCTCCTTCTTCCGAGGAATGCTTCCCTCCTTTTTGCCCTAACAAGATCATGCTCTTTCCTCTTGTACAGATATTTTCCACTGGTCTTTGTCAACGAGGAAAAGAAAACAGAAATGCATGTTATTTTGAAGAGGACCTGATACACACAATCAGGCAGGCAGAGCAGACGGTGAGCACCGGACCGCAACAGGGAGCTTGGTGCCAGGAGAGGCATGGAGAGCTCAGCCTGGTCCAAAGAAAGCAATCCCAGCCCTTCCAACCAGCTCCAAGTGAAATTCCTGCTCTTGCATACGAGCCCTGTTCACCAGGCAGCTCTGCAGAGTGCCACCCAGCCCTGCCC
The DNA here is from genome assembly GCA_016647715.1 of Pavo muticus. Taxonomy (NCBI): domain Eukaryota; kingdom Metazoa; phylum Chordata; class Aves; order Galliformes; family Phasianidae; genus Pavo; species Pavo muticus. The sequence goes on along the minus strand of JACDJE010000575.1, from coordinate 224,957 downwards.
GCATCCTCTGCCCTGCCCAGAGGTGCGGGGCCCGCTGCGTAGGCCCTGAGCCTGCTGCTGATGGGGGCTGCTCTGCTCTTTCCAGCTCTGCTTTGTTTGTGGCAATCTGGGGGCCAGCATCACCTGCGCAGAGACGGGCTGTGACCGCAGCTTCCATCTCTCCTGTGCCTCGGAGGGTGAATGCATCACCCAGTACTTCGAAGAGTTCAGGTAAGGGCTGGCAGCTATTACCTGTGAGCCTCCAACCCCTGCTGTCAGCACCAGCCAAAGAAGCGAGGAACACGCTGTGACACCTCCCAGCAGCCTGACAGAGCCAGAGCCAAGGCCTGGGGTTCCTCCCTGTTCCTCTGTCCTCCTCGCAGCACTTCTCACCTTGCCCATCCCTCCCATCTTCCTCCAGGTCCTTCTGCTGGGTGCATCGTCCGCATCAGGCAGTGGAGGCAGCGCCGGTGCAGGACACGACCTGCATCATCTGTATGGACCCCATGGGTGACAGCAGGTCGTACAGCACCATGGTGTGCCCTTCCTGCCAACACGCCTGGTTCCACCGGGCCTGCATCCAGGTAGGAGCCCTCCCCTCACCCTGTGGGCTCCGCAGGCGCTCAGCAGCACCAGGCCCGGCTCACACTCACACTTCTTGTGTTTCTGCTGTAGGAACAAGCTCTGCGCGCAGGGATTTATTGCTTCCAATGCCCCCTCTGCCGAGACAGAGACTGGTTTATTCGAGAGATGCTCACTATGGGGATCCGAGTCCCATTCAGGTTGGTGTCTTTCAACCAGCTCTTGAGATGTGAGGGCACATGAGCTGTGCCCGCCCAGGGGCTGCCTGAGCAGGCCTGGCCCTTTTCAGCCACTAACATGGGCCTCAGCATCATTGGGAAGCTGGAACTGGGCATAGGGTGGAGGGGGAGGGATGCCATGGATTATAGTCCTGGGGCAGTTAGTGCTCATCACATTCCCTCCCTTCTCTGGCAGAAAACCAAAGTGGGAGACCAACCGTGCCTACTCATCCCTGGGAGTTAGGCACCGGCGCTGCGATGCCAGCGACTGCCATTATCCACATGGCAGGGAGCGGTCAGAAGGAGAAGGGTGAGTTACCTCTTCAGCCCTCTGGGGCTCTGCGTGGGATCGCGGCCTCACTACAGGCTGGGGGAGCACGGACTGAGCACCAGAGCTGTGCCGGGCACTCCCTGGCTCAGGTCACTTTGTCCTCATGGCCACAACCCGTTGGTTTCCCCAGACCCTGGCAGCTGCTCCTCTGCAGCTCCTGCGCTGCACAAGGCACTCATCGACTCTGCTCCAACCTGAGTCACAGCACAACCAGCTGGGAGTGCAACACCTGTGCTGGAGAGGTCACCGGTAAGAGGCAAACAGCTGCGTGCTGCTGGGCTGGGGCCAGGCGAGGCCTTGCTCAAGTCCCTTTGGCCCAGGAGGGATGGGAGCCTGTCCCACCCCGGGGCTGGAGATCTGTCCCGCTCACCTTCCTGTCTCCCCTCACAGCCTCCAGCACCAATTTGGACAGTGCTGGCCCCAACACCACCAGCCAGCAGGGACTGGGGCCATCCCAAGTCTCTATAGCACACGAGAGCAGCAGCTCCAGCACCAGCAGCCAGGCACCATCGGGCCCAGATCACAGTTCCTGGGTGCCTGAGCTGCTCTCCCGGCAGCCAGGGCGGGCCCGGACTCGAAGCCGCTCCCCTCTCCAACATCGGGCTGCAGAGACCCACAGCCAGCCCCGAAGACGCTGTGGGAGCCAGTCCAGGCGGCGAGGGCCAGCCCAGGGCCAAAGCCGCTCCCGGGTACCACATCGGGCCTGGAACATCAACCGCCGGCCCAACTGATGCCGTAGGAGCAGCCGTGTGCAAGCTTCACTTGCTGTCCAAAGTCATCAGGGTCCATCACAATAAAACTGAGAGTTCCTTCATGCCACTGTCAGTTTTGTTCTTCTCTGCCTTTCCTGAGGTGGGCAGCTTTAGGGGCTGCAACCACGGGGATCCCTTGCCCCCTCCCCCCCAGCACCCAACCCATTCCTTCCTCCTCATGGCCCGGATCAGGCTGAGCTGGGTTCTGGCCCCGACTCCAGCGGGACGCAACATTTCCAACGCACAACGTGGCGGAGGCCAGGCTGGCAGCTGCAGCCCCGTTCTGGGGGTATTTCTGTTGTCTTGAGGACATCGCTGTGTTTGGGACACGCAGGCAGCCCTGGGGCTGCTGCCGGCTGTGGGCTGGGCCAGGACCTGTCTTTCCTCCTGCATTCGGGCAGTGCCTCAGGTCTTCTGCTGCCACTGCTCGTAAACGTGACGTCCACCCTATATTTACTTGGTCCAATTGTCTAGAGAAATAGCCCGCTGGTCTCTTCCTGGATCCAGTGTGTTCTGCTAACTCTCCCAGTGCAATGTGATTTCTTTCATGCCCATCCAATTCAAAAGGCTTTTCCAGACTGGGCAGTCCTAGAGCAGGGGTAGACAGCAGAGCTGCTCTCAGTTGAATAAAGGCTGTTTGGCATTCTGGATTCCAGTCCAAAATTTCTGCTTCTCCTTTCACAGCTTCGTATTCCACGATCCTCCGTCAGTCCACAGTTTGGTATCCATAATCTACAGCATCCTGCCATACCATAGGAAGCTTGCATTTCCCATTTTGACTTTGGCTCTGCTATTTGACAGGCCTCCCTGCGCTCACCCCCCAGGCTTCGGTATCCCCAGGTAATGGTAAAACCAACATAAATCACAGACTGGCAAGCTTTCGGTGCTTTCTTCTTGGATACTCTGCATCCTGCAGAGCTGGGAAAATTCAGGAGACTTGTTGTCACTTGTGTTATTTCCTCCCTTGTCTCAGCACCGATAAGGAGTTCATCTGCACACTGGCGCAGTGCAGCTTCCAGCTGTTTGTGCCGCCATCCCTCCAGTTCCTTAGCAAGCTGATTCCCAGGTATGATGGGGCTATTTTTAAAGCCCTGGGGGAGCACAGTTCAACAGCGCTGTGTTTTCCTTCCAGTTTTGGGGTTTTTGCACTCCAACACAAAGGAGGGTATGTGGGTTTTCCATAACGGGATGTACTACCATCACAATTGGACTTCCAGCCCTTTGATCCTGAACCAGCTGACACTCTGTGGAGTGAGGCTTTCTGGCTGGCAGAAGTGCAGTACTGCGTTGTGAGCAGCATTCTCGTAATAGTCCGTGAGTCACAACCTTACCAATCAGAGGCTGAGTTCCTCTCCTACCTTCCATTTTTAGGAGGTACTGGTTTTGTCTTGCAGGCTTAGCTTCTGGCTTTAGGGGTATTCATACCATTTCAGCTGCTTTGGATCCTTCTGGGATTTCAGGAGCCCACCCCAGCGGATTTACAGCAGACAGTACCTCATAGGGGTCTACCATTTTATCTTATTAGCAGTTATTTGCACATTCAATTTGTTCAGTAAGTCTCTTCCAACTCAAGGTATTGGACACTGAAGGGTATACAAGAAATCCCGGGTAAGCACCCGGTTTCCAATCCTCTTCTCAACTGCCTTTATCCAAACAGAAAGTAAGGCTGCATGTTTTTGGCTGTTCAGAAGACTGCGTTTAGCCAGCATATCAAAACACACTTATTTGCCGTAGCAGAAGTTAGGCCTGCGCCCCGTGCCCCGCTTTCAGCCCAGGTAGGGCTAACATCGCACCAGTGTTGGCTTGTTGGTGGGCAATGAGTGCGCACTCGGGGCTGGGCCGGGCCGCTCTGTGCGAAGAGCTGCCACCACGATGGCGTGGGGAAGGGGAGCCCATGCGCCGTGAGTTGGACATGAACAAAAGTAACCGGATCCAGGCCAAAAAGCAGCAGCACAACCTGCACCCCTTCTTCCATAGCATTTACATCAGCAGCTGCCGCTGGGGCTGCTCCAGCCAGCCAGGCCTGGGACGCTGTGCGGGGATATGGCCGCCACGGCACGTGGGCCTGAGGGACCGTTGGGGTTCCTCCAAGCAGAACCACAGGCAGGGGCAATGCCCGGTGCCAAAAGGTAAAACGGGCTGGAGGAGGGGAACAAGGCCCAAGAAAGTAGGAATCAGCATCTGCTCTTGGCGGCCTGGGAAATATAAGACCTGCTCTGAGAGAGCGGAAAAAGCCTTCACTGTTGACTGGCTCTAAAAACGGCTTGGCTTTTACAGAGACTGGAGCCTCTTCCACTGAGAAGTTCCCCTGAAGGAGCTGTTGTTCTCTGGATCTCCTTGTCAAGGAGGAGATCCTCCTTGCTGGGGATGCTTGGCAGACTCCAGGCTCTGTGACGCCGAGCACTTTGGAGGGCGACTTTGCCAACCGTCTGCTTCGGGGCCTGTGGGACAAAAAAAGACATGAACATTGCAAATGAGTAAACAAGCTGGGCAGCTACTTGTGCCAGATGTAAAAACGAACGAGGTGCCTGTTTGAGGAGAAGATATGCTTTAGCCCTCTGGGCATTTTTCTGGCCCTTCTCTGGGCCTGCTGCAGAAGCTCCACACATCATATGCTCCACATCATTCTTGTGTTGGGGGTCAAGATCTTCATGGGCAGAGCAGAGGGCAACAATCCCCTCCCTGCCTGCTGCACCCCTCCTTTAATGCTGCTCAGGATGCAGTTGGCCTTTCTGGGCTGCAAGCACACACTGCTGCCTCATGTCCAGCTTTCATCCACCAGGACACCCAAGTCCTTACCTCAGGCTGCACTCATGGAGTTCTCCCAGTCTGCACATCTATCTGGGATTGCCCCAACCCAATTGCAATGCCTTGCACTGGGCCTTGCTGAACCTCCTTAGGTTCACATGGACCCACTTCACAAGCATGTCCACGTCCCTGTGGATGGCGTCCCTTCCTCCTCTTGTCTCAACTCCACCACTCAGCTTGGTGTTGTCAGCCAACTTGCTGAGGGTGCACTCAATCCCACTATGACACTGACCAAGATGTTGAAGAGCAGCCGGCCCAAGAAGGTCCCCTGGCGGACACTGCTTGTGCCCGGCCTCCACCTGGACACTGAGCCACTGAGCACAACCACCTGGCTGTGAACATCCAACCTATTTCTTATCCACCAAATTGTCTACTTCTAGAACTCATCTCTCTGCATTTCACAGATAGGGATGTGGTGCAGGACCGTGTCAAAGGCCTTGCACAAGTCCAGGTAGATGACATCAGCTGCCCTTCCGTTGTCCACCAAAGCCATCGCTCCATCACAGAAGGCCACCAGACAGGTCAGGCACCAGCTGCCCTTGGCGAAGCCGTGCTGGCTGTCTGGGGTCGCCTGGTCGTCACTCATGTGCCTTAAGATGTCATCCAGGAGGATCTGCTCCATGATCTTCCCAGGCACAGAGATGAGGCTTGCTGACCTGCAGTTCCCCGGGTCCTCCTTCCTCCCTTTCTTACACATGGCAGTGATGTTTGCCTTTTTCCAGACTCTGAGGACATCTCCTGACAGACAGGACTTTTCAAAGATGATGGAGAGCGGCTCAGCAACCGCATCAGCCAGCTCCCTCCATACAAACAGCAGCAGGGGGTGGGCTGCTGTCACCAGCGGCACCGTGCCCTGCCTGGACAGCACAGTCATGCTCTTTTGCGGTGGTGCAGGCACGCTGTGGCCGTACCGTGGTGGTGTGTGACTGTGTGGTGGTACAGGCACATTTTGGCTGCAGCATTGGAGGTACTGTGTTGTGGTGCTGGTGCACTGTGGCTGTACCTTGGAGGTATTGTGTGGTGCTACAGGTGCAATATGACTGCCTCAAGACAGTGCTGTGTGATGGGAACAGGGTGTTGTGTGGTGTTAGTGTCACACTGTGGCTGAACCATGGTGCTGATGTGTGGTGGTACTGGCACATTGTGGCTGTGAAAGTGATCACCGTGATGGTGTTTGATGGCAGTGCTGGCATGTTATGCCTATTCCATAGGTTTGTGAGGCTGTGTGGTGGTACCAGCACATTGTAACTGCACCATGGTGCTGTGTGGCTGTACCAGGAAGGCGTGTGGTGGTGCTGGCACGTTGTGCATGTACCATGGACGTGTTGTGTGGTGGTACCAGCTCACTGTGTCTGCATTAAGCTGCTCGGTGGTGCTGCTGTTGCATTGTGGCTGCACTGTGGCACTGTGTGGTGGCAGCAACTCCACTCCCTATCCCACAGGAGCACAAGGCACTGATGAACGAGGGCTTCAAACGCATGGCGGTGGCAATGCAGCAGATGACTGAGCAGATGTAGGAGAAGGCAGTAGAGATCTCCTCATGGTGCCACACAGCTGTGAATGTCCTGAGCAATCTGCTCACATCTCTTCAGCTCGTCCTGTCAGACAGTGACAGTGAAGAGGAGGAGAGTGAAGAGGACAGCGATGAGGACAGCGATGTGTAACCCTGTGCCCTGCCAGCTGACCATGCAATAAATTCTGATGCTTTCCAGCTGATGTGATTTTGGGGCAGTAAAAGGAACTGTTCAGGAAAAGCAGAGGAAGTAGCAGCAGGAAATATGTCCATAGGAGCTGGGTGTGCTTTCCCAATCGGTTCTGGCTCTTCCTGCCTGGGGTGGTTAATAAAGAGATAGATGTTGTCTCCAAACCGCTGTGATATGCTGGACCTATGCCAGCTGCCCGAACAAGTAGTCCAGGCCACTGCCCAGGCATTGTGATTTCAGGGAAGTCAGGGGTGTTACAGGAAATGAAAACAGCAAGGGGAGGGCTGGGGTTGCTTTCTCTTTCAGTTCCAGCACTGCAGTCCCACAGACAGCAGCACAACCATGGACGCTCCGGTGCTCCCGATGCCGGCCCCGCTCTGCCTGGTGAACAACAAGGACGGCGTGCTGTCCCTCGACCCCACGGCGCTGGCAGTGCTGCAGGAGGTGGCCCAGCCCCTGGTGGTGGTGGCCATCGCTGGGCCCTACCGCACCGGGAAGTCCTTCCTGATGAACCGGCTGGCACAGAAGCGCACTGGTGAGCTGGGGGGCAGAACCCCATCCTTTCACTGGGGGGCGTTTTGGGGTATTCTGGGGGATTTCTGATGGCTCGACACCTGCAGGCTTCCCGCTGGGCCCCACGGTGCGGGCAGAGACCAAGGGCATCTGGATGTGGTGCCTGCCCCACCCGCGCCGGCCCGGAGTGATGTTGGTGCTGCTGGACACCGAGGGGCTGGGGGACCCCAACAAGGTGGGTGCCGGGGGGGAAGGCTGGCCCCGCATCTTTCCCCAGAGTCCTCCAGAACACCCCTAACCCAGCTGTGGGCACAGGGTGACAGCCACAACGATGCCTGGATCTTCACACTGGCGCTGCTGTTGTCCAGCACCCTGGTGTACAACAGCATAGGCACCATCGACCAGAAGGCACTGGAGCACCTCGAGTATCCTGCAGGGATCTGGGTGGATGGGGGGTGTTGTGGGGAAACTCGGGGACTTGGGGGATTCAGGCAACACAGGACATGGGCTTTAGCTGTGGGATTGGGGCAATGTGAGATTGGTTTGAGGCTGGGGGATCTGGGGTGAAACTGAGTGTTTGAGGCTACAGGGAACCTGGGGAAAACCTGGTGACATGGGCAGTGCAGGACTTGTGGCAAGACTGGGGGATGCTGGCAACGTCGGACTGGGATTTGGGGGAAAACTGGGGGAACTGGGCAATGCAAGAGTTGGGGGGAAACAGATCTGGGGCTAGAAAAAATTGAATAACCTGAGACTTTGGCTGAAACCGTGGCATTGGAGATGAAACAGCATGATTTGGGGAAGCTGCAGGATTTAGGGCAATGTGGGACCTGGAGTAAAACTGGGCATTTACTCAAGATTTGGGTAGCTGTGCCATTTGGAGGGGGCACTGCACTTAAGGTGAAACTGTGGGATTTAAGGCTGATTCAGGGCCTAAGAGGGGGTGCAATGCTCAGGGTGTAGATGGGCACTGTGGGGCGGGACACGGCATACAGAGGAGGACAGAAATATTTGGGGGGTACACAGGATTCCCGGAGGGGACACAGGATTTGGGGAGCGTTGTGCTCCTGAGCGGGGCCAGGCTGGTGACACAGCTGTCGGAGCTGATCCGGGTGCGGGACGGGGACAAGGACGGCAACAGCAGCGTTGAAAGAGAAGATGAGGCCGAGGACTGCGAGTTCGTGCGCTTCTTCCCCGGCTTTGTGTGGGTGGTGCGGGACTTCACGCTGGAGCTGCGCGTGGGCGAGCGGCCCATCAGCGAGGACGAGTACCTGGAGCAGGCGCTGGAACTCAAGCACGGTGAGCGCTGGCCCCGTTGGGGTCATTAGGGTGGCACTAACGAGCGGCAGTACCAACATCAGCTGCCTGCCTGCCACAGGGCACGGCCGCAAGGTTCAGAACTACAATGGGACGCGGCTGTGCCTCCGCAACTATTTCCCCACGCGGAAGTGCTTCGTGCTGCCTTCGCCACTGGGCACAGAGGAGCACGGTCGCATGGAGGAGCTGCCCGAGGCCGCGTTGGCCCCACGTTTCCTCCAACAGGCAGCCAAGTTCTGCGACTACGTGCTGAGCTCCGCCTGGCCCAAGACGCTGCCTGACGGCGGAGCACTGACAGGGAGAGGTAAGGGGAGGATGGAAGGGGGGAGAAGGGGACACGGGGTGATGATGGTGACACAGAGGACAACGGGGGGACAACCGTGATGGTAACACAGGACAACAGGGTGACAGCACACTGACTGCAGGCTGATAATAGCGACGTCCTCATAAGGGACAACAGGAGGACCACGGGATGACAGTGATGATGGCAACCTGGATGATGGGGTGACAACGGCAAAGGCAACACGGGACAACTGGGATAACTGCAATAGTGCCCTGGGACAACAGGGTGAAAACGGGGTGACAGTTGTGACACAGGACAACGGGGGGACAATGGCAATGGCTACATGAGACGATGGAGTGATAACACTGGGGATAGCAGAGTGATGACAAAGGGACAAAAGGGGTACAATGGCAACACAGTGCAGCAGCGTGACAACGGTGAATTACAACAGAGTGATAACAGGAGGACAATGGTGACACGGGGCAATGGGGCAATCAGTGATGACATCAGGAACAACAGGGTGACAGAAGAGTGACAACAGCAATGGTGCAACACAAGGCAACGATGGGGTGATGACAGGGTGACAACGGGGCAAAGAACACGGGGACAACAGGGGACAACAGCAACACACAGCAGCAAGGTGCCAACAGTGAGGGAGGTGTCACTGTGCCATTCCCCCACAGCCCTGAGCATGCTGCTGTGCAGCTACGTGGAGGCCATCAACAGCGGGCGTCTGCCCTGCCTGGAGGGAGCAGCAGCAGTGATGATGGCCAACGAGAATGCAGCTGCGGTGGCGGCAGCGCTGGAGGCCTATGCCAGGGGCATGCGGGGGCTGTCACTGCCCACAGAGCCTGCACAGCTCTCGGCCTCGCATGGGGAGCACCTGCGTGAGGCACTCCTTGTCTTCCAGCGTCGCAGCTTCCGGGATCGTGACCAGGAGCACCAGCGGCGCCTCATGGTGCATGGCCACCCCCCTTGGTGCCGCAGCACTGTCCCCGTCCTCACGGCCCTGCTCCTATCCCTACAAGGCTCCCCCTCTTCCCGTGACCATGTCACCATTGCCACAGCACTTCCCATCCCCTGCCACCCTGTCTCCACTAACCTGTCCACACAGACCACTCCCCACCCCTACAAGGCTGCCCTTGTTTTCATGACCTTGTCCCCATTCCCTCCATGCTCCCCATCTCCATGACCTTATCCTCATTTCCCCCCAATGCTGCCTCTGTACCTGTGCTCCCACCAGCACTCTCCCCATCCCCCAACCCTGTCCCTGTGGCACTCTCCCCATCAACACCATGACCCTGACCCCATCCTGACCCCCAGGAACAGATCAACACAGAGTACAGCCACCTGCAGGAGGAGAATGATGCAGCATCACGGCGGCGGTGCAAGGCGCTGCTGGCTGAGCTGGCACGGGCACTGGATACCAGCCTGGCCCGTGGGGCCTACGCACAGCCCGGTGGCTACCGCGCCTATGAGGCTGAGCGGCAGCGGCTGCTGGAGGGCTACCGGCAAGCGGAGGGCAAGGGCCCCAAGGTGAGGGCAGCTCTAGCTAGGGGATCAGGAACAAGGAGGTGGGGGCCGTGCCTCAATCGTGTGTGGATCCACAGGCCGAGGAGGTGCTGGATGAGTTCCTGGCAGAGCGCCGGGCAGAGGCGGAGGCAGTGCTGAAGGCAGACAACGCACTGAGCGAGGCCGAGAAGCAGCTGGAGGGTGAGCGGTGCATCCCAGTGCTGTCCCTTCCCTCCTTCCCCCCTCACCCATCCCCGTGTCCTCCAGGCACAAGGGACACGGGGAGTCTCACAGCGTTCCCATGTTCCATGGGCCATGTCCCCTGGGGACAGCTCATGGCATCCCCAGGTACTTTGGGAATCCTTGTGTCCCTTCAGGGATATCTCATGATGGCTCCATCTCTTGTGGAGCCCCCTTCTCCCCCAGGGACATCTCACTGAGTCCCCACATCCCTTGGGGTGTCCCAGTATGCCCAGGAGACACCTCAAATTGTCCCTTTTTCCTCCCTAAGGAACCCTCACCCCCTCCCCACATCCCCGCACTCTGTTCCCATGCCCCTCCATCCCCTCCCCACGTCCCCTCACACTGTCCCTTTGCCCCATCACCGCACACCGGGGACTCCACACCCCCTTCTTTAACCAGAAGCAGAAGGCTCAGCTCCTGGCTACCCCTCACCCCGTCCCTCTCTCCCCAGACCAGAAGCAGCAGGCGCAGCTCCTGGAGCAGCAGCAGAAGGCCACGGCGGAGCGCGAACGGCAGCTGGAGGCGCTGCTGGCGGACGAGCGCAGCAGCTACGCGCAGAACCTGCAAGCCCTGGAGGCCAAGATGCAGGCGGAGGCGGCGAGCGCGCAGCGGGAGCTGGACCGGGCGCTGGAAGCGAAGCTCCGGGAGCACAGCGAGCTGCTGCAGCGCGGCTTCAGCGAGCGGGCGGCGCTGATGGAGCACGAGCTGGCGGCGCTGCGGCGGGAGATCAACAACAACAGCAAGCAGGAGCTGGCGGCCAACGCCTTCGACGCCGTGCGCGCCGCCTGCGACCTCGCCAGCGTGGTAAAGCTGACCAAGTTACGGGGCACAGCAGCGAAGGCGACCGCACGCCGCAAAACCTCCGCCCGCCCCTCTTCAGCGGCCAAATAAAGCGCTCCTCCCGCAGCCCCGCTCCCCCCGCTCCTCTCTTACGCCGCGGCGCTGGGCGGGAAAGGAGTAAGGGAAGGAATAAGGGAAGGAGTAAGGGAAGGAATAAGGGAAGGAATAAGGGAAGGAGTAAGGGAAGGAATAAGGGAAGGAATAAGGGAAGGAATAAGGGAAGGAATAAGGGAAGGAGCGAAACCTCGCGGTAGCGGATTGGGTGGGACGATCTGGCGAGAGCGCGGGCTTTCCGGCTGCTCCCAGGCGGCGGCGGCGGTGCTGGTGGTGCTCAGTTGCGGGTTGTGCGTGCGTGTGGGTGGCAGCGAGGGGAGGGGGGGATCGGAGCGCCACTGGGCCAAAGGCGACTAGGAGAGCGACCAGGCTTGGGGACCGAGGCCCGGGTAGCCAGGTGCAGGGCTTGGAACCAGCACTGGCAGGTAAGCCCTGTGGCAGAGCCCAGGGCCCAGCCCGAAGCCACTCAGGTGACTGTTTGGTTGTTGTAAGAGCACGAGTCAATGAGGCAGAGGTAACTTCCATCACAAGGCACACCAGAGCAAAACTGCAATAGCTTTTAAATGTTGCGAATAGTGTGGGTATAGTATTGTAGACTAGAAAGCATGTTGTAAGGCTGTTCTGCTTTGATGAGAGACCGTGAGCAAAAGAATAGCAGGCTTATCAAACATCCAAGAAGCCACGGCCTCCACACAAGGCCAATTGTCTCACTCTGGCATTAGGTTGGGATGCAACAGGCAGGCATCAGGATACTCCCCTCTATCCTCCTTCCAAACTTCTCCCTATCCAGGGACGAGCAGATGTCCAGAAATAATGGCCGAGTGCTGAGTGAGCAAATGTTCACGATTTTGGTACCTACAAATGACTTACAGTTGGCATTCTCTTACTGAGCTTGCATCAATGAAGAAAGTTCATCTAGAGGACAAGCGAGGAAGACCATTGGATGAAGTAAGAGACTGTCAGCTGGACTGCCATGATGCTAAAGGGACGCTAGATGGTAGAAGAGACCATGGAATAGAAGACTGGAGACCTCATAAATCACTACCTGAGATAGGCGTGTCCATGTTAATTGCCTCACGCGTAATTAATGAATCGGTATTATCTGTGGAAATATAAGGGACTCTGAATTATGTAAGCTTTGAGGCACTTGTGTGGAAATATCCCC
>JACDJE010000575.1:0-208071 GCA_016647715.1 Pavo muticus | reverse complement strand
TTTAACCAGAAGCAGAAGGCTCAGCTCCTGGCTACCCCTCACCCCGTCCCTCTCTCCCCAGACCAGAAGCAGCAGGCGCAGCTCCTGGAGCAGCAGCAGAAGGCCACGGCGGAGCGCGAACGGCAGCTGGAGGCGCTGCTGGCGGACGAGCGCAGCAGCTACGCGCAGAACCTGCAAGCCCTGGAGGCCAAGATGCAGGCGGAGGCGGCGAGCGCGCAGCGGGAGCTGGACCGGGCGCTGGAAGCGAAGCTCCGGGAGCACAGCGAGCTGCTGCAGCGCGGCTTCAGCGAGCGGGCGGCGCTGATGGAGCACGAGCTGGCGGCGCTGCGGCGGGAGATCAACAACAACAGCAAGCAGGAGCTGGCGGCCAACGCCTTCGACGCCGTGCGCGCCGCCTGCGACCTCGCCAGCGTGGTAAAACTGGCCAGGCTGACCAAGTTACGGGGCACAGCAGTGTAAGCGACTGCACGCCGCAAAACCTCCGCCCGCCCCTCTTCAGCGGCCAAATAAAGCGCTCCCCCCGCAGCCCTGCTCCCCCCGCTCCTCTCTTGCGGCGCTTCCGGCGCCGTGACGTCATAAGCCGGCCGACCGGAACCAACTGCGTCCCCTTGTGGCTACACCGCGGCGCGGCGCTAGGAGGGAAGGAATAAGGGAAGGAGCGAAACCTCGCGGCAGCGGATTGGGTGGGAGCATCTCGCGAGAGCGTGGGCTTTCCAGCTTCTCCCAAGCGGCGGCGGTGCTGGTGGTGCTCAGTTTTGGGTTGTGCGTGCGTGTGGGTGGCAGCGAGGGGAGGGGGGGATCGGAGCACCACTGGGCCAAAGGCGCCTAGGAGAGCCACTAGGTTTGGGGACCGAGGCCCGGGTAGCCAGGTCCAGGGCCGGCGAACGAGAATCAGGTCCGGTTTCTAGGACCAGGAACCACGGCCAAACCTAGGGCTCAGGACCAGGCCCGGAGAGCAGGCCCCCAGATCCGACACAAGGCTCAAAGCCTGGGAGTCTGGACTGAGGGTCAGGGCCTGAGACCCAGAAACCGGATCTAGGGCCCAGGAGCGGACCCTGGGGACAGGGAGCAGGCAGCCAGGATGGGGAATGAGGACCAGCTCTGGAAACTACGCCAAGAGCCCAGGGTTAGGGAAGCACAGGGGCTGGACTGAGGCCCAAGAACTTGGCCCAGATTCTAGTCCCTGACTGAGAGACTGAGGCCTAGGGTCCAGACCCTGGCATGGTAAAACCTTGTGAGAGAGCCAAAACATGAAATCATCTATAAATAGATAAATAATTAGCAACATATTGGAGATGGAGGAGAATCACAGTCCCTAACTGGCTGTTTCTGATTTTGCGTGGCAGGACTTTAATAGCCTATTTTGAGAGTCCNGTGTGCTTTCAGTCAGAGAAATATTTTTTGTTTTGTTGGCTTTTTTCTTTTCCAAGCCAATTCTGAAGAGGCAATGCTTTTATATCTTGGTCAAATGATTGCACCTAATTGTCTCAAAATAAACACAGCCACCCAAATCTGATGATCAGTGATTCGTGTGCCTGTTTCATCTAGGCTGTGATAATGTTGTCATCCTGGAACCACTCAGCAGCTTCAGCTGGCATGCTGTTTGGCTGCCTCCCTAAGCAGCATGGACTGAGGAGAATGCTCAGCTCACTTTCCGTGCTGCTTGTCAGCCCTTCCTGGCATGTACTCAGTATGCTGATTATCACCTAAAAAGACCTAGCAAGTCTAGGGTTCAGGTTCTCAACTCCCCATTTGTCCCAGTTCTGTCAGCAGGTGCCTCTCAAGCTATTAGTTCCCATTGGAAAAATGAGGAGCTGGCAATAGGTATGTAAGTAGTTAGCCTTCGCCAGAAAGCCAGAAGAGCTTGAGATGTGCCACCTGTTAGCAAGGGATGCAATTTGCATCTCCTCGCATTCAGGCTTACTAAAAGGAAATATTAAAACCCTGCAGGATAAACAGTTTGATGTGACAATTAATTTGAGATGAGCAGGGAAGCACTTTACTTGTTCCCAGTAAGCTAACTTCGTGTTCTTATGATCTGAGCAGGCTTTATAACATCATCCTCTGTCCAACAGTGTAGTTCACAGAGGCAGGTTTAAGTCAGGTTTTTGCCTCTGATTGACCTTGGCAACACAGGGTGTTTTCTGGAAAGTAACAGTAATGGAGCAGAAGTCAATGGCATTCTGTAAGGGAAACCTCCAGGGAAATGTTTCCAGGGATTGCTGCAGCCTTCTAGCAATTCCCCCTCCTCTCTAATAGCCTCTGCTTGCCTCCCTAGTCTGCAGGTATGAAGGACTTGATTCAAAATTCTGCGCTGCCTGTAGCTTCTGCACTGCTCTTCAGACCTCAGCAGGGGGAGGGAATCAGGTTGTACACCAAGGAAAGGGGATCAATCTGCTCATGGTTTTTAAATACTGCTCCTTATTTCCCCTCCAATTTCATATGTTTGTGCTGCACCACTCCTTGGAGAAAAGTAGCAGATTACTGTGGGATTGTTTGTTGCTTGACCCTGAGATACTACTATTCTTCTTGATTTTCTTTAATAGTAAATAAAATAATACCAAGGGAATAAGATAATCCATTGTGTATATTATTGTAGCAATATATGTTATTATATATTCCATATATTCTGTGTATGTATTATATATACATAATTACTCTATTGTTCCCTTATTGTTCATTCTGAGTGAGTTGGTGCTCAGGACTTCTTGTGTCTTCTGGAACTACTTCATAGCTCAGAGGGAAGGCATAACTTCCATTGCTTTGCTGATTGAAAGGATCTTTTAATGCATGCTGAAGGTCTCTGGGTAGGGAGCTTGTTGAGTTGCTCCTTGTACTATCCATTGCATTAGCTGACATGCTAAGAAGTTGAGCGTGGCGCTTGAGAAATAAGCTAAATAGAGATTGAGATGCATTAGTAACTTATATCTCTACTGAAAATTGATATAAATGACAACAAAAAATAGTGTGGATAGTCTGTGAAGAGGCACCTGCCTAAACTGAATGGGAAAGTGGGCAGAGTTGCTTGTTTAGGGCGTACCCACTGCAAAGAGGAACTCTAAGGGTGAAGGGTGCTACTTACATTCTTATTTCTTGTAATTCTCTGCAGTATCTGTTGTAGACATCACCAGGACTCTAACATGAGTAAATAAACAGTACTGACTCCTTCAGAGCGTCACACTTGTTTGTCACTGGGATGCTGATAAGGTCTCAGCATGTTTTGGAGGGCTGGTGGGGAATGAGGTGCCAGAGGCAAGGCTTTTTATTCACCCTTCTGGGTGGGCAGTCTGAAATCCTCTGGTAGTGCTGAATGCCGTTCAAATGAAAGCTGGTAAGCTGTTTGATAGCACTGTGACAAATAGGTTAATGCAAGGAGCTGCATGCTGGGGCAGGACTGAGTGTATTGTGCTTATTTTATTTCCTTCCTTCTGTAGGATGTCTGAGTTGATTGAGAAGGAGACTGAAGAATACCGCAAAGGGGATCCAGACCCTTTTGATGACCGACACCCAGGTAAGGCGTTCTGAATGGCTTTGACAGCTCTGCATCAGCTGACACATGATAATCCGTACTTAAAAGTAAGCAAAATCTAGCCTGAATCTGTTCACTACTGATCAGGGTCTGATGTCACCAGTATATATTTAAAGTAGGTAATCGCAACTAGAGGAAGCACTAACTTGATCAGTAATTCATATGGCTTCTATAATTCCGTTTCTGAGAAAGGCACAGCTAACTACATTATTCCACAGTCAGTCTGAAGTTAGTAGTCTAGCATTGATCTTGAAGTCTTGAGGTACGTAGATAAGTCTTTTCCTGCTTCCTCTACAGGTCGGGCAGACCCTGAGTGTATGCTTGGTCACTTACTAAGGATACTTTTCAAGAATGATGATTTCATGAACGCGGTAGGTTTGCTCCAAGGACCGTACCTGGCAGGTCTTCTTGACACTTTAATGGTTTTGTTTACTGTGTTATTGACCTCAGTGCTTGTGCTTGTTTGGTATTAATTTTACTGGTGGTGGGACTATTTCTTCCATAGCAGTGGCTTTTAAAGTGTGTTTAAATGCAACTTGTTTGCTGCTGCTAGAGTGACCCACGGAAAGGGGTAGTTCACGAGCTATTCAAGAGTACTGGAATATGTGTATTAATGATTGAATTAGTTCTTCTCAGCATTTATCCGTCTCTTTAAAGAAAGTGCAGGTCCTCTGATAAAAGTTGAAAAGCCTAATTAATTTCTGTAATGGAAATTAACACCACTAATTCCAGTGCTTTGTCTGTGAGTACTTGGAAATGCTGCAGTGCCTGTACGAGCAGAGCGTATCTGCTCTAGCAGGCTCAGGCAGAGCATTTGGAGACAAGAGTCTGGCTGTCCTCCTGCACTGCTCTACCCTTACATGAGTTAATGCAAGGAATTCTTCTTGCCCTCATCTCGGCGCACTGCCTGTATCAGTGCATGTTGCTGTAAGCTTTCTGCCAGGTTGCTTATATGGAGCTTTCTGTCTTAAACTGCAACTGATAAACAAAAATGGCATTAAGGAAATGCAGGATTTCTTGTGTATTTGATTTTTTTTTAATGTTTTTTTTTTNTTTGCTCGGCCTCCTCGGCTATAGGGAAACCCAAGCACTAGTTCTGTGCACACAGGAGTGAGCTCAGCTCTCAGAAGGGGCAGTAATTGTACCCCCAGAGCAGCTCCCAGCTCTGTTGCCCTCTGCATCTCCTCTGCACACTCCTTCCATGAGCTGAGCTCCCTGACTTATTCCCGTCACTTGGAAATAGCAACAGATCAGGCAGAACTTGAGTGGACAATTTTTTTTCGGAACTGTTGCATTTTATGTCTCCACCCAGCTGTTGGACGGTGTTGCTGTGTGTGTGCACACTAGTGGCTCTTTCCAAGCACATTAGCCCCATGTGATTGTTTGTAAATGTGTGCTGATTTTGCTTTTCTTCCCGTCCTCCCCACAGGATGTCGGTCTGGTGCGGTGATCCTGGAGTGCCACCTGGTGACGGACTGCCTCCTGTAGCACAACATCTGGCACGGACACCGAGCACGCCCGTTTTGCCCATGTCACCTGAATTGCAGATAACCTGTGTTGGTGTCCATAGCCTCTCCGCTAAGCTCAGTCTGTCCAGGCAGTGGGGCCCCGCTGTTCTGCTTTTCCCTGCCTACACCCACTTTCTGTCTCTTTTATCCTGTCTATGGCAAAGAAGATGGGCAGAGCATTTGGTGACGTGCTGCTTGCCAGATCGCAGTTACCCATGGCCATAATCTAATCCTTCAAGGAATACTTTTTTTGCACAACATGAATGTTTTTATACAGATGGCCAACAAGTGTTGTTGGGGAGACTGGACGGTGTGTAAAGTCCCTGTGAGTATCTCTGCAGATACACTGATACATTTCTGCATGAAACAGTCCCCGAGCTGGCACTTCAAGGCTGGAAATGAGACAGGTGGTACCAGGTCTGGAGCTCAGGCTTCTTGAGAGAGTACTGTATCTGCTGCTCACTCACTGTGTGCCCATGGGCACCGCAGGTCAGGGTGGAAGGGAGGAGAGCGCTCAGCAGAGGAGCACATTGCAGCCAAACCAACCTCCACAGCCATCCTGTGGTATGTCCTCCATTCCTAGGTGCATCTCCCCAGACACTGACCTTCCACCCCATCCCTAATGTCTCCTGGGGCATGGAAGTTGCAGAGGAACACCCTTTTGTTTACAAGCATCTTAGCAGGGCAGGGCCAGACCCTCCCAAAAATTCAGTTCCTGACATTGTAGGAATCCCTGGATGCTTCCAGGGAATGACATGGGTGCTGTGTCTGGTTGCAGCAGCAGCGTGTTATGCACAAGTGCTGGGGAAGGACTGAACTCTGTTACTGATCTTAGTATGCACCTCTGTGAGTCATGCAGCAAACTTATGCTGCAGAGGTTGGTGGCTGCCAAGTTGGTAACTACTGTCTCAGCTACGCTGTTAGAGAAACTGAATTGCAAGCAGGAACATGTTAATGAGCAAACTGACTCTTTCAAGCAGATAGGTACAATTACTGAAAGGCAAAGTGTAGGAATTCATTGAATTTTGTCAGTGTAGATCTATGTTGGAAGTCAAAGTAAGCAATTAACTCTCCTGAAAGCCTGAAGTGTTGGTCCTTTGCTTGTTGGACAGCTGCTGGTGAGGAGTTTCTCCAAACGTTGTGATCTTCCTGATCACAAGCTTATTTCTCACTGTTGGAGTAAAGGTCTGTGCAGGTGGAAGGTGAAGTTGCTGTCTGAAGGCCGAGACTCTCTGCCAGCAGCTGCAAGCAGATGCAGCATCCCAGCCACACATTTCCTCTCTCAGCCGTACATGAGGCATCCTCTGGAAGCACAGCCTGGCTCTTCCTGGCTTCTCTCACCAGCGTCATTCCTCCTCTCGTTCAGCAATCGGTTGTCCTTAAGTCTAGAAGTTTATTAGAACCTGGTGAAGTGTTTTTATCTTTTCCTTGTAAATTGCTGATCTTATCTCAGTATTGTAAGGTGATCTGGGATATGACAGTAATGACAATTAAAGAAGTGATTATTTCATTCAAGTGTTGTTTCAGCCTTAAGCCATTGTGGCTATCAGTTGGTCGTACTGAGTGAGTATGTTGTCCCTGGCCATCTAGCCCATCCAGGTAAACATGCAGCAGGGGAAGGTTGTCTTCCCCTCCTTGCATACCACAGACCTCTCTCTCTTTCCCATGTCATCCACAGTATCTGACAGGATAAGAGATGCAAGCTTACTGCTGGCCTCTTGGTTTTATTGCTTGGCAGCCCACAGCAACGCTTTTTCTTTGATGGTGATGTTAAAGCAAAGCATTTGTGTGAGGAGGGGATTCAGTCACCTTCAGCACTCTGGGAATTTCTGTTGCCCCTTGGCCCATGAGCACCCATGGTTCCCACTGCTGCAGTCCTTACTGAGTTCACTACCCAGGAGCTGATCAAACCTTCACAGATACTGTGTGGTAGCAGAATGTGCACTGTACCCTGAAGAGCCAGGGTGTGTGAGGGTCCTACAGAGGTCTCCTGAGGGCTGGAAGCTCTGAAGTTGGAGGCCTGAGTGCTCCAGGCCTACTGCAAACCCACAGTGTGCATGGGACGCTGAGGCAGAGCTCCCTTGTTGGACGTGTGCATAGCTTCTGGGTGTCAGAGGAAGAGGTTGGATGGAGCAAGTGAGCTCCAAAAGCTGGGAGGAAGGTGGAAAGTGTTGATCTGCCTGTGGGTAGAGATCTCTACAGGATCTCAGACCCAACAGAAACATCTGGATAGGCTGGATTGATGGACTGAGGCCAATTGGATGAGGTCCAAGAAGACCAAGGGCTGGGTCCTGCACTTGGGTTACAAGCTCAGGCAGTACTACAGACTGGGGGCACAGTGGTTAGAAAGCTGCATGCAGGAAAAGGATCTGAGACATCCAGTCAATAGCTGGTTGAACATGAGCCAGCAGTGTGCCCAGGTATCCATGAAGGCCAGGGGCATCCTGGCTTGTATCAGAAACAGTGCAGTCAGCAGCAGGAGCTGTACTTGGCACTGGTGAGGCTGTGTCTCAAGTACTATGTTCAGTTCTGGGCTCCTCGCTACAAGAAAGACACTGAGTGCTGGAATGTGTCCAAAGAAGGGCAGTGAAGCCTTGAAGGATCTGGAGCACAAGTCTTACGTGGAGCAGCTGAGGAAACTGGGATTGTTTAGTCCAGAGAAGAGGAGGTTCGGGGAGACCTTACTGCTCTTTAGTGACTTCCTGAAAGGAGGTTGTAGCAAGGTGAGGGTTATATATGAATGGGTTAGATTAGAAGGGACCTAAAAGATCATCTAGTTTCAACCCCCCTGCCATGGACAAGGTTGCCAACCACCAGATCAGGCTGCCCAGGATCCCACCCAATCTGGCCTTGAATGCATCCGGAGATGGAGCATCCACAGCTTCTCTAGGCAACCTCTTCCACTGCTTCACCACCTTCTCAGTAGAAAATTTATTCCTAACATCTAACCTAAATCTCTCCTCTTTTAGTTTAAAGCCATTCCCACTTATCACTATCAGACCATGTAAAAAATTGGTTCCCCTCCTGCTTATAAGCTCCCTTCAAGTACTGAAAGGCCACAATGAAGTCTCCCTAGAGTCTTCTCCAAGCTAAACAAGCCCCACTGCCTCAACATTTCTTCATAGTGACATGCTCCAGCCCTCTGATCATCTTTGCGGCCCTCTTCTGGGTCTGCTCCAACAGTTCTGCATCCCTCCTGTACTGGGGGCTCCAGGGGTCGGCCTCTTCTCCCAGGTAACAGTGGTAGGACAAGAGGAAACGGCTTCAAGTTGCACCAGGGGAGGTTCCTGCTGGATATTAGCAGAAATTTATTCTCTGAAAGGGTGGTCGAGCCTTGGGGACATGGCACTGAGGGACATGGTTAGTGGGCAGGTGGGGGTGGGTCGATGGCTGGGCTTGATGATCTTAGTGGACTTTTTTAAATGTAATGATTCTATGATTCTATGATGTGGGAAGGGAGTGGGCCCTGGGGGCTCGGGAGACCCTGAGAAGTGCTTCAGCCCCGTTTGGAGCTGCCCTGGAGGCGGCTCCGTGCAGGTGCGGGTGTTTGGGCACCGCTGTCCGTAGTGCCGTCCCCATGGCACTGGGCAGGAGCAGGGCGGCGTTCCTGCTCCACAGATAAGCGGAAGGAGGTGGCATAACTGCGGGGAGACGGCGAGAGCCGAACCCTGCCACTCGGCCCACGCGGGCGGGCGGGCAGGCGGTACGCGTCTGTGCTATCACCGCCGCAGGGCCCGCCTACCAAGGCGACGCCCGGCCGCAGCCCGCCGATAGCCGGGTATCAGGGCCTGCAGCCCCAGCTCGGCGGCCCCTCATGCCAGCCTGCGGACAGCGACGCGCGAGCGCCAGGCCGCGCTGAGGGGCCGCGACGGCAGCGCGGCCTCCGGAGAACTACAACTCCCAAGCTGCTCTTCGGCGCCGTCTGCATAGGAACGCATGCGCAGACGCGTCACCTCCGCGCGAACTGCGTTTCCCGGGAGGCCGAGCGCGAGGCCTTAGCGGCTTCCCCTCCCCCCCTCCTCTCGCGCCGCCGCCGCCGCCTCGCGCTTCGTGACGCGGCCCCCAGCGTGGTGACGCGCAAAGTGTGTGCCCGCCATAGCAATCGCGGGCGCCGCGGGGTGCGCGGGGCCGAGCGCAGGGGCTGGGGTGGCAACGGCGGCGACCCAGCGGGGCATCGGGCAGGTATGGGGCGCCGGGCGGGCCGGGCCGCGCAGGTCCGGGCCGCGTTGGGCCGGTGGCCGCGGCTTCCAGGCCGACCGGGCGGGGGTCGCCTCGGGCCCTGCGGGAGACGCGGGCGGGTNATGTGTGCCACTTCCAGAGTTTTTGTCACGATGGTGAACACCAGAAATTTAATGTGTTCTAAGACATTTCAGTTCAACATGCATTTTCTTGCATGCACTCCTTGAGTTCCCCCCCCGCGGCCTGTCCGCTCCGCGGGCCTCCGCCCGCCGCCGCCGCTCGGCCGCCTCCTTCCCCGAGGGGCTCCCGGGGGCCCCGCTCCCGGCCCGGCTCGGGGGGTGAGCGCCGCGGGGCTGTCAGGATCCTCACTGCTGCCCGCGGAGCGGGGGAGCGGCAACGCTTCCGTGCGCGGTGCTGGGAGAGGGAGCGCGGCCCGGTGCCCGCCCGGGGCTGTTGGCTGCTGGCTGTGCCTGCCTGCCCCGGCGGGGCGGTGCGGAGTGCCGGGTTTGGTCCGTGCGAGCGGAGGGGCCGAGAGACCCTGTAACTGCATGCTTTCCTTCGGTGTTAAAATATGCTGTAGCTTTAAAACAAAACAACCTGAACAACAAAAACCTCATTATTTCCTTAATCTTGTTTTCTTTTCCTATTTATTTATTTATTTATTTATTGGGTAATGCTTAAAGCAATGCGAAGAACGCATTGTGTAACAACGGCCAGGTGGGAGCCGTGCGAGGCGTTAAGTTGGGAAGGGAGTCGGATAAAGGTTCCCCTCCACCTCGCTCAGCTGTGACAGTGCAGTGCCTCCTGTGCCCCGGCACGGGCTCTGGGAGCTGTGGCTGTGCTCCATCCTAGGGCTGGCAGCGTGCTGTGCACCTTCTCCGGCTTGGGCCTGGTTGGTTGGGGCTCAACAGGTATAGGCAACCAGCTGACATGTATCTCTGCTGTTAAACAGTAACTGTGGTCAAGGGGCGGTTGTTACTGTTTCCTTTTTTCTTACTAAGTAAAGACCTCCTCGTGTTAAAGAATAAGTATAGGAAGAACGTACAGATGTGCTGATCTGCTTGCTGGGCGTTTAATTGGGTTCTGATTCCTAAGTTTCTAATTTTCTCATCTGGGATTATATCACTGCATTACACTTCTCACTTATTCTGTTTTCTCAGCCATGTTTAATATCATGTCTGGGAATAATGTAAGACTTGATTACTCAAGTGAGGTCAGCGTGTGTTTGTTAAGATTTGGAGCTCACTCTGTATATGTGGGCACACAGATCCTCCTGGCCTTTTTTTGTCTATGAAATTTATAAGCTTACATATGCAGTCTTTCTACAACATTGATTGAAATGGATATATTTTTTTTTCCCCATAAGTTAACGCCTTTGTATTTATGTGCCCCTTTCATTTTCCATCTAAATCAAGATGTGGATTTTTAAGCTTGTTTCTCAAGTAACCAAAACCATTTGTGGACTTTCAGATTTCACAAATAGATCTCTTTTTCACCTGACAGGTTTCACACTTTAAAACGCTTATCTGTATGGCAGTCACTGTGTTCAGAGCCTCGTGATCCTTTTCAGGAACACAACGCAATCCATATGTGAGTGACCTGTCGTGTTCATGTAGTCAGTGTGACTCTCACGTCTGCTGAGGAGCAAGAGGTGAAGCTGAACAGCCTGAGCTGTGCTCTGCTCTTGGGAATTTGCAGCCAGAGGTCCATGGGACTTGTATTTCTTGGCTGTGTGGAGCTGCCTGAGCCTGCAAGAGCTGTGAGTGCTTCTGGTTTTCTGGGTCTCAGTGACTCTGTGGTGTTTTCTATCAGGCTTTTACATCTTTGCTCAAAAGAGTGAAGTGCTCACAAAACCACTTTGTTACGAAGTGGGAATGCTGAGTGGTGCTCAGTATTAAAGTAGTACGTTGCGTGTGGGTTGTTAGTGGAAGTGTTCGCAGGGGGTTGTTTCTGAGCTTGTAAATGCGTGCCTTTTAAAGTAACATCCTTTGAGTAGGTCCTGCATGATTTGTTCATACCAGTTCTACTGAACCTGCGCACGGTGTTTTGACAGTGTCAGGATAAATAAAGCGTTCCTACCACCAGCTCATCAGATATATTAACTCAAGTCTGTTGTAGGGCACGATACTCAAACCTAGTAAAAAATAAAAGTGAAGGAGTCGTGGATTCAAATCCTCGGTGGGAGAGATGCTCCCTGTTCTGCTGCTTCCTGGGGAGCAGTGTAAGGTTGTGTGTGCTCACCTGCCTGTCCGAGGGAGATCCCTGCAGGCCTTCCTGTCCAGCAGGGCAGTGGGATTTGTGACGTCTGCAGGCCAGTTCGTATGATTTCTGCTCTTGGCCTTTCTGCAGGGCGCTTCGCTATGATTTAAGGTAGAATGCTTGGGAAAAAAAAGCAAGCACAGCAGGAACTGCTTTGATTCTTGTATTTGAAAAGGCTTTTGGCTGCCACAGCTTTCCATCCTTGTATATTTTGCATGTTTTGTATGGGAACTGCAGCAGTAGGTGCTGCTGGGGGTAGATCTCTTGTTGCTGCCCTTTGCAGTGCTGCTCAGAATAGCCACGTTTCTTTGAATGCCTTGGGGAGGCACCGCCAGTGCTGAGCACCTGTCAAAAGGGCAGCATTTTTACCTTTTAACTCTGTTGCAGGCAGGATTGTACGAGCATCAGTTCTTCAGACCTGTGAGGTGCTTGAAGTGGGATAATCTTAGGGAGCTCCAAGGTTTTCCTTTGTTTCCCTTGGTTATGGTATAACACCAGTGCTTCTCTGATCTTCCTGCCTGGGACTTTGTTGGCCTCTTGCTGGTATTGCTGGAGCAGTGTTTCTCATTTTCTAGCTGGGATAATGAAAATTTGTTAGGGGAAATGAGCTGTTCTGCAGGCTGCAGGAGAGCCTGCCTAGGCCTTACACAAGCTCTGGGGTCATGAGGCATTCTTTTCTGTGTCCTTTGGGCACGGAACAAAGGTGTGGATGTCAGAAATGATTGAAAGCAGTTCCCATTGCAGCACTTACATTCAGAGGCTCGAAGTAGGTTTTTTTTAACTCATACAGATGTTGTTTTTCTGTGTGCGTAAAAGCTGAGAAATGCTGCTGGCAAGTGGTGTTGAGTTAATGAGAAAAGGCATGGAGCTCTGCGAGCTGGGAGCAGCTTTCCTTATCAGAGGTGTTTCACTGTGTGTGTACGATCTCAGGGTGCTTTGTTGTTTGCGTTGAGTTGCTGCTTTCTCCAAAGCCCCTTGTCCTGTGATAAACAAATGATGAAAATGCTCTAGATAAACCCATCATCACTTCTCATGTAGAGAACATCAGCTTGTGCTATGCTTAGGCTTTTGATTTTTTTTGTTAGCATACTCTGCTTGTATGTAGTGCTTATGAAGACTGGGTGTCTTGTTGTTGCAGGTGTGTTTTTCCATGGTCTTTGGGTAGCTGCAGTCCAGTTCAGCTGGGTGATGTCTGCTTGCTGCCCCCTGAGTAAGTGCAGAAGGTGCTGATGGGGAGGCAGAGCTGCAGGGCTGCTCATCCACTCCCCGAGCAAGGAAGGGCTGCCAGCAAGTTGGGGTAGCCAGCACTCAGTTATGCATGGGGACTTCTGTCAGAATGGGCCTGGGCTGTAAGCGCTTCTGTAAACAGGTGAAACTGGTGCTGCCTTCATGGTCTCTCCTTTAAGTGATTCCTGAACATATGTTACAGGGGTTTGTGTGTACAGAGCTGCCTTAAACGTGACATATCTGCTTTTAACGTGATTTTAGGAAGCTCTTACTCTGGGTCATTTGTGACAAATGGGTATTTAATCTTCTAACAGATGGAGATTGGTTGTGTTATGGTTAATGAAATGCTGTAAATGCTTTAGGGCATGGCAGTGTTTTGAGGCAGATTGTGTTCTAGTTTGATCTGTTAATATTTCTAGTAGATTTTTATCACACTGACAAAAACTGACGCCTGGAAATTCAGAGGCTTAAGCAGAACCCAGAGTGAGAGCGCCCACCCTGAAATGGTCCTGTGACGGGTCGCTGAGTGCTGTAGGAAGCCTGCTTTTGAGGATGGGGAGCAAGTCATCAGAAAACTGATGCAGCTGAGCAAGCATTCCAGTGCTCCGTCCTGTGCTCCGTGCTGTGCGTGCTCTTCCTTCTCCCTGGAGCCACTGCCTGTTGCTGGACGCCTCACACAAGGGGCAGTATGTGACCCGCTCCTCTCACCGGCCACCAGCAGCCGCTCACTGTCACCTGCCTCCTCAGCAGCACAAAGCCAGGGTGATTCTTGGTTCTTTCTCCTGGGGGTGTTAAATTGGAATAAAGACACTGATGGTAATCTTGCTATTGTTTTGTGAGCAAATGTTGAGCAGTGGCAAAGGGCTGACTGAGGTCTGTGTGGAAGTGAGGGAGCATTCCGAACAGCTTCAGTGCTGAGCACATCTGCTTAGGTGTGCCTCTTCCCCTCGTGCTCAGGGTTGCCGTGTACCAGTTAAGACTTGTGTTCGAACCATGCGTGCGTTCCTTTGCTCTTCAGGTGATGGACCAAGAGAAAACTTCAGTTGTTAAGTGAAGTGCGGCAGTGTTTCAGCCCTTATTCTTCTCTTCCTTACTCCTCGTTGCTGAATACATATTTGCTTCCTCCAAGTAGATTTTAACTTTTGATCTGGATTGTTTCGGCGCATGTTGTAAAGCTGTGTGGGATGTGCTGCTCACCTTCCTGCTTTTCTTTTTGTTTCTTACCTCTGCCTTAGGCTAAGCCATGACTTCAGGATCTGGGCATGTGGACTCCAAGGCTGAGCTCACTACTTTGCTTGAGCAATGGGAGAAAGAACATGGCAGTGGGCAAGACATGGTTCCTATTCTCACCCGGTGAGTATTAAATAAATTCCTAAATCTGAGTCTCAGAAGTTACTCGAGAGCAGTTTTTACTCTGCTTTTTGCTTGAAGGTTTTTACGTAACTAGTTAACTGTTGGTAATTAAGTTTTCTTTGGCTTGAAACATGAAATGTCAGTGTAGTATTTAAATGCATACGAGTTTGGTAAGCATTTTGTATTGCAAAGATCTTACGCAGTCTACCTCTAAAACATGGATTTAGTACTCTGGAACAGTAGATGTGTACATGCTAGTAACACCATTCGTTATAGGAAGTCTTCTACTACAAGAGGAGCATTCAAAGTATCCATTGTAGCTGTGGTTTCCCAAGCCAGACCTCTCTTGTGTAATCTAATATTCTTGGTATAATGAGACAGTCACAGGAATTCCACACAGTTCCTCCTCACACCTCTGCTGTCAGATCAGCAGCCTGCCTGCTGTGTGCCCCAAGGCCTTACTGTGCTTGCTGGTGCATTAAGAGCAGCCCAGGTTTCTGTACCACGCTGCTCTGCACTCTTGGGTCAGGCATCTTAGTGCACAAATCCTGAGCTGGCACTGGGTAGAAAGAACAGAAATCTGCTGGAGCTTCTTCATGCAGACCCGTGTCATGCCTCACCTTGCAGGCACAACTGCTTGCTTTTCATACCACTCCTTAAAAACAACAGCACAGAAGAGAGAGATGAGCAGCAAAAAGCCAAAGCTAAACCTTTAGATATGAGTAGGTCTCTTGAAAATCCTGAGCCATGTTTTGGTGCATCTTTGTGTATTGTTGTCTGGTTTGTGGTTTGGCAGTAATATGTGTGCCACTTCCAGAGTTTTTGTCACGATGGTGAACACCAGAAATTTAATGTGTTCTAAGACATTTCAGTTCAACATGCATTTTCTTGCATGCACTCCTTGAGTTCCCTACGTTATTTATGCCTAAGCAAATCTGATAATCCTCCTTTGGTTCCCTAAGGTTTCTGTACAGCAAGCAGAGAGATGATGGATAGTAAGAGCTTGGGTATTTTGGCTGTGGTGGAGGTAACAGGTCTACTTAAGGCAGATAGCAAGGAGATGTAGATTTACAGTGAGAAAAAAAGAGAAAGCCGTGTGTCTGTTTGGAATACCAGGTTTTAGATACTGCATTGGTTAAAAAGAACTTGCTGGAAGACGTGCTAGGAACCCTCCCCAAGTGGAGCTTGTGTTAGCTGACGTCTGGAGACAGCAGTGCTCTTGTGTATTGATTTAGGCTTACAGCGGAGGAAGCTGTGGTCGTGCTTGTTGGTGAGTGAAGTTCTTCTACTTCCTTCTGCCTTCTGAGTTACTTGGAAGAAAACTTCCCTTTGTGCATGGGTGCCTGCTGAGATGTGATTCTGAGGCAGCAGAGGTGAGAGTGCAGGAGTGAGTGTTTAGACAATAGCAGGAGCACCGTGTTTTGACTTCAGCTCCACAGACCAAATATGGGATGTGGTGTGTTGCAGTGCGGTGATGCAGAGCATCCTGTCTGCAGTCTGTTGTAAGGGTGCCTCTTTGGATTGTGCCTTTTGCATCAGTGGTAGTGTTGCAACTTGAATGTCCCCACAACCTCCTTCTTTGCCTTCTAAGTGAGCTAAGTTTCTGGCAAGTGAAAGTGAGAATATGATTAAGTTTCAAAGGTGATCTGCAGGGACAGTTGTAAACAATTTGGGGGAAAAAAGAGTCCAAACTGGGGGGGAAGAACACCTATCCCTCATGTAGAACCTAGATCTTGTTTGCAAACTCATGTGGGTAGAGAACCAGCTTAGTATCTAGTGAATAAAGGAAATGTTGAAACCTGCATAAAAGCTCAGCATTTCTGTGTTTGTTCTTCTTGTTTTTGTTGTTAAAGCCTTTTGTGTCATGTGCCTGTGTTAAGAGGTGAGAATGAGCCCTGGTAGCTTGTCAATTCTCAGTAGGAATGATTGGAGGGTGGAATAGCCTGGAGAAGAGAAGACTCCAGGGAGACCTCATTGTGGCCTTCCAGTACTTGAAGGGAGCGCATAAACAGGAGGGGGAACGGCTGTTTATGAGGGTGGATAGAGATAGGACAAGGGGAATGGTTTTAAACTGAGACAGGGGAGGTTTAGGTTGGATCTTAGGAGGAAGTTTTTCACGCAGAGGGTGGTGACGCACTGGAACAGGTTGCCCAAGGAGGCTGTGGATGCCCCATCCCTGGAGGCATTCAAGGCCAGGCTGGATGTGGCTCTGGGCAGCCTGGTCTGGTGGCTGGCGACCCTGCACATAGCAGGGGGTTGGAACTAGATGATCACTGTGGTCCTTTTCAACCCAGGCCATTCTATGATTCGATGAATAAGCTGTAGGTGCATTCAGGGCACTTCACAGTTACTCTTCGTGTGCTTTCAGTCAGAGAAATATTTTTTGTTTTGTTGGCTTTTTTCTTTTCCAAGCCAATTCTGAAGAGGCAATGCTTTTATATCTTGGTCAAATGATTGCACCTAATTGTCTCAAAATAAACACAGCCACCCAAATCTGATGATCAGTGATTCGTGTGCCTGTTTCATCTAGGCTGTGATAATGTTGTCATCCTGGAACCACTCAGCAGCTTCAGCTGGCATGCTGTTTGGCTGCCTCCCTAAGCAGCATGGACTGAGGAGAATGCTCAGCTCACTTTCCGTGCTGCTTGTCAGCCCTTCCTGGCATGTACTCAGTATGCTGATTATCACCTAAAAAGACCTAGCAAGTCTAGGGTTCAGGTTCTCAACTCCCCATTTGTCCCAGTTCTGTCAGCAGGTGCCTCTCAAGCTATTAGTTCCCATTGGAAAAATGAGGAGCTGGCAATAGGTATGTAAGTAGTTAGCCTTCGCCAGAAAGCCAGAAGAGCTTGAGATGTGCCACCTGTTAGCAAGGGATGCAATTTGCATCTCCTCGCATTCAGGCTTACTAAAAGGAAATATTAAAACCCTGCAGGATAAACAGTTTGATGTGACAATTAATTTGAGATGAGCAGGGAAGCACTTTACTTGTTCCCAGTAAGCTAACTTCGTGTTCTTATGATCTGAGCAGGCTTTATAACATCATCCTCTGTCCAACAGTGTAGTTCACAGAGGCAGGTTTAAGTCAGGTTTTTGCCTCTGATTGACCTTGGCAACACAGGGTGTTTTCTGGAAAGTAACAGTAATGGAGCAGAAGTCAATGGCATTCTGTAAGGGAAACCTCCAGGGAAATGTTTCCAGGGATTGCTGCAGCCTTCTAGCAATTCCCCCTCCTCTCTAATAGCCTCTGCTTGCCTCCCTAGTCTGCAGGTATGAAGGACTTGATTCAAAATGCTGCGCTGCCTGTAGCTTCTGCACTGCTCTTCAGACCTCAGCAGGGGGAGGGAATCAGGTTGTACACCAAGGAAAGGGGATCAATCTGCTCATGGTTTTTAAATACTGCTCCTTATTTCCCCTCCAATTTCATATGTTTGTGCTGCACCACTCCTTGGANGCAGAGAATAAAAGCACAGCAAGAAAAATCAGGACAGGAGTTCAGAAAAAAAAGTTTCCAACTGAACACTCAGGACAGAGCCTGCAATTAGGAGAAGACAAATTAGTGCCCAAATCACGGATATAAAGAGTAAGCCGTTAACTTAAAGGACACTCCACCCCAGAAGGATGCTGCCTTCTCTAGAATAATTTGCATCTCATTATAATTCAAGTCTCCTCTCCTTATATTTAATCACATTTCATTACCCACAGCTCCCTCCCTGGGTTGTCTCTTGGTTGAACTTCAGCCAGGACCTGTGGTAAAGCTGCTGGAAGTGAGAGCACTTACCTTTCAGGGTCTTCTGAGACAGAAGACCTCCGAGTTGCTGAAGGTCAAAATAATCCACCTTCCCATTATAGAAGAGTTAGGGAGGGACATATGCCTCTCAAGTAGATAAGGAAACTTGTTTGTCCCATCAGTCCCATACACAGGACCCCTACACAGATATTAGCACCAACAGGTCAACAAGAAAGAGCCCAGGGCCCAGGCTGGTGCTACACCAGGAACACGAATCCATGAGGCAGAGGTAACTTCCATAACAAAGCAAGCACTAGATGCAAAGCAGGAGGCAACGAGGCTCCCAGCCCTTCCTCCCTCCCAGTCGCGGTAACGGGAAACCTGGATCCTTTGAAAGCTCTTCAGCTTTCACCTATCTACTCTAACCTGAGTTATCCACAGACTGTCAACTATCAATACAAGAACTCTCTCACTATCCACTCCTCTGAGCTCCTGGCTTCCACTCCCCCCGGGCTGCTCTCTGTCTGTACCTCACTGAGCCCGCAATGGGCTGCTAACCTGTATCCTGCAGCTGCCCCGTTGGGGCCGCAGCTGCAAGCGGGGCAGTGCGGGGCTGCTGGGGCTGCCAAGGAAGGCGGCTGCAGCACAGCCAGAGCAGGGGCTGCAGCCACCACAGGCACTGCCAGTATGGGAACCGCCATCTAGGGGTGAGAAGGACAGGCAGGGCAGCCCAGGGTGCCTGCAAGGCCGGCACAGGCAGGCACCAGGATCAAACCATGACGAGTAGCAGTGGTGGTGGGCATGAAAATGCCAGAGAGGCAGGCGCGATACAGATGGTGGGTGGCAGCAGCAGGCAGGGTGCCAGGGGCTGCCATGTGTCACTGCCTGCTGCTGCAGCAGGGGATGGCAGGGTAGCAGCAGCTGCTCGAGGCATCAGATGGGCATAGTCAGCCAGGGCTCCCCTCTTCAGCCCAGTTCTTCACTGCCTATCTTGGCATAGGCGGGCATCATTGCTGTTCAAGTTGGTGTTACGGGAGAAGAGGAACTAAAACAAATGCAAAGAGAAGAGTTAGTTGCCGCCAGGTCAAGGGAAAACCATAAAGAAAAGTAAGAAATGTACATAGTAAAAGGTCTGTGGTTTGCTTTCAAACTTCAACTCAGGCTAAAGCATTTTGAAACCATCATCCCTGCTGGTGTTTTCACCTGAGCAGTGCTCTGAGCGAGAAATGAAGATGCAGAATGTTTCCTGCCATCATCACCTCCTCTGCTGCCTGGGCTTATTTCATGGTAACACTGCTCCCTGCCGGGAGAACATTCTGGGCACTGGGTGACGTGCAGGTATGGACATACCTCGCTCAGAGCAGAAGGTGCGTCTTCTCCTTGATACTCACCAGCCAGCCTGGGGCTTTCCCAGAGCTCAGACCTCTGCTGGACTCTCTCTGCAGTTCTGTGGCATTTGCTGGGCACACCAAAGGGCAAGCAGCCTTCAGCTTTGTCTTGGCTCTCCCTGGCCAAGGGTGAGTGCCTGTCTGCATGCCGCAGCCGTCGGTGCCGCCTCAGCAGTCCTGCAGTTGTTTGGCTGTTGTTCAGCTATCACAGCCATGGTTTAGTCCTTGCACAGCAGGGCTTACCCAGGAACATGGTCCTTTCTGTTTCCCAAGCTCCCTGCCAGCAGTATGCTGGTGGTGCTCTGAAGCCTCTGAAGCCCTCCAAATCCAGCTCTTAGTCTCTCAGATTGGGCTTGGCTCTCAGATGAGGCTTCAGACAGTGGAATGAGGCTTCGAGCCCTGAAACCCAGGTTTGGGACTGAAAAGGATGTTTCCAGTCTGAAATGAGGCTCTGGGCCCTCCAGCCGAGGCTCTGCGCCCTGAAAGGAAAAAAACAAAAAAGGGCTACAGAGAAAATTTGCACCCTGAGGCGAGGCTCAGTGCCTCAGTGTTGTGGAAAGGAGTCTTTATTTTGAAGCCTCAAACCCCAATTTCGGGGGCCCAAAGCCTCATGTTGGCGTACAAAGCCTCCTCCTGCAGCCCAAACTTCTGATTTAAAGACTCCAAGCATTTTATCCTCAAGAGAGGATAAAAAATGGTCCAAAGCTTCTTTTCATGGGCCTCATGGCCCTTTTGGTTTTGTTCCCAGACCTTTATTTACTGAACTCTAGCTTCATTTAAGGGCCCTGTTCAACCTCCCATTTTTGGGGTTTTAAACTCTATTTCACCATTAACGTTCATTTTACCACACTTTAGCCATGTCATAGCTGCAGATAGACACGTGCCTCAGAGATGGCAGTTCAGTATGCAGAGAGGAGCCACTGTTCAGGTGATGACACCGTCTGCCAGGTTTTAGGGCTGCCCTGCAGCTATAACTTGCAGTATTATTGCAAGGCAGCTACATTATCAAGCTGTGAATGATGCACGTTGACTAGTAATCATTTAAATGCTCAGCATAAAATGTGTTATTTTCTTTTTGTAGTCTGTTGTGACTTTGCATCCAGGAGTGGTGTAAACTTTAGAAATGTGCCTTTCTCAGCCTGGCACAGGGAGCACCCAGCTGGGGTGGGATGTGGGGCTGCCCACCACCCACAGTGTAAAGTCCCTCTGCTGTTGCTTACAACGCACTGCGAGGCAGTGGCATTGCATGTTGGCACCTGATGGAATCCCTTAAAATTCAGTGATTTTCCCTTGCCCTCCAGCCCCATCTTCATGCATTCATGTTTTGTTTGTGCAAATAAATGTATGAAGCTTTGTTCTTGCTATATTCCCTTCTCACAGACAAAGAATATGACGCAGAAGGAGAGAAGACAGCATAGTCTGCATGAAGGGGTGAATGAAAGAGGGAGGGAAAGAGCCCTGGGGCCTGGGCCACTGTCCTGCCTCAACACTGTGGGGTCAGCAGCAGAACTGGCACTCTCTGAAGTCACCCAGGATCAGAGGAAAATGGGGCTGTGGCCGTTAACATCCTGCGCTGGGTCTGCCGGCATCTTCAAGGTATGCAGACTTGGTGGTGCTCAGTGCTTCAGCAAGCTGCCCTGAGACATCCCCATCACACTGGGAGCATTTCTGGGGCCATGGGGTCAGGGCAGCACAAAGAGATTGCCAGAGGAAGTCATTCATTTTGGCTGAAGAAATATGGGCTGCTTCATGGAATAGGGAAACGTAGGTTAAGTGTCACGGGTAAATCCCAGCACAAGCTCAAGCAGCCTGTCTCTCTTTGCTGCTTTAAATTACCTCCCTTCAGCTGATAATTTCTCAGACCTTGAAATCTGTTAAATGCTTTTCACTGCTACAGCAGCTTCAGGGCTTCTTTCTAGGTGTGGCTGAGTTCAGGCTCAACCCAAGTGATCTGTGTTCAGACTGTACAATGGTCTGGGTCCAAACGTGTCATTAGCAGTCACAGACGTGCCCTGTACATGTGGCTGCTTGGATCTGAGATCCTGTAGAGCACTGAGAGGTGCAGAGGCCACCACTGTAAAATACAGATTAGGATTATCAGATATTGGAGATCATTACTTGGCTATCACTAAGACCCTTGATGGAATTCCTTGGCAATCTGAAATGAGCATGTTTACACACATCTACAGTGCTTGTAATTACCATAATCACCTTCACCTTTGGACAGAGGAGAGGTCTGAATACCTGCCTGAAGCTTCTAGATGACTGCGAGAAGCTGAGGATAAAGCCCTGAGCTTTATCTGCCCAGTGCCAGCTACCTTGCAGCATTCCTGCAGCATGGTCAGGATTCAGGGAAGCCGTAGGTTTGTGCCACAGCATGAAGGCTTGCTTTGCAAAACAGAATGGTCAGCCTGCATTATTTAACTTTTCTGTTGACTTTTGGCTTGAGAATGCAGAAGTACTGTCATTCACATGCTCAGCTAGGCTGTGACCTGCTCTTGACAGCAGACAGAGTGCCAGGATGGAGGAATTTGGCACTAGTTTATTTGGGAGAGAGCTGCTTGTCTGCTCATCGCCTCTTCATTAGTATCTGTGCTGATGAAGTACATTCTTTTGCATTTCTGTGTTCCTAGAAGTAATCTGGCTTCTCTCTGCAGTCTGGGCTAAATCTTTAGCCAAACCATTGCTCGGGAGAGAGTTGGCTTATGAGCCTGTGTCTGCATTGCTGGATCCATACAGAAATTTGAAGATCCTGAGGTACTTGATGGTGAGTCTCATGGATCCTGTGAGCATCCAGGAGAACTAGCCTGGCTGGCTGTGGTGCAATCGGGAGCTTTCCAGAGTGAGCTGCTTCTACTGACCTACAGCAGCAGAGCAGTGCGCCATGGTAATGCAGATCTCTTCCCAGCCCCTTCTCACAAGTACCTTGGCTGCTTTTAGCTTATGTCGTTGTGCTAGCTCAAAGAAAAGCCATCTGGGAAGGAGAGAAGTTTGATCTCCTGCAAGAAACTTCTCTGTGCTCTTTGCTCGGCCTCCTCGGCTATAGGGAAACCCAAGCACTAGTTCTGTGCACACAGGAGTGAGCTCAGCTCTCAGAAGGGGCAGTAATTGTACCCCCAGAGCAGCTCCCAGCTCTGTTGCCCTCTGCATCTCCTCTGCACACTCCTTCCATGAGCTGAGCTCCCTGACTTATTCCCGTCACTTGGAAATAGCAACAGATCAGGCAGAACTTGAGTGGACAATTTTTTTTCGGAACTGTTGCATTTTATGTCTCCACCCAGCTGTTGGACGGTGTTGCTGTGTGTGTGCACACTANTTTAGCTGTTACTCTCACATGATTACACTGTTATTGAGCTGTAATTATTTTAGGCATTTGTCTTTACAAATCATCTCAAGGAAAGTATTTAATCAGTGAATCAGATCAGAGGGGAATTCTGTTTCTCAGAGAAGTTATTTCAACTTCTGAATTTCAAACTGATGCTTTTCCTTCTCTAGCTAGTGAATGCTTATGTGATGACGAGCAGAGAACCTCCATTAAACACTGCTGCCTGCAGACTTCTTCTGGATATCATGCCAGGACTGGAAACTGCTGTTGTCTTTCAGGAAAAGGTATCTTGTATACTAAGGCTTAGTTTATAAGCTTGGTGTGTTATGTACTCCAACAGCTCATTCCTCAGGAGAAACCAGTATAAAGCGACATTTAAATCCTATCTCTGGGAGGCAATCTGTTTAGCCTTATTAAGGGTTTGGGGCTTTCTGATGTGAGCTTGTCCAGCTGATCAAATCTTGAGTATTCCACAGCTTGTAAGTTATAAGAGGACTGATTCAAACAGAGGAACTGGAATTCTGTGTGGTACTTTCAGTATATCTGTGGGATGGGAGGCCATGCAGAGAGATCTAGACAGGTTTGTGCAGTGGGCCTGGGAGAACCTCAAGAGGTTCAACAAAGTCAAGTGCTAGGTCTGGCACCTGGGTCATGGCAACCCCTCCTATCAGTACAGTCTGAGGATGTAAGGATGGAGCAGCTCTGCGCTGGTGAGACCTGGAGTACTGCATCCATATGTGGAGTCCTCAGTACAGAAGAGAGCTTGTCCAGAGGAGGACCTCAAAAATGGTCCAAGGGATGGAACACCTTCCCTGTGAGGGCAGGCTGGGAGAACTGGAGCTGTTCAGCCTGGAGAAGAGAAGGTTCTGGGGAGACCTGACAGCAGCTTGTCTGTATCTGAAGGAGTGCTGTAAGAAAGAAGGGTACAGACTCTTTAGTGGGGTCGGTTGTGATTGGACAAGAGGAAACTGTTTCAAACTAAAAGAGGGGAGATTTAGATTGGATAAAATAGTTTCTTACAAGAAGGATCATGAAGCACTGAACAAGTTGCCCAGAAAGGTGGTGAATACCCTGTCTGTTGAGACATTCAAGAATAGAGCTCTGAGCAACCTGATGTAGCTGTAGGTGTCCCTGTTCATTGCAGTGGAGTTAGACTAGGTGACCTTTAAATGTTCCTCCAGCTCAAATGATTTATAATCTAAATTAATGTTTTGGGAAATGTTATCCTTTAAATTGTTATTTTATGGGTTCATGAGTGAAGAGGCAGTTTAGAGTGTTAAGACTTGCTGTAAGCCTCTCACTTGGTAATCCATAACGGCAGCAGAGTGATAGCATTATTCAGCCTAAATGATGAGCAAGTCACACTTCAGGCAATCTAAAGCCCGTATGCTTCATGGGGATTATCCAGAACTGTTATGGACAGCTGAATTCAGCTTCTGTATGTTGGCAAGTGTGGTTTATAAAGGAATGCACAAAGGGTTGAAAGCAAGGAGAAAGCAGATTTAGTTCCTGAGCCCCACTACCTTCATCTTTAAAAAAGTTAATGTAGTGTTTTTCTGAAGTCCAGGAATCAGGTTGTGCTTTCTGTGGAAGTTTCACTTGAGTTCCTTTACTATTAGAAATAGAGATATGGACTCTAAAGTGTGGTAAAAGGAAGGAATAATGCATATCCTTTCTGAAGTATTGGATTTAATATGATATCTTCACAATCTGCTTAAAATCTAAGGCTTTGAGTCTTTGGTCCAAAAAAGTTAGAAGCGAAGTAATAGGCTCCTTGCTTGTGGAGAATGTAGTTTTTATTCTTGAGACACAAAATCTGTGTCAACAGAAATTTTTTAAGCCCTTAGGTGCCAAACTTAGCTTAATTTCTAGTGACTAGAGAGTATATGGAATTCCGTTCTGGTTCCTAAGGTTTCCTTTTTGTAGGAGTCCTTCTGGCAGATAATGACTGTTTGAAGGTGTTGTTCTGGTCGTAAAGACGCCCTCTAGTGCCCAGTGGATTTCACATCTCATTTTCTTATGTCTTAAGAACACTTCAATTAAAATGTAATTATTATTGAATATGTAACAGACAGTTCTTCAAAGATCTGTAAGCTGGAGGTTCTTACTGTGTCTATTCCTTATTATTATTAACTGATCCTTTCCTGTGTTGTACCTACATCTCCAATTACGTACAGGGTTGTGTGCAAGGTCTTGTCATGCTAATGATGTTATGGTATGATGTTTCAAACTCCAATAATCCATGATCTAGAGGGAAAAAAATATAATCTTTCATTCTAACATGTAGTCTTTTAATTAACTGTTTTAATTAATGCTTACTCAGCATTCAGCCTTGTTAAGAAGAATTGCCTGGCAGGCCATGTTCAATCACTTCTGAGTTTTACTGTTAAAATATTAACAATACCTAACGCTGTGGTTTTCTTATATGCGGGTTGGTATCACTGCATACATTTCTCCCTTCCCCAACCAATATGTATTTATGACTACTGAGGATTGCTCTTCTGATCGGTGAGTAGTCGTTAATGTAAAGAATTCCTCTGGCACCAGGAAGCCTGCTTGTTTTAAGTGACTTTCTAACTACTAAGCTGTTAGAGAAATGTAAGTAATTGAAGTGATTTACCACATTTATTTATTTTTTTACTTAGTGTAAATTCAGCATCATTCCTTTGAATCCTGCCAGACTGCTGGAGATCTCTTTTAGTAAAACTGACAGGAAAAAAAATGCTCAACTGCTTTCTTGTTTCCTGCATTCTAGGAAGGCATAGTTGAAAATCTCTTTAAGTGGGCACGAGAAGCTGATCAGCCACTAAGGACTTATGCAACAGGGCTTCTGGGAGGAGCTATGGAGAACCAAGATATCGCCGCCAACTACAGGGACGAGAATTCACAATTGGTAATGATCCCTAGAGGCACACTTTCATTTACAGGACAGATATCTCTACCTTTTTCTTTCTTTTTGGGGAGTGTGTGCTGGCACTCTCATGTATGTGTTAATGTATACGTTTTACAGTGGTTATAGTAATATATTCACTCAGTAGCTCATACTTTCTATCCTTTCCTGACTGAATTTGCTGAGGCTGGGGTATGCAGCCTGGTTATTCTGTTACGCTGTTTGTGTTTAAAAATGCCTATGAAAACCTAAGGCAAATACTGTACTTCTTGAAGGGACTCCTATTCCTTTTTTCCTTGAAGCAAACATTTCAGAGACTTAGCTATTGTGTGTGGGAGCTTAAACACTGGGCAGAAATGAAAGTTAAGTCAACACGGAGATAACTTCATAGGAAATGTTATTCTTAATATGATTCTTTCTAAAATATATAAATCTTTCACCAGTTTAATGTTAAATCTATATGATGATTATCAGCAATTGGGATGACCGTCAAAAGAAGGTAGGTTAGACATTCAGAATGGTGTACAGTGTCACTTAGTGTGTCAAACTGTAGGTGAGCTGTTCTAATTCTTGCACAGGTAAGTCCTTTAGGAGTAAGAGCAAGCTCTTAGCTTTTGTAGAGCTGCAGTTTGTCAAAACTCCTTTGAAAGGAAATGTTGCTCTTATTCTAGGCTAGACAGGTGATGAAAGAAAGGTGCAAGATAGTATGTGGTTCTTAATGGGTTTCAGACCACAGTTCTTTCTCTTTCGGGAAAGTGAGTGAAGATTTTTTTTTAGAGTAAAAGCTGTAGCAAAAAAGGTTGGGGTTTTTTATTCACTTTGCTGTCATTATTTCTCTGGGGAAATGTGTACTTCAGCATGCCTGGTATTTTGTGCAACAGGCTTCTTTATGTGGTAAGAGCAGAACTATGGCCAGTGTGAGTTGTATCATCAAGGCAGGAAGTGTGTTCTTATGCATGCTGCTTTTGTGCAACAGGTAGCTTTGGTGCTTCGACGGCTGCGGGAGTTACAGGTTACTGAAATGAGCACAAAACAAGAAAACAAGCGTCCCAGTCCTCGGAAAGTGCCATCAGATTCTCTGCTGCCTTTAGATGAAGAGGCTGTGGATATGGATTATGGGGAGATGGCGGTGGATGGAGAGCAAGAAGAAGTGGCTGGGGATATGGAGATCTCCTTTCATCTTGATTCAAGTCACAAAACCAGTAGCAGAGTTAACTCCGCTACAAAGCTAGATGATGGGGGATTGAGAAAAAGCAAATCAGGGAAACAGCATGAAAGAGATGGCTTCCGGAAGGCCAAGCAGAAACTGGGCTTCTCCGCTTCGGAACCAGAGCGGATGTTTGTTGAACTGTCCAACAGCAGCTGGTCAGAAATGTCCCCGTGGGTGATTGGCACTAATTATACACTTTACCCTTTGACTCCTGCCATAGAGCAGAGGCTCATTCTTCAATACCTGACTCCCTTAGGGGAATATCAAGAGGTGAGCATCTATATGAAGGTGGGAGGACTGTCAATTCTCCTGACAAAGCTGTGGGTATTTGGGGAGAAGTTTTGAGAGCTATTTTATCACTCACCAGTATTTCCTAATATGATTAAGATCAGTAACTTCTCCTGAGTTGTTGGCTTTCAAATTGATGAAGTCATCATTTTGAATGGTACCTACCAAGTAATACTCAAATCTGAGCCTAGCAGTCATATGGAATAGCAGTTAGAGCATGGCGCTAGGAATCTTATTCCTGGTTTCTGTTAACTTTTAGTGATTATTTACATGATACAGGGTAAGTCACTTTGTTTGAAATGCATGCATGTTTTTCTGTTTACTCCTGGGAAGTTAGTAGATTTTATCATCTCAAGCCAGAGGAAATAGTGAACTTAAAGCTCTTTCTGCAATGGTTTGTATGACTTCTGCGGTGTTTCTGATAAGAAATGGCGGTGTAGATGCAGAT
The DNA here is from genome assembly GCA_016647715.1 of Pavo muticus. Classification (NCBI taxonomy): domain Eukaryota; kingdom Metazoa; phylum Chordata; class Aves; order Galliformes; family Phasianidae; genus Pavo; species Pavo muticus. Next base: position 180,740 of record JACDJE010000575.1, on the reverse strand, counting down.
GCTTTTGAGAGCTGTTGTTACTTAAAATAGTTGAGCTGCATCATATTCACCAGAGTGTTTCCTGTTCCTTTTTTTTAGCTATGAACTTCATTTTAGCGTAGATCTGCAGGCCACCCTCGTCTGTGTAGTCATTTTTAGGTGGTTTAACTGACTTTGAGATGCAGCAAAGCAACACAGTTTTGCTTTGTGTTATACATTCTGTGTGTGTGTGTGCCTTGCTTCTGTGAGAACCAAAGAAACCATTATCCCCCTAACACCCTGCATGCTGACTGGATCACTTCATATGCCAGCAATAACAGGATGGAAAAATAGGGATTGGTGCCGTAAAGCCATTACATGCAGAGTTATGCAGAGGGTTTTGGTTTGTTGCCCTGCTCTCCTGTTTTTTCTGTTCAGTTGTTGGGTAGTTGTCTTTGCACAGATGGAAAGTGGAACCTATCACCAGGGTGGTATCTGTGTGGACTTACCATAGCTGCACTTGAAGGAGTGCCTTAAGATTTCCCGTGGCAGCTGTCATGCACCTTGCTGCAGTCAGCAGATGTATTACAAGAGGTCTGTTAACCTTTATTGCTTCCTATGGATGGAGCTGGTTACCACTGACCTCTCATAACAGGTATCTGCCAATAGGGGGAAACTGGGGGGTTTGAGAGAGTAAAAGCCAAAACAGACCTTAAATTTCCTGTGAAACATTGAGCTAGCCTTCCAACATTATTGTTCTCAGCTATTACCCATCTTCATGCAACTGGGATCAAGGGAGCTGATGATGTACTACATCGACTTGAAGAGAACCAACGATGTGCTGCTTACTTTTGAAGCCCTGAAGGTAAATTACTTCTGTAATGCAAAATCACCCTGTAAACGGGAAAAGCATGGAATGTGTTTGCATGCATCAAAGGCAAATGCTTGCCTCCCTTAGGCCTGCGTGTATAGTAGAGTCCCCTGGGATTGGCTACACTGTGTTTTTGTTTTTATAATTCTTGGATATTACAAAAATTTATTATTATTATTATTTGTGGGCGAAGCGCCATTGATTTCCTCTGCCATTTACTGATCTGAGGGTGGTAAAAATCCCTTTTTTCCATCAAAACCTTACCCTGCTACTTCCCTTAGATGGGATTCCTGTTACTGCCAGGGACGTTTGTGAGGAGTAAGAAGCACAAGCATCCTAATCCCAGTAACTGCAGCGTGCCATCCCTGAGCCTAACGTTTGAAATACAGCAGTTAAGTGTGAGCTATCAGTTAGCTGTCACCCAAAAATATGGAAAAAAATACAAGATAACCCTCTTTAAATTAAACCTGCAGCACAACAGTTAGTTCCTGTATGTGTTCCTTCCCTCTTTCACAGTGACTTCTGACTTCAGTCTTCCAATATCTTCTTTTTGTTTCATTGTCATTTGTCTGCACGTTTATTTCCAAGCAGGAGCATTCCTACAAAAGGTGTAGGTCAGGGGGTTGCAGTGATTCTTGCTGTCTGCTCCTGAAGTGTAAAACAAAGTGATAGCTGTCTTTTTTTGCTTGTTGTTTATCTCTGTATGCTTATTTCTTGAATATGTTATAAGTCAGTCTTATTTGGAGCATCTAGTAACGTTCCTATCTGTATCTGGTAACGTACTATGTGTGACACGTGGCATTTAAGATCTAATTTGTTTTCATCCAAGAAGCATTTCTAATTCTGCGTAGTTAAAGGGAACTTCTCAGACTAGAAAGAGGAATCTGTTCAGTTCTGACTACCAGCATGGATGAGATACACAAGTAAACTGTTCAGGAGACACACAAAAAAATGCACACACAAAAAAAGCCACACCAAATCTGTGCATTTAAAAAAATCAGACCATCAGTCTGTTCCTTTTGTCATCTGTATTCACTGCGTGTCTGTGGTGTCTTTCTCAGTATTGCCTGCCATAACGTTCAGGCAGCTGTATAGAGAACCAAACAATGGTGCAAGTGTGGGTAAGAGCTCACTTCCCCCTCAGCCAACCCAGATTACCTTTTATATCAGTTCAGCATTAGTTTCATTAGTACTTTAATGAATGCTAGCACTGATACAAGGGAAAGGGCAGATGTGCAGAGTGGGGAAGGAAAGAAACACCTGGACAGCACAGGTTTGTGATAGGTTAGACTCAGCAAGCAAGCAAGGATTTATTATTTCTAGTGATCTGAGGTTGTAGAAGCCTGTTCCCAAAATCTGCAATGGAATAAATTGACCAGCTGGGGAGAAAGGGTTGTCTGCTTCTTTCTGGCAGGACTGGTGATAATCTTAACATTGTGCAGTGTCAATTACTGTCTCAGGAGTACACCAGCAAGAAATACACTGATGGGGGAAAAAACAACCCACCACATTAGTGTTTTCTTCAGGCCTTAGTCAAGGAAAATAACTTATTAAACTGATAATGTTTTTAATAAGGAGACATAATTGCTTCAAATGCCATATAAAAGTTATACATAGGCCAGGTATTACATTGTGCAGTTAAATGGAACAGAAGGAGGAGATAAGGTGGATAAAGCTTGGAGTGCTTGCTTTCTGCCATCTGTTTTTCTACAGCGGGAGGGGAGGAATTGATGACAGTTTGAAGAGTTCTATTATAATCTGCTTTCTTCTTTCTTTAGCATTTGGCATCATTGCTGCTGCATAACAAGTTTGCAACAGAGTTTGTTGCTCATGGAGGCGTGCAAAAGTTGCTGGAGATTCCTCGTCCTTCCATGGCAGCCACAGGAGTCTCCATGTGCTTGTATTATTTATCTTACAATCAAGATGCAATGGAAAGGGTAAGACTCATTCTTCAGCATAACTGCTGTGATTTCAGTGATTTCAAGGGACTTAGTCTTTCTACCTTTGTTCAAATGTAAAATAAACATCTCCTAAGTTCAAAGCAAATTTGTATAAGAGTCTCTGATATGTGCAGAGGCAACAGAAAGTATACAAATAATGGTGCATTTGAGTGTTTTGTTTCAAGGGTGTGAGTTTCAGTTCCCAGGGAACGTGACTGCAGACCTCTCTGTTTTTAGCATTGCCTCATTAGTTCCATTCACCCTTTTCACCCTATTGTTCTTCCCTAAAGAAGGAAAAACTCCTTTCTCACATGTCTGTCCTTTCCCACCTGTTCCAGCATTCTCCTGTACTTTGATTTTTTTCCATCCACAGTCCAGGTGTGGACAGCTTCAGTGTTAAATGGTGCCTCAGTCAGATTCCAGACAGCAGTGCAATTCCTTTGGTGTTGGTGTGCAGCAGAAGACTGATGCATTATGCAGGAAACCAAGCTAAAGGACGTTGAGTTCTCTTTAGCCTGAGCTTATAAATGTTGAAACAGCTGATAATGAAGGCTAGTTGCACACCTCAGATTTCAGCATTTTTAAAAAATGCATCTTAAAAGGCTCCTCCTGCCAGCTGATTAGTGCTCTTCCGGCAAGGATCTTTCCCAGTAGGTTGGTACGTCAGTCTTCCATTAAGCTTCAGTTTCCCAGATACTTGAAACAGTGATTCTGTTTCCGTTTTCCACGCTGGCAGCAGCACTTGTGTGCTAAACCAGATCCAGCAATTAATCCAGTTTATTCTGTAGTTGCAGTTGTGCCAAGGGAAGGAGAGGGGGGGAAAAAAAAGATGAGCTTCCAGCTTGTAAGTGTTAGTGCTGGCACGTGGGAGGATCCTACTCTGAGATTCATTCAAAGCAACTGCAAAATTATACCCTTAAGCCTTCTAAATCTGCCCTGCTTTATGAGTGATGACTGTTTTGATTCCTGGCCTGTCCTTGGAATTGTCTGTCTTTGTGGGTTTTTTTAATACATTGGAAAACTGGACCATTTAAAGTAGTAACCCTACATTTCTGCTTGTTTTGAGTTTTGGATGCTGCCCTGAGTGTTTCGATTTGACACGTTTAACACTCTTAGTCATGTATATATTTGACTGGCAGTGGCTAAGGGCCTATATATAGGCATTCTGCCGGCATTTATACTAGTGAACTCAAAAACCTCTTGGTAACTATGGTTGACAGGTCTGTCTATGTGTCGCATCTTTTGTGAAGGCAAGAAAGGCAAAATGTGTGTAATGTTTTCTTTCTTTTTGCTCATTTTGTCAGAGAATGGAGCCTTGCTGTATGTATTGCTTGGCGTTTCTCTGAACTTTATCTGTCATAAGAAAACTGTGTTTTTTTCTTTTTCTGGCTGCACTTGTTGCTTGCATGATTGCTCTAAAGGAAAACCAAAGGCTCTGGCAGGGTGCTGCGTGGGCATTGCTTCTCCTTGATGTCCTCAAGGCATGTCATTAAATTATGTAGCTGCATGTGGTGATGTTTTCTTATCTATCACATGTTATTCCCAATATTTACACATACCTGGTAGAACAGATATGTGTTCTTTCCTCTCTTGCCTTTGGATACTTCAGAGGAAGCCAGTTTCTGGTGGCAGTCCGTTGCCACTTAGTGTGTGCCAAGCCTCATATCTTTGGGTGGAGGTAAAGCTGGAACTGGTAACTCAGTCTCCTCTGCTGGTGTTGAACATACTGAGAGAGGGGGTTAAAACAAAATAATAGTCTTCTAACTTGGCATAAAAGCAGCTAGTTCTTCAGCTCCCTGCACAGTTCTTGTTGGCACTGACCTTGACAGAGGGTTAGAAGCTAATAAATGATGTGAACAATGCCAAAGTGCAGCTCTGAGCATGTGGTCTGCCCATCTCGGAGACAGGACTGAGGAAACAGACCAGCTAGGTTGTCTATTTCAAGAGAAAGTCAAGCTTTAGATTATCATTTGATGGTCCTTGCTGTTCCCCTTGGCTTTCATACCAGAGTTTACTAGAACTTCAACATAGTTTGTGATGCTGTTAAATTCAGAAGAACTTTTGTTTCTTAGCTAAAAACTTGTCTTTCCTCTCTGGCCCTAGTGAAACACTCTCTTCAGATGCTTTGAAACAGCATGCAGAAGGGCTCTCTGAAATTCCACTGTATGAAGACTGTTGTATTTACCCTGTTTATGTCAGGGAATGGACTGGTTGCTAGTCCTGTGTTTCCACCTGATGCTCTTGTAGTCTCACTGAGGCCTTGTTTCGCTGGTCTGGAAATGGGGCTTTTATTTCATGTCTCAGCTATCAGTTACTCCCAGCTGCACTAGGGGCAGTTGTACCCTCCTCATTTCAAAGAGCTGTCATTTCTCCTCAGGATAATTCTCCTCAGCAGTCTGTTTGAAGTCCTTCTCAAGAAAGTTCTTTTGCTTTCTAGGTGTGCATGCATCCCCATAATGTGCTTTCAGATGTGGTGAACTACACTTTATGGCTAATGGAGTGCTCCCATGCCTCGGGCTGCTGTCATGCTACGATGTTCTTCTCCATTTGCTTCTCCTTCCGTGCTGTCCTGGAGCTTTTTGACAGGCACGATGGCCTTCGTCGTCTGGTTAACCTGGTAAGTCTTGTAGTTTAATGTGTTGGAAAGGGTTAAAACCAGGTTTTGCAACCTCTGCAATTACTAAAGTGTGGAGAGTTCTGGTTGGTTTTGTTCTTGTTTGTTTATTTATTCCTGTTCACTTCCCAAAAGATAGGAAAGGTGAGGTGAGTTTTCTGGGTGACAGACAGGAGGATTCTTTTTCTTCTTGTAAATAACAGGATCATTGTTCAGAGGCTTGCTACTTCCTGTTAGCTTTTGGTGCAGCTCCTGGGTTAAGTGGCACTCTCTCTACCAGTGGTGGCTTAGTGGGTAGAGTTCAGATGTTTCTCAGCATTCCACATGCATGTGTCATGTTGTCGTGCACCCTTCTGGATGCAAATACATCCAGCCTTGTTCTGAGGGAGGTACAGGTGTGTTTGTGCTGTGCTTGATAATCACAGCACCTTATGGACACAAACATACACTGTTACACCATACAAAAGCTGGTACCTTTGCATGTTGTGTGCAGTCCTGATAGCTTGGGTTGGTACCAACTCAGACCTTGCCACTGCAGGCTGTGAGCACTCTGTGTTGCGCAATATAATGCCTAATAATACAACAGCGCCTCTGGACATTCACTGAAGTAACTTCTGGATTTTTTCTGCATTTCTAGTGAAAGGGGGGATGGTTCTTATTAGACTTAGCAGTTTGTGTGGATAAATATTATCTGAACAGAAGAAGCTTTCATTGGCTGTCTGGGAGAGCTTGGTACAGAAGGCACATAAGCAAACTCAGTTTGGTTTTGATACAAGCGCAGCTGGGAGTTGTAGGTGCTGTTCTTTCCCAAGTGTGAACTGATGAAACTTTTTTCTTTCCACCCAACTTTCTTGCTGAAGATAAGCACCCTTGAGATCTTAAACTTGGAAGACCAAGGAGCTCTCTTGAGTGATGATGAGATCTTTGCCAGTCGCCAGACTGGGAAACACACCTGCATGGCCTTGCGGAGATACTTTGAAGCTCACCTTGCCATCAAACTTGAACAGGTGAAGCAGTCACTCCAGCGCACTGAAGGTGGTGTTTTGGTCCATCCGCAGCCCCCGTACAAGGTGAGCAGCACGTGTGACCTCCCAGCATTGCTAAGGCTGTATTGTAGAAAACAGAGATTGAAAATGTTGGAAATGGCTTTAATTGGCTGTGACAAACGATACTTTTCAGACATCAGATTTTTTCAGGAGCAATATTGTTGTTGGCCGTTGTTTGTTTTTTTCCCCCCTCTTCCTGCAAAACGTGTGGTGTTTTGTTTGTTTATTTATAATCCTTTTCACAATGTTGTGTCTTTTTGTTCTGAGGTAGTACATTCATTTCTGGTTTCTGGCTTCATTTACAGTGGCTTTCCATTGTAACCAGTTGAAATGAGAAAACATTTTTTCACTTTTGCAAAAATCACTTGTTTTCAGTGATTAATGTGGGTCAGCTGTTTGATTAGAAGAACAGCTTTTGAGCTGAAATGAGGCTTGTTTGGAATGCCATTTCTTCAGCACGTTTTGTAGTCAGAAGTTAAAAACTTTAATGGGATATTTTTCAGACCTTTGTACTTTCTCATAGGATTCTTTTGAGTGATAATCTGGTAGCTACTGCATCAGTAGCCTGAAAACAGACTAGAATTTTAGTATGACCTCTTAAACTGGTCTAAGCTTTCTAGGACTGCAAAGAGGCAAAATGTACTATTAAGCTTATTACTGCATGTTATCATGGCAATTGCTGGATTTTTTCAGTAGTGGAGAATGAAACAAAGTAAATAGTTTGCAAGAAAATAATAGTTTCAACTTTGACAGGGCTACAGTTTTCAGTTTAAGTCAGGCAGTGAAGGACTTTTGAGCAAGTTTGTAACCCTCTGATCTCTTTCTAATGCTTCCAACTCCCTTCCCGGCAGGCCTGCTCCTACACTCATGAGCAGATTGTAGAAATGATGGAATTCCTCATCGAGTATGGGCCAGCACAGCTCTACTGGGAGCCAGCAGAAGTTTTCCTTAAACTGTCTTGTGTCCAGCTCATGCTTCAGCTCATTTCAATAGCATGTAACTGGAAGACGTACTATGCAAGGTGAGCTGTTTGCTGTAGTGCTGTATTTCTTTAGAGCAGTAAGTTGTGACTTTTGGGCAGGATGGCCATTGAATTTCTAGATTCCCTCCTCTTAGAGTGTTTAAGGCAGGTGATAGGAGCCTGTGCTGTGGTTACATGGTGCTTATAAAAGCACAGTGGAAAGCAGAACTAAAAGCTTGAGGTAGAGAGAGATATGCCATGAGAATCCTGATGAACCAAGGTGCCTCACCTTTGATTTGAGAAACCAGCATCATAGTACAGCTTAGGCACAGTTCTGTGCTACTTTTCTTTGTTTACCTTTTTGTTACAGAAGGGTTTTAGAAAACCTTATAAGTGGAAGGTGAAGTCAAGACACATCTTAATCCTGGAGAAGAGGTGGAATGTCCGGATGAAGTAAGCTTAGTTTATGCAAGAGAGGAAGTGTATCACCTTTGTTCATTTATTGATACTTGAAATTTACTGAGTAGTCACAACATTGCAAAGCAGTTGTGAATATGCAACAAGCCAGTATTTGAGAGGGGAAAAAGTCTGAAGATGAAGTCGAGCAACACACAGTAACAGCGTCTCTAGATGATACACCACTGGCTCTTAAACTCAGCGTGTTTGTAGAGAGGCTTACCTTGTGATTCTACTTCTAAGTTTCTCCTGTCTGGGGCACTGTGGTGTTACCTTTCTGTGGCCCCCTCCCCCACAGCCCACCCCAAAATTTGCAGCATTCTTACTCTTATAAGAGAAAGGGAACTGTACCAGAGTCTGATAGAGATACCATTAGGGTCCTGTCCCCAGTTCAGAGGGAGGATGGGTGCAGTGTTCCAGCCTGTTTATCCTAACGAGCATCTGCTCTCAAGAGTGTTGGTGTAGTCCTCTAGAGATATGTTCACTGATGAGTCACTGTCTGCTGTGGCTAGTTGTCATCAACTGTATTCTTGTCACCAGGACTCCCTTCTCCTTATTTCTGCTGTGAACAGGAGCTCCTTGCATAGCTTAGCTTGAAAGCCTTTGAAATCTGTTCTGCTTCTGCAGTCCCCTGCCTCCCTCCCTCTCTCTCAGGTTGCATTCTCCTGGGTGGTTTCGGTTCTCTGTTTTTATTCTCTGCAGCTGTTTCCTAATTGCAGCCTGGGTTAACTCCTACCTTTCCATACACGCTTACAAACCATCACCCCTTTTTTTTCCCCTTTGCTCTGCTTTTCCACCTCTTGTTCAGCAGCCCTTCTCATATTCCGCATACCCGTTTCTCTTAATCTGTTGCCTCAGTTGATGCTTTTATCCATGTCATGTTTAGCAATAAAGCTGGCAAACAGCTCCCCTTCACTTCAGAAAGAAAACTTTTCTACTTCATTGGCAACACAGTTTTTTAGACAGGAATATTTTTAAACTGAGATGTAGTGTTAGGGTAGGTGAAGAAGCTTAGCTTGGAATGTTTCTGTAGATAAGTCTAGTTCGTGCTTCTGTAATTTCAAAACTGCCTTGCTTCTGGGAGCCTGTGGGCAGGCTGAGATGTATGCAAACTGCAGGTGATAGTGTGCGCATTTACAGCATGTGAGCAGGACCTCCTGTGAGAACCAGCCCTTTAAGGGAGGCACACTGATCAGACAGCATCATCAGAAATATCCGATGTGACAGGTTGATTTGTTGCATCAGAGTACACTCCTAAGAAGTTCTCGTGTTGCTTTCAGGAACGACACAGTACGCTATGCTTTGGATGTGCTAGCCATCCTGACTGTGGTTCCTAAAATCCAGCTGCAGCTGGCAGAACCTGTGGATGTGTTAGATGAAGCTGGATCTACTGTTTCCACTGTGGGTAAGCTGAATGTGGTCCTGATTAATCACACCCTTATCAATTACCTTCTATGTGTTTTTTTTTTTCAGCTGGCTGTTTCTACATTGAGAAAAGGGTTAAAGTAATGTATGCAGAGTTATCATTAGGGATGCAGGTAAATGTGAGGGTAGACTGCAGTTAAAATTGTCATGATTAGTGCTGTGGTTGTATTATAAATGTGAAGGCATGATCTGCGACTCACACTTGTTTTCAAGAGCTCATTAAATACAGATGCAGGCAACTTCGCTTCTGTTATGGGACTATTAGGTTCCCTTGGCTTCCCAGAAATTTAGGTCTCCTTGGGAATATGGGAGAATTATTGCTATAGATTTTGCAGAATCACAGAACTGTAGGGGTTGGAAGAGACCTCTAGAGATCAAGTCCAGTCCCCCTGCAAAGCAGGCCCCCTACAGCAGGCTGCGCAGGTAGGTGTCCAGATGGGTCTTGAATATCTCTGGAGAAGGAGAATCCACAACCCCCCTGGCAGCCTGCCCCAGTGCTCCGTCACCTCACTGTGCAGAAGTTCCTTCGCAGGTTGGTGCGGAACTTCCTATGCTCCAGTTTATGGCCCTTTCCTCTTGTCCTGTCCCCACAGACCACTGAAGAGGTTGGTTGTGTCTCTTTGACTCCCGCACTTAAGATAATTATAAACATTAATCAGATCCCCTCTGAGTCATCTTTTCTCAAGGCTGAACAATCCCGGTTCGTTCAGCCTTTCCTCTGTTTGAGTTATACTCTATACTCTGCCTGTGTTTGAGTTATACTCTAATTGGCTACCTGCAGATTCAGTGTACAGATGAATGAAGTGTACCTGGGTCAGATCTAAGGCCTAAGTGTTAAAGAGATCCTGACTTCCTTTTTCGTATTTATTTAAGGAAAAGAAAACAAAGAGGGATGATGATAGGTTTTGTGCAAAAGAAATTGTCTTTTGCCTACATCTTTTTCTGGACCTATTTCTGGAAGGAAGTTTTGATCTTCTGAAGTGGACATGAAACATGTAGATTAATTTCATTTAGGAAGCTATGACATTATTTATTTTTTCCCCTTCATATCAAAGTCTCCTTTCTTCCTCTCCTTGTCTACGTTAATATCTTCTGCAAGAGTTGCTTTCTGTAGTAAGAATTAGAGGCATGCCTGTGCATCTTCTCTGTGCCAGGTGTCTCAGAGATGGCAGTCCTGTGCCATGCCTGAGCTCTGACAGGTCTGCTCCTCGCTATTGATGAGGAAATGGAGGAGCACGAGAGTATTAAAAACAAACAAACAAAAACAAAAAACTTTTGTCAGGGAAGCAGGAAAATGTATCTTACGCTAGTTAGGAAAAGAAGGAACTTCAGAAATCCCCAGAATGAAGAGGAATTAGGTATTTTTCTCAGATTTGTGAAAGACTCCCTTACTTAACTGATGCAGCTGTAAGATACAGAGAGAGTATTAAAGGAATTATTTCTTTCCCTCACTAGGTATTAGTATCATCCTTGGAGTTGCTGAGGGTGAATTTTTCATCCATGATGCTGAGATTCAGAAATCAGCCCTTCAGATCATCATCAATTGCGTGTGCGGCCCCGATAATCGGATCTCCAGTATTGGCAAATTCATCTCTGGAACTCCTCGGCGAAAGCTTCCTCAGGCCCCTAAGAGCAGTGAGCACACACTGGCTAAGATGTGGAATGTGGTGCAGTCCAACAACGGCATCAAAGTGCTGCTGTCATTGCTGTCTATAAAGATGCCAATCACAGATGCAGATCAGATCCGAGCGTTAGCCTGCAAAGCCTTGGTGGGGCTCTCACGCAGCAGTACTGTCCGGCAGATTATCAGCAAGCTCCCACTCTTCAGCAGCTGTCAAATTCAGCAGCTGATGAAAGAGCCAGTGCTTCAGGACAAGCGCAGTGAGCACGTGAAGTTCTGTAAATATGCTGCTGAACTGATAGAGCGTGTCTCTGGGAAGCCGTTGCTGATTGGCACAGACGTCTCCCTGGCTCGGCTGCAGAAAGCGGATGTGGTGGCTCAGTCAAGGATCACGTTTCCTGAGAAGGAGCTGCTGCTCCTGATTCGGAACCATCTCATCTCTAAGGGCCTAGGAGAAACTGCATCTATCCTTACTAAAGAGGCTGACCTACCCATGACTGCAGCATCCCATTCATCTGCCTTCACCCCCGTTGCGGCTGCTGCCTCTCCCGTGGCCCTGCCTCGCACTCCTCGCATAGCTAATGGCATCTCAGCCCGTTTGAGTAGCCACACTTCCGTAGGTTCTGCTGCCACATCTGTCCATGCTCAGGCAAGGCCGCCTGCATCCCAAGGTCCACTTGCCCTTCCAGGCCCTTCTTATGCCATCAACTCTCCTCTGATTGGCAGGATTAGCTTTGTCAGGGAGAGGCCGTCTCCCTGCAATGGCAGAAAAATAAGAGTGTTGCGACAAAAATCGGACCATGGCGCCTACAGCCAGAGCCCAGCTATCAAAAAGCAGCTGGACAGACACCTTCCTTCCCCGCCCACGCTGGACAGTATAATCACAGAGTACCTTAGGGAGCAGCACGCCCGCTGCAAAAACCCTGTTGCCACCTGTCCCCCTTTCTCTCTCTTTACTCCCCACCAGTGTCCTGAGCCAAAACAGAGGCGCCAAGCGCCAACTAACTTTACCTCACGGCTGACCCGCAGGGCAGCCTTTCCGAAGTACGGAGGGGTGGATGGTGGCTGCTTTGATAGACATCTTATATTTAGCAGGTAAGGAAGAAAAACGTTTCTTGCTCCCTCTCAGAGCGTGCCCTGTGCCAAAAAGCCTTGCCTGAAATCAGGCTGTGGAATCCCACAGCGGAGCCTCCTTGGACAGACAAGCGTTTAAATTCAACAGTGGCAGATGGCAGAGCTTTGCAAGGCAATTCTAGAAGTTCTGTATCTCTTATACTAAGGGTCAGTACTAAGGATACAAAACACACTAATTTCGGAGTGATATTAATTAATTGGCAACGTCTGTTGATGAAGCTCATTTCTTTTTTCTCCTTTGGAAGGTATGTAATGCCAGTTTTACAGGAGAGAGTAGCATAGCCTTGAGGTTGTTTTGCTGACAGACCCAGACCTGTTGACAGGTGGAGGACAGTGGAATGCGTATTTTTCATCTTGCAGCTTAATCTTCAGCACAGCAAGTTGCTAGCCTTTTTACGTGGCTTTCCTTCCATTGGAAAATGATGTATTTAAAAAGTAAATCCAAATGGCAGCATTTTCAGGTTTTCAGCTGTCCGGCTTTGAAGGCAGATTCTAAGTGCTTCAACTTCATGAGGTACTGTAACGGAAGTACTTGGTCATGCAAGACAAACCCAGAATGGTTGCAGACACTGTTGTCACATTCTCGCTTGACCAGTAGTCTTATAATTAACATTTAGTTTGTCTTAGAAGAAAACTGTGTCTTCAGCCTACACGATTAGTGAGGACTGGTTTTAGTGTCATCACTTCATGCAGTAGTTCCGCTTTGCTTTTCTGCTCTCTTTCTGGTAACCCTTTTTCCACCTTCTCTAGGTTCCGTCCAATTTCTGTGTTCCGGGAAGCAAATGAGGATGAGAGTGGCTTTACCTGTTGTGCTTTTTCTGCGCGTGAACGATTCTTAATGCTGGGTACTTGCACAGGGCAGTTGAAACTGTACAATGTATTCAGTGGACAGGAAGAGGCGAGTTACAACTGCCATAACTCTGCAATCACGCACCTTGAGCCATCGAGGGTGAGTAATGGGAGACCCTGCTGAGTTCTGAAGTTCTTGTAGACTAAAGCCTGGTATATTTGGGGCACATCTGGGTATATAAATCTCAACTGCACCTGCTGGCTGGCCTGCAGTGCCTGCGAACAAAGCACTGGTAGTAGTTACATACTGCCTCTCTGAGTTCTGTAATTTATTTTCTTCCCAAGATAATCTATTGAGAAGATGCAGGGGCCGTGTGTCTTCGTAAGTAACGGATTATAGTGACTTAAGAGTTGCGAGATATAATGCCAGAATATATCAAAGTGGGAAAAAAAATCTTGCAGGGGATGATTCTAGAGAGAAATAGAAGGTAACCAACTTAAAGCAGAAAAAATGCCACTCAGAGGTCATCAAAGTTCAGGCAGAGATCATCCTGCTTTTATCTGCTATTGACATCACAGGTCATTCCCGTTGTTATCTGTAACGTTTTCCTTCATCTATGTAGCATAAAGAGCTCTTGGTATAATGTTGAATGCTGAGACATTCCCACAGGAGCAGTTTAGTGAGCACAAAACTTGCTGTGTAGTTCTTACAAGATTAATTTAAGTCTAAATTAATGTGCCCAAGTAAAACAATAATGTTTTCTCTGTTTTGGTGTTCTTTTTCTTCCTTCCCCTCCACTCCTATCTGGAAATACAGGATGGATCCTTATTGCTGACATCTGCTACATGGAGCCAACCTCTGTCTGCGTTGTGGGGAATGAAGTCTGTCTTTGATATGAAGTAAGTGTATTCTGATCTCTGTTGGGGATATAGTTGGAAACATTCAATATAGGCAGAATCCCTAAGAGCAAGCTCCATGAAAGAATAGGACAGCACAGCTCCCCCAGTATCTGTTGTGAAAACATGAGAAAAGTAACACGCTTTATTTTTAGGATCTTCCCTGTTTGATTGAGTACAGACGTGTTTGAAAATCCTACTTACTGGAGAGTCATCTCATGAATTAGATTAGTAAGATGACCCTTGTTCCTGAAGGCAGGGAACTATGTTTGTATTTTTATTCTTATGTTGGTAAGATTGTCATCTTGACAACCTTTCTGTAACCAGTTACAGAATTTTATAATGTGTTGGTTTTGCACAGTGACATTTTTGGACCTGGATATCCCAAAGAAAGCTTTGTCAAATTGAGTTTAATATTTACAATTGCTCTCATTGAAAATGGAGGAGCAAGCTCTTTGTTCCTTAAGGTTGGGCTGTAGTCTACCTCAGTTGTTAGCAACAGTTTTGCTGTGACCTGTGTAGGTCAGCTTAGAGAGCATTTGCAGACAAAAAGTTCAACATACATAACATGTATATGTGTCTGACTGTTCCTGTTGCAGTTCATTGGTCACTCCTGCAGATAGTGTTACATTTATGGTGTTGCGGTAGGAATTTCATTACGCGTTTCCAGGGAGACCTCATTGTGGCCTTCCAGTACTTGAAGGGAGCTTACAAGCAGGAGGGGAACCGACTTTTTACACGCTCTGATAGTGATAGGATGAAGGGGAATGGCTTCAAACTAAAAGAGGGGAGATTTAGGTGAGAAGTTTTACTCAGAAGGCGGTGAAGTGCTGGAACAGACTGCCTAGGGAGGCTGTGGGTGCCCCTTCTCTGTATGCACATGATGAGGCCAGTTTGGATGGGATCCTGGGCAGCCTGATATCTACAGACTGGCAACCCTGCCCACTGTAGTGGATTGGAACTACAAGATCTTTTAGGTCCCTTCCAACTTAAGCCATTCTGCGATTTTATTGACTTGCTGCTCGTGTTTTTTAATAGATCTGCTGGAAAGACTGTTTGCAATAAATACTTCCCTGCAAATGCCAGTGGAGCATTTTAGTATTGTTGTATGCCATTGTCAATGGCAAAGAAAAGTCTTTTCACTAGTAGTTTGAATCTACATTTCCTTGACATCTTTACTGACTCTACCTATAGGCATTCCTTCCCTGATGACCAATATGTGGAGTTCAGCAAGCACTCTCAAGATAGAGTCATTGGCACAAAAGGAGACATTGCCCATGTGAGTACCAGTAAAAGTCGTGGTTGTGAAGCTGTGAGAAGGATGTTTATTAGCAGGTCTGGGTGCTGTGAGGCCCTGTGTGAGCGACAGGAAGAGCTTTAAAAATAGCAAATAACTTCTCCTTCTGTTTAAGAGTATAAACTTGACCTTATTGTATAAATATTTTGTGTATAAGCAAACTATTAATTCCTGCCCATTTTTTAACTGAATAATCTGGAAGTCAGGTCAGTTTGTGTATTGTGTTTATCTGTTAAACAGATTGCTTGCCCGTATTAGAGAGCTGTTTCTTTGCTGAGTTTGAAGGAGAGCTGGGCTCTGC
This sequence comes from Pavo muticus, assembly GCA_016647715.1. Taxonomy (NCBI): domain Eukaryota; kingdom Metazoa; phylum Chordata; class Aves; order Galliformes; family Phasianidae; genus Pavo; species Pavo muticus. Next base: position 165,430 of record JACDJE010000575.1, on the reverse strand, counting down.
AGAGTGTTACAGATTAAACTGATTTGAAATGGCCATTAAGCCTTTGTTCTTTGTTTAAGACCTGGGAGATGAAAAGGGCTTTAAGATTTTTTTTTTTTTACAGTTTATTGGGGCAGAATACAGAAAACTGCCCTTCACTGTAGATACCAGGACTTTTAACTTCTTTTCTGTAGTTGTGGCTCCAACCTTCCCGTACCCACCAGCCCCCTGTGCTTTGGAGTTTTGATATTCGTAAATACTGTCCGCTCTGAAAAGCAGTTCTGTTTCTAAAACAGGCTCTGACAAATTGCTACATTTCTGTCTGCAGCTTCATGCCTCACTTTTCATAATGGGGTTATCCTGAGAGTGTTAGAATATGCTTGTAAGCCTGTGGTAATCTAATTGCTGGCCAGAGCATGTGACACTAGGTTCCAGCTGTGAAAAACTGTGTAAGACTGACAGAGGATGGTTATCTTAAGAATGCTCTTGCTTGAAATGATAAAGCAAAAGGGAGCTGGGGTGATTCTAGAAGTGATCTAAAACATGGGATGTGTTAAGGTGCAGGTACATTACAAATTGTGACTAATGTTTCTCTTTCTTTTTAATCTAAAAGATCTATGATATTCAGACTGGCAACAAGCTATTGACTCTGTTTAACCCAGATCTTGCCAACAACTACAAGAAGAACTGTGCCACATTTAACCCCACTGATGACCTTGTCCTAAATGATGGTGTCCTCTGGGATGTCAGATCAGCACAAGCCATCCACAAGTTTGATAAATTCAACATGACCATCAGTGGTGTGTTCCATCCCAATGGGCTAGAGGTCATAGTCAACACAGAAATTGTATCCTTCAGCCATAGTGATAATGTGTTGAAACCTAAATAATCTGTTTGAAAGATGCAGCTGTTTGCTGGAGTTCTGTAAATTATTTTATGTGTTATAAATTATGTTCAGAAGCAACAGCTTTTGTCTGGGAATCAAGTAAATGGGGCCTCTCAGGCAGCCACACAGTTTAAATCTGGGCTGTACTTCTGATTTTGGACTAACAGAAGTACTTGAGAGAGATTTTTTTTCTAATGCACTTAGTGATACCTTTACTGTCTTGCATTCCCTTACCAAGACCTACCTTGAAGCTACTACAGTAACATCTGACGACTGGGGATGATGTCCTCAGTGCAAGCTTGATTTTGAAGATAGTGTTAGGATCTGTTACTGGTTCTATTATGTTTACGTGAGAGTGCCAGTGAGGTTTCTTGAAAGCAATTAATCATCTTTTCAGCACTGTACTGAAAAGGAAGCAGACACTTTACATGATCTATTGCTCCTTAGCCTGTATTTCTTCAGTGGGACCTCCGAACTTTCCATTTGTTACACACAGTTCCTGCACTGGATCAGTGTCGTGTGGTCTTCAACTATACGGGCACAGTTATGTATGGAGGTAGGATTTCTCAGTCTTAATTACTCTCCTTGGACATCTCTGATTAGTAATAAGTGGGTGCTTGTTCAGTGAAATTGGAAGCTTCAGAGAGAGTGTCTAACAGCGAAGCTTACTGCTATATGTGAACTATTTAGTGGCTGGTTTTTGTTGCTTTTTTCCCAGGGAGCTTACATTGCTGACAAAGATAATGTTCTCTAACATCAGCAATGTCACAACTCACTTGAGAGATATATAAAAAAAAGAAAATCAACCTTTTGAAAAAGAAAATGTATGTAACAGCAGACCTGATGATGCTTGAGAATGTAATTTTATCCTCCATATTAAGCTTCAGTGATTTGCAGTAGTAATAAAGGCAGCTCTGGAAGAATAGATATCAAATTAGTCTTGCTAAGCTATTAAATAAAAAAAATTCTTGTCAGAGTTTGATCTTAAGCTGATTAAAGGTGGTGACAAATGGAAGGTGGGTTTGTGGAATAATCTTTCCTTGTATCAGCTATGTTGCAGGCAGATGATGAGGATGAACTTCTGGAGGAGAGAATGAGAAGTCCCTTCGGCTCTTCTTTCAGGACGTTCAATGCAACTGATTATAAACCCATAGGTAAATGAGGAGCAAATAGCTCGATCTGGAGGTTTGAAGATTACTTCCTTCTCCCCTTTGCATGTGTGGCAAAACAAATTCTGCTATAACCTATTCTGATTGAAGTGTTGATGTTGTGTTTAATGCTGAAACAGGTCCAAATATATTATCTGTTCAATGTGTGGCTTCGTTACTTGCTGCTATTCAGAACTTCTGGCTTTATTTTCCTTTCCTTTTTGCAAGTAGGGCATAATCTGAGATAGTAGGTCACTTGGCCAAGACGTCATTGCTCTAATTTCAGGAAGGGCCTTTTTTTGTTCTTGCTGTTTTCCCTTTCCCTTCAGCATTTTCCCATGCTGGTAGTCCAAAATGTTGTCAGTTTGGCCTACAGTTTGCAAAGCTACTGCAGCTATTGTAGCTATTGCTGCTGTAAACGTAGATGTGACTCTTACTGCTGAAAGGAGATACAGCTCAGTCCCCCGGTTGCCACCTGTCTTGAAAGATTATCTGTTGCTCATTGTGCTTAGGGAAGCCCATAAATGTATCAAGGGAGAAAGCACAGTGGAGACCAGGTTAAGAACTTCTCAGGCAATTTTTTTTAATGACAGTCTCCAAAATTATTACAGGTTGAATTAGTTACAAAATTCGTTTCACTTTTACTTCAGCTGTTGCTTCTTGTCCCAGCATTTTGTTACCTGCTTTTAGACATAAATACGTAGATCTTTTCTCCCAGCAAGCACTAAACAATATGCAATTAACTGAGTTCATTTTGTGATGTTTTCCAGCTACCATAGATGTAAAGCGGAATATCTTTGACTTGTGCACAGACAGCAAGGATTGCTATCTGGCTGTCATTGAGGTAAAGGAGTTAAGTTTCTGGTTTCTACAGCTGTAGTCTTTTCTCTTTTGAAAACCTTCAGTTAAAACCCACTGTTAAATTCATGTACTAACTAATGGTGGTGGCTTGATGGTGGGAAAGATGCTGCTCGCCTCTTGTTGTCCACCAACAGTTTAGCTTAAAAGCTGTCTTGTTTTTCTGCCTCTGAATTCTTAACTTTCAAATGCATTTGCCTTCCTTCTTAAAATGCTTCCTACTTAAAGTAAATGCTGTATAGCATCTTCTCTTCTCAGAAGTATAAATGCTTTTTTTGCTATTTATTGCAATAGTTCCCAATTAAAATTTGCACTTCATCAAATGCCTGGAAAGTGCTGTATTCTTTTGATACCCCATGGATCTTTTCTGTGGATTTCTCTTTATCTGTTCATTATTCACTTGTTTTCCTAGCAAAATTCCAGAAGCTAAGGACTTGAAGCAAAAATTACTGAGTGAAACTTTGGTTTGTTGTGGGGGAAGTCACGTTAAATTAATGAATCTAGTTCTGTGCTCTTTAATATGCTGTCAGTGCTCAGTTTATAACCTGGCTGTGTATAAATAGAGACTAGTTTAAAATCTTGTCAACTTAATACTTTGTATATTGCTGGTCCTTACAGACTATAAAATGCAAGTTAAGAATTTAGCAGCTAAACAAGGGTGGTAAGGCCAATATAAGAATGTTTTTGTAGTGTAGGAGTCTTTGGAGATGTTACTTGAGGACATGCAGTAGCAGTGGCTGATGGGGGATCAGACTGCTGTCTTCTGGGACTCTTGCTGTCTGACAGCTTCTAACCTTTTCTCACGGTCCTTGGTTCAGTGTTCACAGCAGGGAGACAGATGTGAAAGGAGGTGTTGTGCAGCTAGGTGAGAGCCAGCCCAGAGTGTGTTCGGGGTCCAGTAAAGGTTTTAAGTCTGTTCATAAGAGCATAACTAATGGATGACAGAAGCAGGAAGTAGATACGTTGTCACTCCTGGGTTACTCTTTGAAACAGAAAAGTCTCATTTTTAGTGCTAATTGTATAGCTGCTAGTAAATGGGAGGGGAGGATTTTGGTTATGTTTCTGTAACTGAGACCAGATAGAGTATTAAATGTGAATGCAGTAGTTAATTCCTGGGGCTAACTGCTGTGTGGGCATTTCCTCTTCAGAATCAAGGCAGCATGGATTCCATGAACATGGATACAGTTTGCAGGCTGTATGAAGTGGGCAGGCAGCGTTTGGCAGAAGATGAAGAGGATGAAGAAGAAGATCAGGTGAGAAATACAGCATTAACCTGCTTGCTCAAGAGTAGCTGTTACCTGTCTACATGTGAGAGGCCACAGGTGTTCATTTATTACTCATATGCCTCATTTGTGTTCACTTCATGTGCTGCAGATATTGTTACTTTCAGTGTAAGCTAAAACTATCAGCACAGGATTTGTGTTCGCAGTCATTTTGTGCACTGTAAACTGTTGTGATAATTTATAGTTTATTTGCTAATTGCCATAAATGTTCTAATTCTGATCAGAAACTTTGCTGTTTGTTCTGCTTGTTATTTAAAGTACTTTGACATCCAGTAGAGACAACAGTGTTTTGAGGTTTTCCTTTTCTTCAATTTAAGTGTGCACATGTCTTGATGTGGGATGTAACTTGTCACCAATTTCCAAGGGAGATGTGTGACTAATGCAGTGAAACTGCACACTACTGCTACACAGCAAAACTCCTTACAAGTCTTAAATAAGGCTCTAGGTTTACACTGGGATGTGTTGCTTTTCCTTCTCAGATCAACCACTTTGAACTCTGACAACCTGACAAAAGAGCTAAGAGCCTCAGTAAGTGCTCCTTGGGGCACTGCTGGTAGAATACAAAGCAGTGCAGAATACTTAGTATGATGCAACGAGAATCAAAGACAAACTTACAGCTTTTTTGGGATCAGGTGTGTTTTTTTAACAGGCAAAGACTTTATGCATCAGTTCCTCAAAGATTTTAAATGCATTATTCTCTGTTCTTTGGTTGTCTGCGTTCTAGTAAATCATTTATTTGTATTTCCTATGAGAAAAGCTGACTTCATATTTTTCCAGTAAGTACCATTTAAAAAAAACAAGCAGCAGAACATACACTTCTGTGTGGAAAACTGGCTTTCTCATTCTCTTTTTGTCTTTGCATCTTGTTGCTTGGCTAAGACTTGCTTTCTGGTTCAGAAGATTGGACAGTAGATCCATGGAAAGAGGAATCTTTTTTTCCAACTAGGTGTTACTTATAGAATTTCACTGTCATTCTGAAGATGGAGCAGTAGTTTACAAACACAGCTTGCCCTCCATAAGCTACAAAGTTGAAGTCCTAGGGTTCTTAGGAAATCATGGGTCACTGTTACTGTCCAGTTTAGGAACTTGTATTCAGCTGAAGGACTTTTAGATTGAGTGAGGAACAGAATTTCCTGTGAAGCAGCGAGAAGGCAGAAAAAATTACTGTTCCTTCTGAAGCATTTCTACTTTGTAGCCATCCAGTGCTTCCCTCCTTCGGTCATTAGGTTCTATTTTTGTCTCTGCTTCCACTGCTTTTGTCTGTGTAAAGTGTATTTTAGTAAGCTTGTTCACATTTCATTTGTGGAATCTCAAGAAGTACTTTGTACAATGCCAAATTAATTTTTGCTACAATGATTAACTACTGGCTATTGGTACGGTGTTTGTGATATCACTGGTAAGTGATGATTGAAGTGGAGATCTCTATTTGTGACGAGGACGCAGTCTGAGTGCTGCTGGTTCCAGGCTGTAGCATTAAGGTACCAAGCAATGATAAGAGATCTATCATCCATTAAATGTGTCTGGGGAAGCTTCCTGTTGTACCAATAAAGGTGGCCCTAGGCATAATTTAAGCATGCTAGAAGCTTATCAGTGAAGTTTATGGGAGTACTCAAGCAAAGCTGCTTCTGGGGTTAGTTTGCAAGCTAAAAGTGATTAGTTGATACTTGCATAATTGCTCTTTTTTGTAGCCTTTGTTTCTGGAGTGTATAAATGTCTCCTGGACAGGATCTGTCTCTTAGGGATGATTGGAATCTAACTTCCTTGGTAAGAGAGGTTTGACTTTGACATAACATCTGTGCATCTGAATTCTGTTAAATCTGTGTCTATTTAGCAGAACAATCTGTAAACCTTGCTCTCTGTTCTGCTGCTGTACATTGCTGTCCAGTCAGGCTTGTTCTAGACTTAGGCTTACAAAGTATAGCTTTTTGTCTGTGTAGAGACATGCAGCATTGAGCAGGAGGTAGAAAATTCCCAGAATAAATGCAATATCTCTGGCTCTCTTCTCTGTTAAAGCCAACCAGAGTAACTCCCTTCCATATGAAAAGAGTTTATCTGTTTGTACATACAGATGTGGAGGGGTATACTACTTTCTTAGTTACTTTTCTGTGATCTATGCTTTGAAATATTGGAAATATGCTTTCAAACTTGTTGAGACTTTCACAGATGTTCTAAAATACCTTCTGGCTTTTTGATGTTTTTCATGTAAATGGTGTGGGGGGGAAACTAATGTGAATCAGCGTTACTTTGGTATCTCTCTGGCCAGGAGTTTCAGAGCAGATATTAATCTGTTTGGCCCCTGTATCTTCGCTCTTGGTTTTATGCAGATATGTTTCTGTGTATGACCTACATTGGCCCATGAGAACAGTTTTTTACCTGTGATAAAGCAATAAATATTTGAATAGATGCACGTTTGCTTGTGTAAGCCCTGCTTGGGCATCATGTGATGCAGAAGGAAGTCACGCTAAAAACTTGGGTTTGAGGAAAGGTAACCATAAGAACTGTGGACAAAAACATCTACCCCATGGTTTGAGAAGTGTCAGCAGTAGGCCTGCATTGTCAAAAAGCAAAGACCAGTCCTTAAAACTAAGCTTTGTGCTCCTGCTATCTTCAAATTCCCTCTCTTATTTAAGAAGGAAAGCAATGATGTTACTCCCCCTTTGTGAAGTTAAACCTTGTAAAACCAACTGATCTGTTAGCTAAATTGCCCTCTCATTAAATGGTTAGGCTGATTTGTCTGGCTTGTTTGATTCTATTGTGATGAAGATTTCTGGTTCTGTTTGAAGTACTTGAGAAGAGCATCAGTGCTGTTATGTCAGCTGGCTGTTACATATTAGATCTTAGGAAAGCTGCCTCTTCCTAGTTCTGACAGGTAATCCAGTGTTGTCAGGCCTTGTTAAGCATAACGAATGCTGCGTGGATGTTGGCGCAGTCACTGAGGGAAGGTGAAGAGGTAACATACTTAGCAGCAGCCAGTTTGTGAGCTTTTCTTGTTGGATGTTATACTCTTATAGAAAATACTAGTCTTTCTGCACTGAGCTTTCATTAGATTTTTTGTGTTGTTTTACTGTTGGATGAGTATTGAAAGGCATCCATCAGACTGACATGCAAGTATTTACGTGTTCAGTCTGCAGGGAAGCAGGCTGAGCTCCCCATTACTCAGTCTCTTCCTCCTGCATTTGCCACTACTTTGATTACACTCAGAATTAGGCTTCACAGAAATAAGATGGATATCTAAGCTACTGATACAGATGCTGTACCATTTTTTGTTAGCTTGTTTGATTCTTTATTTCCCTTTGCTGAGGGTTGGTCTCTGCTGTCTGCTATAGCAAGGCAGAGCAGGAGTTTCTGAGGAGACGGTGCAAAGAAAAGTGTTAGCACTGATGTGGCCTGGAGGTGCTGCGTGGCAGTTGCTGTGCTGTAGAAATGGAGACCAGAAGAGCTAAAATGAGTGAATTGGCTGACCACAGAGTGCAGTCAGAACTGGGGAACTGAAGGTTGGATGGCGTGATCGTCTGAGTGGGTTACAGGATTTGCAGTCTGTATTTACACCTGTTTAGTTTAGATTTTGGCTTTTGTGTTTTTCCCCACTCGTGTTAGTTCTTCAAGGCCTCTTTTTCTCTGTAGCGTATAATGTGAATGATGTTGCATCTGTGAGGCTCAAGTGTTCTTCTCAGTTATTCTTGTTTCTAGAGTGATGTATGGCTTCAACAGCAGATTGCCACACTTAGCTGTCCCTGTCCTATAAAGTGTGTTCTACTTTTTTTGCCAGAACTGAAGAACTTAATAATCCTGCTGTGTTTCTGGGCTATCTAAATGGTGATGGTAGGTGTGTAATTCGTCTTTTTTACATTGGTTTGGAAAATTCTGGGTGATGTGAAATGAAAGCTTTGGAGTTGAGGCAAAGAGTACGTGAAAGAATTGGTGTTCTAACGTCTTGTTTAGTCAACATAGAGAAATGTTTTTCTCGACTTTCTTTGTATGGTCTCAACTTATTTTAGGATTTTAGTCCTTTCTACTTGCAGCAGCAATTCCATTGTATTTTTATTGTTGTTGCTTTGATGCAGGTTTGTGTTCTTGTGTGGATGCCTATTGGTGGGGATAGAGAGGGGAACTTCAATCCATTTGGCAGCTTGTGCCAGATCAGCACCGTGATCTGGTGTTTCTCAGCAGTGGCTGAGTGATGACTTGCACATTCCTCAAAGCAGTCAGTGACTCTAAAGTTAGATTACCATCAGGTGCATAGGGTCATGTTATGATGAGAACATTTCATAGGCACAGCAGTATTGCTCAGAGTCCCCACTGAGTGTGCCATTCCAACAGAGGGTTTTGTCTATGATGAATGAAAGAACATCCATGACGGATACACAAGTAGTTGTTAGACAGACTTAACCTGCTTATATAGACGAAGAGAGTAACTGCTTTTTATTTCTTCACTACATGCTGTATGCTGTGTGCTGTCTCCTGTATTAAATCTGAACGTATCTACTTCTGCATAGAAGGATATGGTAAGATCCCTTGCTTGTTCATATAGTAACTGCTGTACATTCCCAGGCGTCTATGTTTGTAGCTCTGTGACCTCCTAAATGGCTATGAAGAAATAGAAATTCAAACACTGAAGTTGCCAAGAAGGTAAAATAGATGCAGTCATAAAGTATGAAGGAGATGGATACTTAGAATTAATTGATTGGGATGATAATAGCTCCCCCCAGAAGGACTGTTGGCTGTACATAAGTATACATAAGCTTTTTTTGCTGCCCATTGTTCTGGGAATGTGAAGAAGTGGGTGGGGGAGGAAATTGGATGGAAGACTCTCTAAGTGATCGGAAACCAGATGTCACTCCTGAGAAGTGTGTAGCAAAGGGTGAGAAAGTACTGATGTGCTACATGAGACTTCGGAATTGTCCGAAGGTATGACAAGGGGATCATCTGTAGGGAAAGATAAATTACTGAAAGATGGAGAGACTTATTTCTCTGGAGTGAAAAATGCTCCTCAGTGAACTTGTATTTGAGCAACAAGCCTTCTTGTTTTATGAAAACATATACTGATGCTTTATAAGAGGCTAGATTACTAGACATTGGTTTGCTTTTCTCTAGGAGTGACTTGGAGGAAGAGGATAAAGAAGAAAAAGTAAGCTAGAAGGTGCAAAAGCAAATAAATGTTTATAAAAAAAGACTGGGAAACACTTTTTTTTTAACAAAAAAGACTAGAGAAAGATATATAAGCAGGTGTTTATTAGCAGGCAATTAGACTTACAGAACTATAAAAATACAGAAGTAAATTAAATATGAGCTGGAAGGTTTGAAAAAGTGAGAAAAGCTTCACTGTTTGACCACTTTGCAGGTAGAGGAAAAGGCAGCCTCTCAAATGAAAATAAGAATAGAGTAGTATCATTCAGCAGGTTTCAAACAGAGTTGCCACAGGGAATGTATTTTCAGAGGGTAGGAGTTGCTGGAAAGCACCTGCAGAGGAGAATTGTTGTTTTGGATGTGGTGACGGGAGGTGAGCGTGGGGCTGGGGCAGGAGCAAGCATGAGCCCATGGCAGCTGAACTGTTCGTACAGCAGTAGCAAAGAAAGCTGGGCAGAGGTCTGTTAACGTAAATCCTTGTTTTGGATCGAATCAACCCCTAGCAGAGGAAGAAGAGAATGAGTTGAGAAATGTCAAATTCTGTTCATCTTGACTAGAAAACTTTGAATTCAAGAAATAGAAGAAACAGCATTAAAAGTCTCGAGACAGCTTATAAAGTAAGCTGATATATTTGTGTTTTGTTGTAGCTCTTTTCACTCTCTCAATGTGAAATAAGCAGTTTGAAAGTTGCACAAAAAACATTCTGGATACTTAGACTAGAGGTATAGAAAGCTGGTTTGTTCATGTTTTGGTTTAGTGTTTTGGTAAACTATGTCTTGAACGGAAGAAAATTCTATTTCTTATTTATTTGAAGCTTTGTTTCGATGTCATTAAGTTAGCAGACGCTCACTTCAGTTCAGGCACAGATAAAGAAGCACACCGTGGGGATCCAGTGGTACTCAGTGGATACACGCTTAATAAATTACATACCAAGTGTTGTAGGCAGACCAGGGCCTGAAGTTTTCATTGTGACCAATGTCCTTGAGATGCTGGGGACCTACAGGATGTTACAGAATCTGTGCCTATCATCTCAGGGAAGAGGAAGTTCTGATCAACCATAGCTCTGCACATCCAGGTACGTCTGAGATTAGTTTTGTGTGTTGCAGTCAGTGTGTGGTGGTGTCTGAGTAGGAATGGTTTCTCCGAATTCACCAGTAACTCTGAGAATTGGTACACGAGTGGACTGATACACGGGGGGAATTGTGTATGATTCAGAAAATGGACTCTCAGGAGGTTCAGGAAGGTTGTTTTCTTAGCGTTCTCTGCCTCTTTACATACTTTTCTGTTCTTTTTAATCATCCTCTGGATAAGTTTCTCCTTACTGCAGCTTCCAAGGAAGAATGTTCAACTTCTAGAGAACTTGGAAGCTTTTCTCTTGGTTGTTTGTCTGGGGAGGTCTGTTAAGCCACTTCTAGTGGTGCCACAACCTGCGGTCCTTGTGTATGAAATATAATTTGATGAGGTTATCTCTGCTCCTTTTGCTAGCCAGAGACTTGCAGCATTAGCTTGAAATGGTTGGTTTTATTGATCTGCAGTGCTGTAAGCCATACTTCCAGAAAGCACTTTGTGTGTGCAGTGATAGAATGCTAAACTGCAGTGCAGAAACATGTTAAAAGTTCTGCGGTTTCACGTGTGAGGGTGGGGAAAGGGGGGGAGGAGGGGAAGGCTTCCCCGGCTCCTTTTCAACTTCCTGTCCCCTTTTTTTGGGGGGGAAGGAAAACAATGACCCAATTAAGATAGGGAGAGATAACAAATTTACTACAAATAGTAAAAGAATGTAAGATAATGATATAAGATAGGAGTTGCAGGTAATGAACACATGGGAGAGAAGGATTTCCCGACTGTGCTGCTAAGTGTGCTGACTGGAAGCGAAGAGAGCAGTTCACTCCCATCACCCAGAATCAGGAGTATTGAAAGCTGTAGTCTGTCCCTGCTCAGTGTTCCTTCCTCTTGAAGAGCCAGAACTCATGTGAGACTGCTAGAAACACAGGACCAGGAAGTACAGCTCCACAGTGCTCTGTGCTCCAGCACCAACAGCTTGCTGCACGATGTCATCATATGGAACGCTGATAAAACCAGGACGCTAGTTAACCTGTATTTTGCATCAGTGTTTAAAGAAGTGCAAGATGGAGGTTTTCCTCAGCCTTCTGTTGAGAGATGAACACCAGTGAGTATGTTAAGTATCAGTAACCTGTACTACCCAGAAAGACAAATTAGCGAGTTTATGTATGTGCAAAATGAGTGGGAGAAGGAGAACAGTAAGAAAGTCTGTGGTGGCGGTGAGGGTCTGTGAGGTGCAAGTGAAATTGCATGCGGACCTGAACAATATCCAGGTAAATACACAGAGCTTGAACCAGACCAGAAGTTATTTACTGAGCTGTGAGCTGGGTACGAATACTGACAAGTGTTTCTTGCTACTGCTGCTCCCATTTACACCGTTCCTTTAGAGGATGTCTTGTTGCTATAAACAGTGAGTCAATTGAACTGAACCTACTGGGCTTTCTGAATATTTACATAAACTGGATAGTAGAATTAAGTTACCAGTAGTTTGCTTTGAGGTATCCTGAGATATCCCTTGCAATGTAACTGACCTGTCTGATCCTGTAAGAGGCCTAGCTTTTCTTGTACATCTCTGTAAGTCTGCCTGCATTGTAGGTAAGCTCAAGAGCTGATGTGAATCACTGCTACTATCTTAAATCATCTTTCAAGTAGTTTGAGAGGCACAGGCTGTGTTAAGTGATTTATTTGGTACTGTGTGAGTGAACTGTTGAATTCTGGTGAGCCAGTGAGTGTTGAGAGATCTCCTTAAGTGGCACGATGTGCTTCTGGATTGAGCTGTGGTGCAGCCTTGCCCTAGAAGAACTGGTAGTTCCTGCATTGTTTATACTTGTATAACACGTGTAACTGATGACATTATACATAAATGAGGTATCTTTTTAAGACTTCAAGTTAAACAGATACGAACCCTCTGTTTAGATGTATTTTTCAGCTTAAGTTCATCTCTGTTAGTTTTTTCAAATTAACTCTAATTCAGTCAGACCATTTTAAAGTTAAACTGGGGCCCTTTGGAGACATTCTACTTACCTGTGGGTAGCTATTCTGCACGAAAGGTGAATCATTCCTCTTTTCATCCCCTTGTAATTCTTTTGTTGTTGTCGGTCTTTTGTTCACTTTACATTGTCAGCTTTGTATTTATTGCCTTATTTTTGAAGGCTCTGTGTTTTGTGGGAGTGAAGACATCACTGCAGGTATTTATGTAGAGAAGTATGGCCAGGTAGCCTTTTTGTATATGAAATAGAGTGGGTGTTTATTAAATTATCATTCCTTGATTGTAATTGCTATTCTTTGATCAGGAAGAGTAGAAAGAGTTGGCCTTCCAGGTGCACGGATACTGTAGTGACTTCTGCACTGCAGCTTTTATGTGGTGACGTTTCTATATGCTGGCCATGAAGAAGAGCATCACTGATATGGTACTGTGAAAGACACACTGAAAAATCCTAGTATTTATAATCACAGATTTACATGTGTGTGTGTGTGTATGTATTTATTAGATATATGCACACACGTATTACCTATATAATATGCATGCAATTTGTATACTACATATAAGTATACATATATAAACCCCAATACCAATAGAATATGTAATTATGGATTTGAGTCTCAGTAGAGATCACTGGGTACTGTAGTTTAAACTGTTCCACTCCTTGCATCTAACTATTAAGGTAAAGCTCCCTTAAGGTAATCTTTAAGTATTTACAAGCAATTAGTGCACCAGAATCATTGTAACTAAAACAGGTAGCTCCGTGGTGTCCCTCTGATGTTACCTCTCCACTTAAAAGGGAGCGTTAGATCTTCCTTTCTCCATCGTAGCCTCAGGCTGGGAGTGTTAAGTAAGCCTGCTGGGTCCTGGTATGGCTGTATTGTAATATCAGGTCACCTAGCAGCAGAGCAGTCCCACAAATGCCAGGCAGTGAGCCAGAGTGCTGCTAGCAAGGTGAAATGTTTTCCGGAGGGAAGGTTGTAAGATGATCAGTTTGATTCTGCAATACTCTGCTACTTGCACTGTCTGGAAAGGTAAAGATAACTGGCAGCTCTTAAGGGATGCCTGTTAGAGAGGAGAGAATATTCTCTAAAGAAGCAGAGGAGGATGTGAGGGCTACAGGAACATTTCAAAAGCTGCTGAGCTCAGAACTTCCAAAGAACCCAAACGGGGATATCTTCAGGCATCGAGAGGAGTTAGTGATGGCTAAAACAGTTCCTCCATCCGGTGGTGGTTGTTTCTGGTTTTTTGGTTTAGTGATGTGGTGTATGCCAGTTCCTGTGTGCCATGGAGTACAGGTGCTTGCTTTGTGTGTGCTGGTTCTTCTGCCTAGCAGCACCTGTTCCTTTGCCCAAGGCTTTTGGGAACTATTGATGAGGTAGGAGCATGCTTTGTAGATTTCTCCATCACAAATTCAGATGTGATTTGGAATGACTGTCCTATCTTCTTTGTGACATTGCACAAGGCTCTTTCACTGTTCTTTGCCAGTATACATGTATGAGTCATCAGTGAGGACATATTTATCTGTGTGTGGAACCTATATGTGAGACAGTTGTGGTATCTGATGAGGCTGCAGCCTCAATATCCATCAGTAGACTGACTGTCATTTACAGATGGTAGTGTTGGGTGTGAGGAAGTACAAGGTGAAGTCTTGCTCAGCTGTGTGTCCCACAGCTCGGGTTTGGGTGCAGAAGGTCAGTGTGCTTTGCTGAGATGTCTCACCATCTACAAGCCTTGTGTTCCTGCCTGGAGTATCACTGTGCATCTGCTGGTTTGTGCTTGGGGACTGCTGGGAAACTAATGCAGGATTAGTCCTTCTGTTACTTAGCAGAAGCACCACGGCTTCCTGGCTCCTGTTTGTGTCCATTAGAACATGACTAAGTGCAGGTTCACTCCTCTTGAGCAGTGTTCTGTGGCCTCCAGCTCAGAAATAACCCGCAGTGAGCACAGCATGCAGCACTCTTTCTGTCACACGTGGATGTGGCTTTCACATTATTTTCTGGTTCTGCTTTACCATTAAGGTCTGATTTTGTTGTTCTTAGGTGGTTTTTGAATGAGCGTGGATGGATTTTGATCGTGTGCTTTAAACTGGAAAGAAGGTGGCATTGATGTCAGTTGTCAAGCATTCTGTTCCTATTTGTATGCTCATAAGGGATTTTTCCTCATTGGTTGGCATGGTCCTTCAAAGTTAATTTGTACCTGAATATACCCTTTCTTGGTAATCCTGTAGCCAAAAGAGCTCTTTAGTTTCGTACTAAATGTGACTTCATTCTGCAGTTAAATTATGGTATCACTGTGAGTGTCTTGCCTTAAGCTTGAATGACAGTGTTGGTGTAACACTTCTTCGGAATCCGTTAGGCTTCAACTACACAAACTTTAAACCTCATAGACCATATAGTTTAATGTCTGCATTTTTAATGTCTTCATTTTTTTAATGTCTTCATGACTACAATTTTGTGCCTGTCTCTGGATACTGAAAAGCTTGGCTTCATTTCTTCTGAACTTTGAAAATGATTTGGTTCAGTCCTTTGCAGGCTCAGGGTTTAAAGGCTGAAAAAGGAAAACAAACTCCCCTGTCTTTTCAGTTTTTAATCAGTAGTTAAATTCTCAACGGAGTAATAAAGCTTTAGACATCGGCCTCTATGCTGACACTACATAGGACAAAACCAGAAGTTAAGGTTTGTATGTTTAGTTCCATATATTTCACTAGAAAGGAGGAAAATTGTGCTTAATGCAGTGAACTGCAGGGTATTCCCACTCCCAGCATGTATACAATTCCAAAAGCAATGTGCTTTTGAGAATTCATTGACTCGCAGTAAAGCTTCCAGTTGCCAAAAATAAGCATAGGCCTCCACACAGGCTGCCATAATCATACTTTGAATGTAAACTCCTTCAGAAAGAAAAGCGTGAGGAGCAAACTGCTATTTTTGTTCTGTAATCTCTGCTTTAAACAACGGGCACTTCAGGTCAGTAGAAGAGACTTGGCTGCCTTTTGCAAGGGGGGAGACAACAGAACATGCCCAGACTTCTCCTCATTTCTTTTGCCTATGACAGATGTTGGATTTGTGTGGTAGTTGTGGGTTTTTTCTATAGCACCGACTGAAGACGAAGTAGGTTTGAGTGGTGGCTGTGAAAGTAAGGGCTTTTTCTTTTTGCTTTATGGATCTGAAAACGCAGCAGTTAAAGCAACAGTGTGAGCATAGTGAGCTTGAAGACCAAACGAACTCTTGCAGTAGATTGTTAATTGTCTATCTTAACTGCTTGTTAGCTTTCAGAATGTGCTCTTCCCTGAGCAAAGGGGCATTTAAGACTTGAGAGCTGCCCTCCTGCCACGTGAGAGCGTTCTGTTAGAGGAAGATACTTGGAGGAGATGTGCACATTTATTGAAGCCTTCCCTTGAGCCTTGGAGGCCTCCCGGAGCTCAGCCTGTGATGGCACTCTCAACCTCTCCTTTGGCTGGAAAAATGATAGGATTGTAATGGCTTCTTCCCACTCAGCTTTATCTGCTAGTTATGAATTTCTGGGTTTGGCCTGTGCAATCAGGAGTTCAGTTCTTTATTGAATGCAAATTCTTATGGTTTAGTCCTAGGAAAAAGAAAGCTCTCGATCTGCAGATAAATGCCAAAGATGAACACTTTGAACTGCTTTGGGCAAGTCTAGCATCTTCAGCTGAGTGGTTCAGGGATCGGTATAGACTGATAGTATCTTTTGCTACATGTTGCATCTCATCTCAGTCAGGATGAGGGACTGAACATCCATGCTGTGTGCTATTTGATGCAAAGGAGGAGTTTTTATCCAGTTGAAAGTAAAGCACTTCGCACAAGGCTAGCAACAAAGCCATGGATTACTGGGCTTTATTGCTTGTCCTTCTCTAGACTGCATTATGGTGACGTGTTGATGGCAGTATTGGAGAGGAGCTTGACCCAGTGGTATCCATGTTGCACTAGCCTTTTGCAGGTCAAACTCTGCAAGCCTGCTAATGATCCAGCATGTGCAGTATTCTGTACTTAGAAAGTGTTTGTATGTAATAATTGGTGATCTCTGGAAGTGGGGAGAAGTAGAATCTATAGGTGTGCTTTCTTCAGTTATTCTTACTCCATTTTGCATTTGTTTTAATGTCCACAATGGGCTGGTTTTGTCTTTGTAGGAGGAAGAAGAGCAAGAGGAAGAAGATGATGATGAAGATGATGATGATACAGATGACCTTGACGAGCTAGATACAGACCAGCTGCTGGAGGCTGAGCTGGAGGAGGATGAGAACAATGAGAATGCTGGCGAGGACGGAGAAAATGACTTCTCACCCTCTGACGATGAGGAACTTGCCAACCTCCTGGAAGAGGGTGATGAGGGTGAAGATGAGGACTCTGATGCTGATGAGGAAGTCGAGCTGATTCTTGGAGATAGTAAGTACCTTTACCAGCTTGGTAACCACAGGTGACCTTGCACTCTGTTTAATGTCATGATAAACATGCAGATCTCACTGGATTGACTTAGCTGACTTTCTCCCTCACTGGTATGTAAGGCACATCATGCTTGTTCACCCATGGCCTCTCATAGCAATCTGTCAGTAAAAACAGTTGTTATCTGAGAGAGCAACTCAGAGTTCTGGAAAGGAAGGCATTTCCTTTCTTCAGGAGCTCCCAGTAGTGTGTGTGAAATCTTAAAGGTGGGCCAGGAAGCAGTGTGTGAAGAAGCCTTGTCTGATTGCTTGCTTGTCCTGCCCTTTGAGGGGACTCTGGTTGAACCTGTCGCTTCACTTCTCTACCTTATTTGTGCCTGTAAGGACAGTGAAGCCTTTTTGCTCCTTGGCACTGTTCGTTCTCTTCTGCAGTTGCTTAAAGTGTGAAGTCAACACGTCATTTCTGACTTGTCCTTTTTCCTGCTACTAACATAACTTTGAGATAAAATTGAAGTTGTTCTTTTTCTGGCATAGATACAGAGACTTGAAGAGTTAACAGAGACTGTGACTGTAAGAAGGAAAGGTCTAAACTCTTTATCTAGCATTTCAGTTTGGAAAAAGGCTTACAAGAAAAAGGTGAGATGTAGCATCAGGCTTGGGATTTGTGCCATCAGATTCTGTTCTTTTTTCCCCAAACTAAATCTTTTTAAGTTCCAAACTGTGAAATAGGGATAAGATGGTTCCCTTAACTTAAGAGGCCGATAGGGATAAGTAATTAGTGTGAGGTGATAAGGGA
Organism: Pavo muticus; assembly: GCA_016647715.1. Lineage (NCBI taxonomy): Eukaryota > Metazoa > Chordata > Aves > Galliformes > Phasianidae > Pavo > Pavo muticus. The sequence goes on along the minus strand of JACDJE010000575.1, from coordinate 147,911 downwards.
TTCACATGGTAGGTGTAGTACACAGGATCGCATTGGACACTTACATAGCTTAAATTCATTAATAGAGTATTGCACTTCAACATTTTGGGGTTGCATGTAACTTCTGCCTGTCCCATTAGCTGACATGCCAATGCTGGTACAACTCCACTTTGGTTTTGGCAGAGGATGCAGGGCTCTGTTGTTAAGAGAGCTCCCAAAATGCTCGAACTTGAATTGTCCAGGGGGCAGAGCAGAGCAGTTCAGGGCAGTAATTTCAGTGGCTATTCCTGTAACAAAACTGAATGCTACCTAACAGTGACTTCAGGTGTGCTTTGCAGAGCACTGCAGATGCTGTACCAAAATGTCCACATGTGTATGTAGTTAATGGATAGAGCCTTCTGGGACTTGGGATTGCAGCAGAGCTCCCCTTTTTCTCTGTTTTGGTTGAATCTCCTTAAACAGTGAATGTGCTTCAAAAGAAATAGTTGAAAGAACAACTGGAACGGGAGTGAGCAGCTTTCTTTTCTCATGCCTTAGGGATTGCTTCCTTTTCAGCAGCAGTCCATGGAGAAACTCTTAAGCATAAATTTGTCTTGCTTCTCTGCTGTTATCTCTTTGGGCTGGGTAGGCCTGTTTATCTTGCCCATTTGTGCACTATGCCCATCTTTCAGAAGCTTGTTCCTGGGCCAGGGGGGTGTCTTTTTTTGAAGTGGACATATATGTGTGATAGATGAGAATTCCACATTCTTCTTCCATGTCCAGGACAGGAATCACCTTGGAATGTGCTGAATTCAAGTATCTGCAGTGATGCCTTGCAGCAGCATGGCTGACTTTGTTTCGTCAGTTTCTTCTGTAATCTAAAATGGCCATTTCCAGACAGGTCTTACAAGCTTCTTCCAAGCAGTTAACTGCAATCAGGTTTACTTTTAGTTTTGAGCACTCCATCTGTGAGGTTATGTGGTGGACTGAAGTATAAGGAGCTAGGAAGTCCCTCTGCAAAGCTTTCCTCTGGTGTTAGGTAAGAACAACTTTTTCAGCTGCTTTTCTTCTCCAGAGCTTCTGGATTGTTATCTCCCTTGGACTTCTTTCCCTCCTCCTGCATAAGTGTGGCTACTGGTGTTTACTAGCTCTCCTTGTGTTGCTGTAACTGCTCTGGGAGCACAGATCACCCCTCAGTTCATGGTCAGCATGATGGAAGATGAGACTGGAGCTGGTCACAGTGGAAAGCACCTGGCAGTATGAGGAGGAGCATTGCTGTGCTGCAGCTGTGGTTTCTTGCCCCACTTCTTAGCAGTACAGGCTCCTGGGCAGTCTGTACCTTCCCTGGAGCTTCTTTAAGCAGTTCAGAAGTAGTTGCTCCTTCTCCCCCGTTCTTCATGGGGAAATACCACACTCTTGAGTGAGTCTGGCTCCAGTACTGGGTGCATCAGAGACCTGGGGAATTGAGGCCAGAAAGATCAGCTGATTTCCAAGTAATTGTTAATCAGAAGGGCAGTCTTCCTGTAAAGCCCTCTGGTAGGCCTGGGGAAGAAGTCTGCAGGGTACTCCAGCAGTCAGCTGTCTGTACAGATTGCCAGTGTGGTGTAGGATAACTGTATCTTCAACTCGGGCATTCCAGTTTTCTCTTCCTTCTTAGAAGCTTCCTCAGAGAAGAGGGTTGGGGAAAAGGGTTTGTGCCCTCTGGTGCTTGCCTGTGATTTTTTTTTTCCTTAAGGATATCATCTGAGAAGGTTGAATGTTCCAGAAGGCCTTGCTTACCTTAACAGGCATTTTAGAGATCCAGTACAGTGATGGCTAAAAGGAAGTCTTGGTGTCTTTTTTTTCCCCTAACTATTTTTAACACCTAGTTAACTGCAGCATCCAATGAATGCACATAAGAGAAAGGACCATCGTCATCTCCAAGGTAAGGCAGGAGGTTTCCTTGCTGCCAGAGCTGCTCCTTCTTCCCTCTTGTACAACTGAGGGAGGGGAGATTTTGTATTAAAAAGCAAGTGTGTGTGTGACTGCTTTTGGCAAATCCTTTCCTGCTCTCATCCTGTACCACGGGGAAGAAAAACCAGCAAAGGCACAATGTTCAGAGATAGGCTATGAGCATCGTGTAGTTAAATGAATGTATAGTAACCTTTGGGCTGCTAGAGGAAGGTGCTGGTTTCGAGTGCGTAGATTGCTTCCTCTTCTGTGGGGAGGTCTCCCACTGCTCTGTGCTGCCGGGACCATCAGGCCAATAAGAACCTAACGCTGAAGAAGTCTGGGTCCAGCTTGCTGCGTAACGAATTAGCCCCATGAACACCGTGCAGAGGCCACGTTTCACCACGTTGGGTTGGTGGAACTGTCAGACTTGCTTTGAAATGACAGCTGTGAGAAATGACTGTCCAGCCCCAAGTACGAAGAGCTGTGGGGTGGACGCAGCACGATGGCTTTTAGATGGGCACACGAAGTTGTGCAGGCGGCTGGTGTGCAGGTAACTTCCTCCTGGCATACTTCTGTCTTGTCAGGAGAAAATACTGCCAGCTAATAGAAACTGCACTTGCTAGGGCTGCTGCTGTCCTCTCCTCCCTCTTCTTTAACAGGGAGGAAGAAGCTCCTGTGCAGACTTGCTAACTGCTTTTGATTGACTTTTAAATGCATTAACAGTGCCAGCTGCCTTCCTCGCTGCTGAGGTGCTGCTGGTCCCAAGCAGCTGGTGGCCATCTCTGACGAGTTACTGCCTTGCTTTGCTGCCCTGCTGACCGTCCGCTCGCTGAACGTAACCTGTGTGTCTCCTTTTCAGCTGACAGCTCCGATAACTCCGACTTGGAAGATGACATAATCTTGACTCTGAACGAGTGAGGAGCGAGCGTTAGGCGGGGTGTTGCCAGGAGGAGACGCTCCCTTCCCAGCAGAAGAGCAGAGACCAAATTGGAAACGGATTCTGAGCGCCCCAACCCTTTTCCTCCTGGGAAAACCTGAGGAACTTCAGCTCATCCGCTGTGTTGGTTCGAGTCAGTTCGAGGCTCGGAGCAAAGTCTGAAGCTCTACAATAAAGAGACCTGGGGTTAGGCCTCTTTTCTCTCTGCCTTTTTTTTTTGGTTTTTTATTTTAGGCTGAGATGACTCTCCTCTTCAAGGAAACTTCTGAAGATATTTCACAGTATATTTTCTTTGTATAAAGTTCTTTCCTAAAGAACAGAAATAGTTTTATATAAAACAGAAAAACAAAAAAAGGCAGGTGTTACAGTGAGGAGGGAACGAACTGATGACGAACTTTGTATTCCTGTAGTACCTTATTACCGTGGGGTAGGTTTGGGGGAAACAAATTGTTTAAAATTTAAAGAGAGGCATTTTTATGCAACTACTAAATGAAATAAGAGGATTGTTGTTTCTAAAGCCGCCGAGGAATGAGAATATTTTTATTTTAAATATGATTTTATTTTTTAAAAACACAACAGGTGTTGCCGCCTGCAAGGTCTCTGTGTTTCAGATGAAGTGGGCCTCCAGGGAAGAGTTCTGGGGGTGTTTGGTAACTGAATGAACAGGCTGTATAAAGCAGGGACTCTCGCTGTGATACCAGCTCTCTGGGAGGCTGATGGAAAGCCTGGCTTGCCCTAATTGGAGCCTAGTGTTTCTGAGGACATGGGAATCTGGGATTAAAGTTTGAGCCCTCTTTCTCCCCTTCTACCCTTTGTGGTTACAGTTTTTTAATCTTTTTTTTTTTTCTTCCCTTTTTGCCATCTGTGTGGAAACTGCAAATTGAAGGCCTTTTTTCTTTAATGTAAAGTGTATTTATTAAAAAATCAAATACAAGTCCTGTCTCTGTTTATGGCCGTGAGCTGTTGCCATGCATTCCTCTGCCGCCCATACAGAAGCAGCGCTCTGCCTATCAGCAGACCGTGGCCCTTTGCAGCTAGGTGTAGCTACTGGCCCAGCTGCAATAAAGGGCAGAGTAAACAAGAGGTGAGATTTCAGAGGGCACAGGCTCCACCCACTGCTCTGGTCTGCGAGGACTCCTAGACCTGCAGGACGTCTTGCCCGTGGGTTCGGATCTGCCATGTCAGCTTGCCTGCCAGCCTTGAATTTTCTGCAGGGGTTTCAAGCAGCACAGCATTTTTGCTGTTGGCATGTGAGCAGGGAGTGCTGCCGGCCTCCTTTGGAGGTGCACCAGAATATCCAGTCTGCAGCTCAGTTGCAGGAAGGGCAGGGAGCTCTGTGCCTTGCTGCTGTCCGTCAGAAGGCTGCAGCTGCCGTGGGACTCCTCATTCACCTGTGGTTTGGCATCATGTGGGTTGCCTTCTGGCTATGCTGGTGGAAGGCAAATGAGGTGCTCCTGCTCATACATGACAACGGACTCTGCCCTTTGTAGAGGGGGAAAAAAATTCAGTTGTGTGCTGCACAGTTAAATCAAACACTCATCTACAGCTTAGTGCTGTGAGTTGAAACTGAAAGGTAAGTGTGCTTTTCACTTGCTCGGACAAGGCCACTAAAATGCATTCTTTGTGCTCAGGTGTTCAGAGAACATCCACTCAACTTCTTACCCTTTCTCTGTTTTGGCCGCTTTCAGAACAGGGATTGAGGCAGAGCAGGGAGCTGGAGGCTTCTCCTTGATGCTACAGCAAGTTTTCCACAACAAACAGTGCTCGTTTCAACAAGGCTGAAGGATTCATTGTTTGAAGAACCACCACCTCCTTTTTAACCCAGAGAAAGGATAGCTTTTCTTACTTCAGCATTGCATCTGCTTAATGCACTTACCCAGGAATGCTTGTTAATAATTGAAAAGATAGAGTTCTGCTGCAGCTTTTAATGGATAATTGCAACCTACAGCACCTATAAAGACGAACAAGTTGCAATTACTACAGCATTTAAGACCTGCCATTGGAGCAATGTTCTGATGATAGGGAGTTGAAAACTGGGTCTGCCATCCAACAGCTGTGGAAGTCAGCCTCTACCTTATCAAACACATCTTATACAACTTCACTTTAAAAATGTGCTGCTCAGGAGGAGAGGGAAAAAAAATACAGAGTTCTACTGAGAGGAGGTATTGTGCCAGCTGTGCATATTGTTCTGGCATTGCACCACAGCTGTAACCATCTGCATCTGTTGCTACCTTGGAGCAATTTGCCAACTATTTTTATGAGGCAGAAATGAAATGTCTAACAGGGAGAGCTCCTGTTCATAAAATTTGCCTTGAAACAGGGCCACTGTAAGTACATATGCAATCCTCCCCTTCCACATCTAACTGTAGTGAATAGATCTAAGGGGAGCAGGTGTGGGGCCTAACAACTGCAGCTGAAGTGGCAGAGCCTGGCTCACTGCCCCCACATCGGGCCCGGGGCCTGTGCTGGGCTGTGCTTGGCCTTGCTGTGTGTGTGTAAGGTGAGGTTGAGCCTCAGCCTGTGCTGTCATACACGCACTGACCCAGCCCAAGGGCATGTCTCAGCCTCCCTCTGCTGCAGCACAGGAAATGGAGTGCTGGGGCAAGAAGCTAAGGCTTGGCCATGGTACTTCAAGATTAAAGAAAGAGCAAACTGCTGATGTTAGGAGCAGTGGTGTAAGCCAGGGTATTTACTGGACAGGTGTTAAAGAAGAAGATGCCATTCAGTTGGAATGCTAATGCTCTTGGACCTCCCTGCCTCCCCTCCTCCCACTTTGCCCACAGACGCAGCCTCGTGCCCTCCTGCTGCATTACCTTACTGCAACAAGTGTACAGCCATAAGACACTCATGTTGCACATGGCGCAGCCCAACCAGGAGAGCTGTGGCTGTGGCTCTCCTAAGGGCTGGGAAGCTCAGGTCTCGTAGGGGGTAGAAGGGACCCTGGAGATCCCCCAGTCCACCCTGCTGATAGAGCAGGTTCACACAGGAAAGCATCCAGGTGGCTTCTGAATACCTCCAGAGGAGGAGACTCCACAAGCTCTGTGGCAGCCTGTTCCAGTGCCCTGTAACCCCCCGAAAAATCTTTTCTCATGTTTGTATGGAACTTCCTATGTTCCAGTTTGTGTCCATTGCTCCTTGTCCTGTCATTAGGCACCACTGAGAAGAGCCTGGCCCCATCTGCCTGACTTCTGCCCATTAGATATTTACAAGCATTGATAACATCTCTCAGCCTTCTCCAGGCTGACCAGCCCCTGGGGCTCTGTGTTTCCTCACAAGGCAGATGCTCCAGGCCCTTAACCATCATTGTCACCCTCCACTGGACTCTCCCCAGCAGCTCCCTGTCTTTTGTGTACTGAGGAGCCCAGAACTGGACGCAGCACTCCAGCTGTGGCCCCACCAGGGCAGAGCAGAGGGGAGGATCACCTCCCTCGCCCTGCTGGCCGCACTCTTTGTAATGCACCCCCAGGATACCACTGGCCTTCTTGGCCACCATGGCACATTGCTGGCTTACGGCCAGCCTGCTGCCCACCAGAACCCCCAGGTCCTTCTCTGCACAGCTCCTCCGTGGCAGCTCAGCCCCTCCCCAGGTATCGGACCCTGCACTCGCCCTTGTTGAACCTCATAAGGTTCCCCTCTGCCCAACTTATAAAACAACCCAAACCCTACGCTATTATTTACTTGTCTCAAAAGGAAAGTAGAAGATGGGGTATCTGTAGTGGTTCCTTGGCTCTGTTATCAGAGACTTGCAGCTTTTGCTATGCCAGAGGCCATCAGACACTTGTTGGGGCCCCACTGCACGCTCTGCTGTGACAGTGGGGACGTGGCCACCACGTAGGATGCTCCCTGACAGAAACCTCTGGTCACACACTGACTCTGGCCATGAGGGGCATTTAATAGCACTCGGTTTCAGGTAACACTTAGAGGTTACACTTACTGACATTTGGCACTGTCTACATTACAGTAGCAGCGGGGTCTAGGTCACAAGGTGAAAAGTCAGCATCCTGGTAACCATGTAACACCAGCAGCAGGCCAGCTACCCTGTGCCCTCAGTACTGCTGCACTGCAGCCTGCTCAGTGCGTGGGACCCTCGTCACTGCTTTCAGGCCCTCAGGACAGAGTTATATTTTCAGGGGCACAGACACTGAGTGAAATATCCCCTCATGAGCACACTAACTCATTAGTTTTATTATGATCACAGTATTAAATGTTAAAAAAAAAAAACAAAACCAAACCAACCCAATAACCATAACTGTTGACACCAATACATTATTAAATTAAGCTGATGATGTCCCTACTGTGAAACTGCAGGGTTAAGAATAAAAACAAAGAGAGGTGTCATTAAGCTGGGTTACGCTGCTGGCTGTGTAGGGTTTAACCACTGCTCACAGCTGAGAGCACAGCTCTGAAGGGCAGCAGGCAGTCTGCTCGCCCGGAGGCCGTTGTGAGGAGGACCCCGGTTCTGGCTCTGCCAGCATTTTGTCCACTTGCCTACCACCAAAACTTCAGCAACCAACCAACCAAAAACAGAACCAAAAAAATCCCTGCAGAATCTGAAGAGAAAGTTCAGAATGTAGTGTTTTTAATGCCACACGATTTCCTGCAAGCCTCCTAAAATCTAGAGGCATGATTTTAAAAAATAATACAAAATCCCCAAGCTGAGTAGTGCAGTTCAACTCAAATTTGACATAGTTACATCCTTAAGTCACCGAGAAACCAGCCCTGCATGTCCTGGCTCTGCCATGGCTGCCTCATGCCACGAACAGGCACGGCGAAGGACCTCAGCTTCAATTCCTGTTCTTACTCTGCAGGCAGCTTCCTTGTGGGAACACACCGTGCTTCCAGATGACAGCCAGAGTGGTTTTTATCTTTGCACGCTTGCTAATGAGTTTTAACTTAAGAAAAAACAAAGAAATGAAAAAACCTTTTGCACTTTATCTTGCAGTAAAGGATTTCAGATAGCGAACATGATGGCTATACAGAAGGGCACCCACAGCTCACAAAACAACTTGGTGCCCTTTATTTGCTTGTCTGCATCTAACACAGGCCCAAGAGGGTTTCCCCTTTCAATGATTTCTATTCTCAGTCAGGTTTTGCTTCCTTGGAAGGATCTATCCTCAAATGGAGTAGCAACAGAAATCACAGAATCCTAGAATGGCCTGGGTTGAAAAGGACCACAATGATCATCTCGTTTCAACCCCCCTGCTGTGTGCAGGGTCGCCAACCACCAGACCAGGCTGCCCAGAGCCACATCCAGCCTGGCCTTGAAATGCACCAAGACTTAAATTTGTGAAATAAAAACCAAACAGGACAAGAACAAAAAAGCAAGACCAACCTTTCAGTCTCCCATAGGGCACAATGACAAATCCCCCTTCCCCTCCCGCCTGGCAGGACACCAGAAAGAGACTGAGGAGGTTTAGGCTGGGGGCTGAGAGCCTGGGCTGGGCCCCCCGTCAGCGGGCAGCACCGGGCAGCAGCCCTCCCGGGCCCTAAGAACCAGGATAGCGCACAAGTTTAGAAATCCATCAGTGAACAAGGCTTTACTGACAACTTTTTCATACAGTTAAAAAATAAAAATACAGAACAACAGCGGACAGTGTCACATATTAAAAACGAATGAAATGGGCTCTATTTAAATGGTATTAAAATTAATTAGAAACTAAAAATCTTAGCACTTCGGTTGAGGTGTTCTGAGCCTCCACCAAAATGATTGGCCTTAAAAACAACGGGGTTGTGTGACACACAAAGAAAACATGGAATTTGAAAAGACAGTGTGGGCTAGGCAGTGTCTTTGACTATAACTATCACCATATGTTCTTCTTCCAACTTCCCCAATGTCCTTAGTGCTGACTGGAGGTACTGCTGAGAGAATTCACAAGGAGGGAACGCGTAAAGCATGCCTGTGCTGTCTCTGCCCTTCGCTCCTCCCACGGGCAGGCTGATAACCCCAGCAGCCTGCTTCTGTTTCAAGTAGGAGACCAGATTCCTGAGCAGCCGTCGCTGCAAGCCGGGCTCGACCACGGGGAAGGTCCCCTCGGCCCCCGCGCCGCCCGGGGCGGACTGCGTCGCCAGGAGCACGGCGTAGCCATTGGGGCTGCCTTGTTTGATACGGCGAGTCACTTCATCCAGCTTGGGCTGGTCGAGCCGAAGTCTCTGAGCGATTTTGAGCTGCGTGAGCTTCCCACCAGACGAATGGTCTTTGAGGAGTCCGTTGATGACACCGAGGTCTCCCTCCAGGATGTGCATAGACGTGGGGAAGCAGCTGTTTTTTAGCACGAGAAGCCCATTCCAAGCAAGCTGCAGCGTCTGAGCGTATTCCGACAAATTCTTTAACTTTTTGGTCTCAGATTTTGGCTCCTCGTGAGTTTTTGATTCCGATTCAGCAGTTCGATGATTGCGTTCGCTGTCCCTTTTTTTAGGCTGCGGAGCATCGGATGCCTCACGATGGGGTTTCTCCTCAGTCGCGTGTCGATTGTTCTGAAGGGAGTTACTCTGTTCTTTCTCAGTTCCGGATTCTGTAGTGTGATTCTCCTTGCGAGCCCGCTCCGGGCTGCGGTCTAAAGCTGGCCCACTGGCCTTTGTCCTGCTTCTGTCCTCGTAAGGCGAGTGAGTAGTCCTCCCGCGGTCACTGGAAAGGCTCCGTCGTTTCCGCCTCTCTTCCCACAGTTTGGGCACCGCGCGATCGCTGTCGCTGGCCCAGCGCTCCCCGCTCCGGCTACGCACCGACCGGCTGTAGCTCTCCAAGTTGTTTCTGCGTTCAGCGTTTTTGGCAGGACTGGCCCAGTCCGCCTCTGCAAAGCTCCTGTCTCTGTCCGAGTACAGGAGATGTGGAGGAGTCCTATCTCGCACCCTCAAGTCTTGCTCTAGGCTTCTGTGTCTGCTATATCCATCAGCGAGCAGTTCGTAGTGCACGGGGAGAGGTGCAGGCTGGTACTGCTGCGGGTATCTCGTCTCTTCTGCTTTGGCAAAATCCACGCGAAGTCTCCTCTCCGGTCCGCCCAAGGGAAAGCCTCTCATCTGCGCGCAGGCGGCCTGGGCAGCATCCAAGCTTTCGTACTGGATATACGCAAAACTGTCTCCCTTCACATAGTCAATAGTCCTGATGCTGCCAAAGCGGTCAAACTCCCTCGCCAGGGCAGCCAGGGAAGTACTCGGGCCAAGACCACCCACCCACAGCCGGGTAGTAGGGTTGGCTTTACCGTAGCCAATTTTGATAGGGTTCCTGCCGACAACGCGGCCTGACATCGCGACCTTGGCCCGATGCGCCATGTCTAAGTTTTGGAACTTGAGAAAAGCGTAAGCCCCGCCTTGGCCGCGGGCAGGGCGCTTGATCACTACTTCTTCGATGATGCCGTACTTCTCAAAGGCACGTCTCAGCTCCACCTCCGAGACGTTGTGGTCCAGGTTGCCAATGAAGAGGTTGCGGGTGGCTCTCTGATCGTCCTCCGGCATCAGGTCTTCCTCGGCCACGATGGGGTAGCTGTAGGGCCGGCCGCGCTCGTCATACAGCCCATAGTAATCCAGGGCCCGCTCCCGCTCCCGGGAGAGCCCGATGGCGGCGGCTTCCAACGCGAAGGCAGCGGCGGCAGCGTGCGCGTGCCGGGGCCGCGGCTCCCGCAGCAAAGGGCTGGTGACGGGTGAAAGCGACCGCTGCTTGTACTGGTAGGCGCCGTGGAGGGGCGGCAGGTAGCCCAGGGGCTCCGGCGAGGGCGCGGGGGGCGGCGTGCGGCTCCTGCGGCCCCCACGCAGGTACACGGGCTCCACCTTCAGCGGCCGGTCGTAGAGGAGCAGCTGGCGGGCCCGGGCGTGCCGACGGGCGTCGCGGGCGTCCCCGGGGTGTCGGAAGTTGACGTAGGCGACGCGGCCGAGCTCGGGCGTGTGGGAGAGCTTGACGCTGATGTCCCCGGCGCCCCCCCCCGCGAAGCGCTGGAAGAGGCGGAACAGCCCGTCCTCCAGCAGCTGGTCCGGCAGGGCCGCGCTCAGCCCGCTCACCAGCAGCGTCTTGTACTCACAGGAGCCGGGCGGCTCCCCGGCCAGCCCCGCCGAGCCCCCCAGCGGCGCCAGCAGCAGCGAGGGCGCGGCGCCCGGCGGCGGCCCGGCCAGCAGCAGCGAGGGGGCCACCACGGCGCCGGGCAGGGCCTTGGCCTTGGGCACGCCGAGCGCGCGGGACGACGACGACGACGACGAGGACGACGAGGGGGCGGCCTGGCCGCGGGCGCCCGAGGCCGAGCCGCTCGCCGCCGGGCGATGGTTGGAGTCGGCGCCGCCGGCGCGCTCATCGCCACGGTGGCTGCGGGAGCCGGAGCCGCCTCCGCCGCTTCCTCCGCTTCCTCCGCCGCCGCCGCGTGAATAGATCTAAGGGGAGCAGGTGTGGGGCCTAACAACTGCAGCTGAAGTGGCAGAGCCTGGCTCACTGCCCCCACATCGGGCCCGGGGCCTGTGCTGGGCTGTGCTTGGCCTTGCTGTGTGTGTGTAAGGTGAGGTTGAGCCTCAGCCTGTGCTGTCATACACGCACTGACCCAGCCCAAGGGCATGTCTCAGCCTCCCTCTGCTGCAGCACAGGAAATGGAGTGCTGGGGCAAGAAGCTAAGGCTTGGCCATGGTACTTCAAGATTAAAGAAAGAGCAAACTGCTGATGTTAGGAGCAGTGGTGTAAGCCAGGGTATTTACTGGACAGGTGTTAAAGAAGAAGATGCCATTCAGTTGGAATGCTAATGCTCTTGGACCTCCCTGCCTCCCCTCCTCCCACTTTGCCCACAGACGCAGCNAGCACCTCCCGCCGGCGCGCCTCCCGCCCTCTGCCGCGCGTCACGCCGGGCGGCCAATCGGAAGGAGCGTGCGCGGCCCGGCCCCGCCCCCCCCGAGCCGCGGAGCCGAGCGGAAAGGGAGCGCGGGGAGCGCGCGCCGCGCGTGGATAGGCTGAGCGCGCCGCGCAATCACGTGACACCGCACGCGACCCCCGGTAGAACCGTGGTACTTTAATGAGCCCCGTACAGCGCGCGCCGCCGCAGCGTCTCAGCGCCCGCCCCGCGCGGCCCCTCCTCAGAGGTCGGAGCGAGCGCCCGCCGCCCTCGGCGCGTACTTGGGCATCAGTTCGTGGATCCTGCGGATGAAGTCGGATTTCTCGGCGCAGCCCTTGCACGCCTCGCCCCAGTCGTCGAGGATCCGCCGCAGCTCCTTGACGCGCAGCTTGCGCAGGTCGGCGGTGCTCAGGTCGATCTGTTTGTCTGCGGGGAGAGCAGAGCCGCGCTCAGCCCGCAGCGCCGGGGGGCTCCGGCGGTGTCACCGCGCGGCGCGGCGGGAGGCACGACGCTGAGCTGCGGAGCTCCACGGTAACCCCATAGCCCCGCTTCTCCGCAGCGCTTTGGCTGTCCTCCGCGGGACGGAGAAGGGCGGTGGTGTCAGCGCGGAGGAAAGGCGACCAGTGACAGCGGCAGAAGGCTGGCTGGGAAGCTACGGGGCGTTAGCGCAAGAACGAGGAGCGCAGCAACCACAGCCCGGTGGCTGTCTCCAGGGGATGTAAGGGCAGAAAGGGGACCAGCAGGCAGAAGGCACTTCCGTGGCTGTTCTTCACATCAGTCTTCTCGGGAGGAATGTGAGCCCCGGAATGTGAGTTCCAGGAGGGTGGTGAGAAACAGTGCTGGAGGCACCGCCCCGGACAGGCACCAGAGCAGGCAACAAAGCAGCGCCCGTGGATGCCAGCAGCACCAGCACAGCCCAGCAGCCCTGGCATGAGCTCAACAGGCACCATCCAGGCCCAGGCATACTGCGTGCTGTCCTGATGGCCATATTCCAAACAGGTTTGAGCACAGCACTGCTGGTGCCCGGGAAGTCGAGCAGTGGTTCTGCAGAAGCTCATGGGGTGAGCAGCCAGCAGCCCCACCTGAGCATCCCCGTGCAGCTGTCTAGGATATTCAGACAACAGCCCAGCTGGTGCAGCTGCCCAGGCTGGTGACCTCTCTGACTTCAGCGTGCTTTTACCCAGAGTGATTCCGTATCCCAGGAAGGTGCACCCATCTCCCCTTCCGCTGGCAACTCACCGTATTTCAGTTCGCAGATCTGACTGTCTTTCTTCTTCAGTTTCTCGCAGATCTTTTCCACGGGGATGTGGTGACTCATGGGTTTGGACACCTCTTTAATGATTTTGGTGGCTGCATCACTTGTGGCCCCAATATAATAGCACTAAAGGGAAGAAAAAAGCGAGGTGGAAATGCATGGAAACATTATTCTAAAAAGGTTTTCTACCCACCTCTGTGCAGTCTGACATTTACAGTTAGAGAACTTTCCAAGGGACTGCCACAGGAGGGCAAAAGAAAGCCTGACTGTGAGCCAAGGGTCACTTCCCACACTGCTTCCCACTTTCCAGCACTGCTTCGCTGCTGTCTTGCTTTTCAAGCTGTTACCAACTTGAATTGGATTACTGAAGCTTTCTTTGTTAAAGGACAAAGACTTTCCGAGGCATCGCCCCTCTTTCCTACGGGTGTCCCTCTGTGGTTCTCTTCTTAGGAGAGCTCAGCTGGTTTTACTTCAGGGCAGTTGGGTTTTCCTGTCGTTCTCAGCTAAACAGCTACAAAGTGTCAAGCATTTTAACAGTTTATGTAACACTCCAAATGCAGTCTGACAGAGAAGTCCTGCAGCAAATAAAAGCTTTGTAATCCCAAGCCCTTGGGTAACAGAGAAATAAGGTAAGACATCTGTTGAGATATATCTGTATATTTAAAGTGAACTTCATACAACAAGGTCATACTCCCTGCCTCCTCTTGCAACAACAAAAAATTACAGGACCAGTTGTGGCCACAGAGCCTGGAAGCACAGCCCCCAGGGAGGGACGTCACACACACACAGAAGTGCTTGTTTCCCCTTGTTTGCCAAGCGTCCTACAACTTATTTCCTCCAGAGTCAATGTTGATGACTACTTACCAACCGGTTCTCTTTGCCTTTTGCCTCTTTGCAGGATTTCATGAGCTCCTTTTCAATACTGGCGGGCGTGAACTCAACATTGTTGTCCTTTAGGCTCTGGTAGAACCTCCCCAGGAAGGTGACACACACTGGAAGGGAAGATGGGTGGAGTTACCTGTCACTGCAAGAACCTCAGGGCAGCTCTCAGCAGCAGGGGAACAGAATAAGGGCTTTGCAGAACAGAACGTTTAGGAGCTGCATTAGCCATCAGTGACCTCACAGCTATTTCAGCACATGTGAGGCAGCAATATGCCCTGCTAGTTTTGGTGGGTTTCTGACAGTCTGAAAAAGCAGATCCCTGGAACTGTCCGCTGAGTTCTGCACGCTGGGCTGAGTGAGCAGCAGGATTCAGCTGTGGGGGCATGACACAGAACAGTGCTGAGGGAGAAACAGAAACTCGATGCCCTATTCTTGCTGCTTTGGTAAGCTGCTCGTCAGACTACGGGCTTCAAAACCAGTCCTGACTGAAAACCAACTCATCTAGGAGGCGAATCAGCTGAATAATCAGTGATATCACATTACCAATGACAGTACACACTAGAGCCTGTAATGGGATTGTGTACAGTTGCTTCTAAGAGAAAAAGCTGTAACACGATCACACGCTGCACCCACTTGGCACGTTCCTCTCCTCATTTCCCACAAACTTCTGCATCACTTTCAAAGAGACTGAAAGATAACAAAACTTCCACAAGCGCACCAGCAGCAAAGAGGACAGAGCCAAGCCCTGCCGGAGGGAAGGGCAGCACAGCTCAGTCCTTACACTCCCCCACAGGCAACAGCCAGGCAGACTGTGCTCCAGGGGAAGCACAGCACAGGGAGGGAGGCAGCTGCAGTACCCAGCGGGATCCGTGCAACAGCACTGTGTGACCCTGCAAGCTCGGCGAGTCAGGTTTCACTCCTGCTGCTCACACAAGTGGTCTGCAAGCACCAGCATCACCCGCGCTGGAGGTGTGTGCCCCACCAGTTCCTGCAGCAGGAGCCGGGAGTTCCCAGCTCTCCCGCTGTCCCGGCCCTCCGTGTGTGTGCGCGTCCCAATGGAAAGGAGTCAGCAAGTCTCGTCATCAACTTGTGTTCAACTCCGGACGCGAGCAAATGCAGGAAATCAACGGGTCCGCCTGAAGCCAACTGAACACTGACTGCCGTCACCTGAAGCTTGCAGTAATTACAAGCCGGGCCGTTCGGGAAAACCTTTTCGTACGCATACAACGCCATCATTTACCTCACATCAGTTTGTCTCCAGTCACAGACACACACTGATGTCCACTGTGCGCTGTCTGGAAGTGCAAACCTTCGGAAAGAACAGAGACGCTGCAGGCAGTGCCGCCGGCGGCCGCGGTACAGCGGAGCGCCGTGCCTTCCTCCGAGCCGAGCGGCGGCACCGCGGAACCCCCACAGCTCCCCGGCTCCGCCTCGAGCCGTCCCCGTCCCGCCCCGGGATCGCCTCCGTCCCGGCACGAAGGAGCGCTGCGCTTCACACTGCAGCCGCACAGCGACTTCTGCGAGCAAAGCGGCACCGCCGCCGGCGCCGGGACAGCGCAGCGCAGCCGAGCTCGGGACGGGGCGGGGTAGCGCCGCCCGGCACAGAACGGGCCTCGGAAGCGCTCCGGCCCGGCCGCAGCCTCCTGCCCGGGCAGGGGGGGACTTCCGCGCCCCGCCGCAAGCCGTCTCTCGGCGGCCCAGCCCGTTCCCCGGCCCCTGACGGCAGCGTGCGGGAGCGGCCTCACCTCGCCGTGCCCCGGGGCCGCCCCTCCTCCGGCCCGGCCCCACTCACCCTCGCACTCCCCGTCGCGCAGCGCCCGGCTGCCGGCCGGCAGCAGGAGCAGGGCCAGCGTCGCCCAGAGCCCGTGGGCCGCCTGCATCCCGCCTCGCTCGGCGCCCGCCACACCGGTACCGGCACTGCCACCCCCGCGCGCCGCCGGTTCCCCCCCGCCGCTCCCCCCATTGGCCCACTCCCCGCCCGGCTTCCACGCCGCCTCCTCCCATTGGCCAACCCGCGGCCTCCACGGGAGAGTTGGCGGCCGCTGATTGGAGGAGGCGGCGAGCGGCGGGTTTCTCCGCCTCCCTCGGCCGCCATTTTTGTTAAGGGAAAGTTGCCCTCGCGGGCTTCGTGCTGGCGGCTCGCGGACGCCATCTTGTGGAGGGGCAGATCCTCACACCTCAGCAAGTCGAGATGTTCTTGTGTGTGAGAATTTGAGATAGACAAGGCACGAGTGGGGTTTTGCAAGGCAGGTAGTTTGAGATACACTTCAGCATTACCTTCCTTTTCAGTTTTGCATGTGGAAATGGCTCATGGTTAGAGACAGGGAGCCATTACAGAAATACAGATGCTGATTGCAGTATTCAAATTGTTTGCTTGTTTTCTACATTGATAACTGCCAAAGCTGGGATTGAGGTTGTTTCTAAGCCCACAATTTCTATCGCCAAAGTATTTGACATGGGGAAAAAAAAATAGGAGAGGAAACACAGCAATGAATGGGTGTTTTTTGGTTTTGTGATGTCTGTTTTGGGTGGGCTAATAGAACAAAGGGAAAAAGTGAGCAGAGTAGGGCTAATAGAGGAGCTGGAATATGGTCAGCTCTTGGATGCTGGTTTGCTAAGAAGGGGTCAACCCCTATAAGCTAAGGGGGGGCAAGTGTGGGATGTAGGAGTGGGCAGGACCCTGACTGGGACTGCACGTCTGTGGGGTGGTGAGTGCTGGTGGGGCACAGCCGTGCATGTGGCAGAGGCTGTGTGTGTTCACAGGGAGGCTGCTCTGTGGGCCAGGCAGTGCGAGAAGGCAGATGTGTGTAGAGATACCTGAAGGGGTGAAAAGGGGTTGTACTCAGCCCTCAGTCTGAGGGGACAATGAATTGTGTTTGTTAGGGGTGAAGGAGAAGCCAGGTTACATTTGTATGTTACAAAATGAAACACAGGACTGCCATGGATGGATGTAGAATAGAAGCTGTAGTGGTTTGAATATTGGTTTGAATATGATTTTGGTTTGTGTGAAATGGATAGCAAAGCTTGTAAAAAGGAAGGAGGGGTATATGAATTATAGCAGTAAAGAGAAAACCTGTAGATCTTTTGGAATTGGGCTCTAATTTGTATGCGTGTATTAAAAAATTGTGCATGTATTTATCATTCCAAACACTGTCCATGCGTTGTCCTAGCAATGTTAATGCACCTACAGACATGAATAGGAAAATAAAATGAAGAGCTCACTGTATGCCTGAAGTTCATTAGCTGTACTATGGTCTAATGACATTGCTGTAAGACTAGCAATATGTATAGTAGATAACGTAAAGTAAACCTGTGTGTCTGTGTTGATACCAGTGGTAAATATGTGAATGAAGTCAAGGAATTCACACATTCAAAGAATCCCTTACTTTTGGTTGTCTGCAGTGTGTGACTACCAAGTCAGTTACTGAAGAAGCCGAGTGGTTGTTGGTATGGAATATGGTATTCTCTTCCAGCTAAATAGACTGATAGTATTTAAGACATGATCACTTAAGTATAGTGTGGTTCTTGTGGTGAGACAGCATGAAGGTTACTTTAATGGCTGCGGGGATGAAGGTAATCTGCAGGATTTAGTGTAAGCCTCTTGGATGCTGATACTCTTGCTTAAGTGCTAAGGAGTAAACTGCTTGGGGCAGGCGAGGACCCTCTCTGGGCTCAGCTGCCAGCTGGTGGGAGACAGGTTGAGAGTGTCTGCGCTTGTATCAGCTCTGGGGAAGGCCAGCAGTAGGAAAAAAGGCTGAGAATACTCTGTAACATATTATTTATGCCCTATTTGGGGCTTCATTGCTGGAAGGCAATGGCCAAACTCTCACAAAGCTATAGCTATTGTATAGGTATGGTATGAAGTCACGAGCAGTGACAGCTGTGCTACAGATGAGCACATGTGAATGGTTTACACACAGACAACAAAGAAGCGATTTGTGGGATTTGTGACAGCTGGTTCTGCTCAGTCACTCATATCCAGCTGCCTCAATGTCAGGGACAGGTGCTTCTGAGTCCGTGTTTTCTTAAGTTGGCTCTAGGAATAAAGGCATGTTTGTACAGAGGCAAGGGCGGCTGAATCTTTATGGGCTGGGTTATCTTATTTGCTAGAGGTTTGATTTCTCCTCTTACCAACTTTTGTGTAACTCAGTATCAATTTCATTACAGTCAGATACAGAAACTTTCTTCCTTGGATCAGGGGAAGATTTGGCTGGGCTATGTGCAGGAGTGTGATAGTATGGCTTAGCTTAAAGTGCTCGTCTTGCACTCAAATGCTGCTTCTTTTGGCTTTAATGGAAACTTTAAAAACTCTAATTTAAAGCTGAAGGCTTTTTGTGTTGAACTCTTTTCATTTCCCACAATTCATTAACAGATGCTTTCAGCTGAATAATAATAAACATATATATCAAACTGAGATTTGCTAAGTTGGGTTAGAAGTGACTCAGGGTCCACTTTAAACAGACATCTTCCAGGTGTCAGCTAAGCCACGTCTTGGTATTTTAGATGTACTACCATGGAAAACTACCTTCTTAGTAGTTCTACATGGCTCATGGGGTATGTAATGAAGCAAGAAGGTGGGCTGGCAGTGTGTACAGCCCAGGGCCAGCTTACATTACACTTCTGTTGTATTTTACAGCTAAATGTCTTTTGGGATGAGGTTTATAACTTTTTCTGTTGCTTTGTTAAGACAAGGTGGGGTAGATAGGCTGCTTGTTCTGTCCCCTGCACCCTGACCTGATTCATTAGTGGTAATGGAAGAAGGTGTCTGTCTTTGAGATTAATCATATGTAGCAGTGACTGCAGATTTTAATTTCCAAATCCTGTTTTTAATTACTACTCTTTCATATCCGTTCTGTTAAAATGATTGGTATTTAAACACTTAAAACTGAGAAATGGAATTGCTGCCAAGACATCTTGCCATTGCGATACACAGATGAACTCAGCAGTCACTCAGTGAGCACTGGTTGGAGCAGTGAGGTACCCATCAAAGAACGAACCATGGATTCTGCTGTTGTTTGGAAGTACAGAACTCTATGAACGTCTGTGATGGATGAACAGGCATCCCGGGCTGTTGCATGTCAGGCACACCAACCTAACTGCCAGATCTGCCTGATGCTCACTTTGAGAAGTTGTTACTAAAGAAATAGAGGACTGCCCGTGAGAGAACGCCTTGGAAACTCCTCCTTGACTACACCTAACAGCCACAAGGACCTTCTGGTTGCCTCCTCCCGGCCCTCCTCAGTCAATGGAAGGTGGGAAGTGATGGCTGTGCCTCTGAACTGTGGGTGCCAGGTACCCCTCCAGCACAGCGTGCAGGGATTAATGCCGTGCTGCTTCTCTTTGACAGCCACATCTGTGGAAGCTTGGAGCAGGCTGAGGATAGCCCTGTCAGGAGGACAGCAATGAATGTACAGCTGTACCGCTTTAATATCAGGTATTAATCTTTAATTCCACATCACAGCAGTCGAGTGAATGGGTAAGGGAAAGAAACCCAAAACAAACAGCAGATATTTACATCTAAAATTCACACCACTTATTTGTTGATTCTGGAAACATGCTATCACAATATATACAATGAAGTACCTTTAGGACACTTGTACAAAGTATTTTTTTCCTTTTCAATTTGATTTCCATGATAGATAAGATAGCTGTTCTGATTTTATTTTAAACATGAATACACAAAAGAGAAGTGGTTAGAGGTTTTTGCCTTTTTTAAATAAGCACAGAATGCCAGAGGTTAAAAACACATTTACAGGGCAGAATACCAGTCGGACGTCACAATCTATACATTTTTTGCTCAATTTCCTGTACAAATACACAGCATTCAAATGGGGGTATTTACAAAGAAGCATGAATAGAGGAAATTTTAATTATCACTTAATTTGTTTCCCAAAGGCTTTTGCTCTCTCCAGCCTCCCCAGTTTTGGCTGATTCTCCCACATCAGGGATACAGGATATCCCTTACCTGAAAAATGGTAAGCAGGCTAAAAAGTAAAGGAAGGAAAGGATGGCTAAGAATCGTAGTTTTGCACGCAGCAATAAAACCAACCCGGCCATTGAAAAGATGTGTGGGATTCACACAACGACTCTAACTGCTTTTCTTCTATTACTGTAGTTCCTTCTCATTTCTGTTCCAGATGGGGCCAGCAGGCAAGCTCACGATGGAGAGATGTGCTGCAGAATTCCAGCAATTGTTTCAGGAATGCACATGCTATTCTGTTACGCAAAGAAAACCCAAGGAAGGCAAGGATGCATTTCGTCTGGATCAGAGTTAAGTACAGAACAAACGGGTCCTGTTCCAAACATCCCGTGGTCTATACAAACAATCTTCAAATCCTGTTGCACCAGTGCAACTACTGCTGTTGCTTCCACCTGCTTCAGGACTGAGTTTGCTGATGGAGTTGCACCATGCTAGAAAGCCACCCCACCCTCCAGAGAAGTATTAGTTCCGTGAAGTATTTGTTCCAGCATTCACAAAACCTGACAGCAGTCTGTCTTCTGCACCCTTTAAGTTAAGCACTGAAAAGGGTGACAGAACGTGTAGCAGATATCAGAACAACAGAAATTTAACTCCACAGAGGCTCAAATTTAGTAAATTCAGTAATTTATTCCATCCTCCTTTGTGTGCACCTGCCATAAACTGGGTATTTGTGTACACCACTCGATTAGCTTCAACCCACTACAAATACAAAGCTATGACAGATACAGAACGGTCAGACTGCTGCTGTACAGCCCCTCCAATCGGAACGAGGTGGTGCACTGTGAGAGGCTGATGGGAGCTGCAGGGCAGGTCTTCCAGCTGAAGGGGACTTCGCCCCAGCTTAATTGCATTCTTGCTTTTGCAGTTTTATTTGCAGGACCTGCTGGTTTGTTGTTGTTTTTGTTTTTTATACAACGAGGAAGTTCAGTATATCAGTACATTTACTACTTTCAACCTTCCCACCAAAAAAAAAACAAACCCAAAAACCAACCAAAACCAAATGTGGTCACGGAGATGGGACCGAGTACTTAATTCTCTTAAAAACTTCTAAGAATCTTAAATTAGAGAATAACATGAAAATATTTCACTCACTTCTAAGGAATTACCTTGACTTACCTTCACTGAAAACATAACTGAATTGAGCTTTCACACCTGTGTGCTATACCAGAGACCCAGCTTGGTTCATTAACAGTTAGGGCAGTTCTACTACTGGAAAACTCTCACTCCTGTCACAGATGAAATGTCCACCGTATGCTGGATTTAATATCATTCCCTTCTTAATTGTGAAGGTTGTAGGGATTACAAGCAGCCTATGTTAGTAACAAAATAGAGGAAGCACAAGAGACTTTGTTCCAGCCAAATGGGCCATTTAAGAAACAAAACCATAATTACTTTTGTACGGGCTAGAGCTTGAGAAAGAAAAGAAAGAAATCCTCTTAAAATCCCCTTCGTACGACAGCTGAGCGAGCCCAGACTTTGTACAGACAGAACATCTTTAGGAGAGTTCAGAAGCAACGTACTCTGCCCAGTCACTGTATTTAGAGGTAGTGCTAAAGGTGACCTGTAAAATATGTGTATCCTTTTTTGCTTCTTTATGCTGTTTGTAGCAGGAGAAACTGAGTGGCTAGGGGAAGAACGGGACACGTTGATGCTATTCCTATTTCTGACACTAATTTACATGGTGGAGGTAAGTCTTTTGTTTCAATGTGCTTCAGGTTTTGCAGTGGTAACTTACCATCTTCTGGAGTGTGCTTTGCAGTCTGCGGGTGGAAATGAATGTAAGGAAAGGCCAAAATGTGTGCGGGCACAGCAGCAGGAAAGCATTACTTATTTATCTAAAAACACCAGATAGCTGCTTTTTTGATCAAAAGTTTCTTGAAAAATAGGCAAATAGGAATAGAAGATTTCTTCTGGTTCTTTTCACACCACAGGTCTTGCCTCTGTTCCCACAGAACTTCTTCCTGTCTTGTAATGTAACTCAACTAAGCAAATACTGATTAGAAGGTTTGTATCACACACACGTCTGTACTGACTCCACTTCTGCATAGTTCTGTTTCTTGTTTTTGGTTTTTTCTTTTCTTTGTCCTAAATCTCCCACCTGCACTGAATTCTTCATCCCTTTCTGGAGCCTGACCGTAAAAAGAAGGCGGGGGGAAGGCTGTATCGCCGCATGAGGAGAAAAGAACCAAAACCTTCAAAAAGAGAGAAGGAGGCTCTTGCAACTTCTTCATACATTCTAAAGAAGCAAAAGAGGAAAGAAATGTTCCTTCTTTACAGGTTGCCTTTAAGATTGCTGACTCTAGGGTGCACACTACACTGGGCATTTCTTGCATCTGCCTACTGTGAGAGATGGGCATCCTGCACACCAGCTGCAGTGACTTTTGGGGGGGGCTGAGGAATGATGGTTTTGGGTGATGGATCTCAGCTCCTGGGTGATGGAAGTTGGTGAGAATTGTGATGCTCAGCCCTGAGGCAAGGAGTGGTGGATATTATGCATTTAAGCCACCTTTTCTTTACTGGTGAGTCATCAACCAGCTGTGGCATGAAAAACTCTTTATTTTCTTTTAACTGGAATAGAAATGCTGGTGTCGACAGCCTGCCCGAAGCTGGGCATGGGAAAGGCCTACAATCAGGTCACAGCTCCAGTGGCTACTAACCTCCCCCTCATCCTGTAGCACAGATGAACAGCATGACTCCAATGAGAAAGCAGGTTGGTTTAGCCAGTGAAAGCAAAATTTAAGAAATCAAACAGTACATAAAAAACAAAGGAGGCAGAGTTTGTTGGAAATGGTATCTTGGAAATCAGTGCATCAGCACTGGTTAGATTGCCTCAGCACCTATGAACCAATGCAGGGAGATCACTGCACAGATATGTACAATCCCGCTCTCAAAAGAGCCAATATCTTCTTAGAATTGCCATCTTTCCACTGCCTGCTGCTCATGCACCTTCCAGACCGACAGTTCATAAAATCCCTGATTTCAGCAATGAGCTTTCACTTCTGTACAGCAACAAAATATGTCCCTAGTGCAACCGCTTCTACTCAAGTGTGTCCCAGAGCTGGGAGGAAAGTAGTTTCAAAATCAGCTTGCCGCCTTTCCTCCTTCTTCCCCCTCCGCTTAAAATTGTATTTGTCAGCTTCTGCAAGTCTCTATGGCTTGTGTGCCATGCGGTGCGGTTAGGAAACTGCAGAAGGAAGAACCATCCACTGCACAGAAAGTTAAAAAACCTAACGGAAAGGTGTAAAAGGAAATTTGAAAGGAAAGCAGCAACCTCCCCTGCTGGCCCAATTGCGTATGCGGGCTCCAGCCAAGCGTGCGGCAGTAGAAGTCAGCTTGCTGTTCTCCGAGTCCTCAGCTCTCTGCGCTCTGGTCACGCCTGGAATGACGACGCAAGCTGCTTACCAGCAGTTGTTCCTACTGCTCACTGATGCCGTGCTCCCATGCTACCCTGGCCTGCTCTTCCTTTCCACCACTCACTGGCTGGGACACTTTACGATGCAACTGGCGGTGTTTGTCGTCGTCTTCAATTATCATTCCCTCCTCGTTCTCTATGTTTGGCAGCCGGGAGTGGTAAGGTTTGGGGGGTAGAGCAGGAGGGTCCAGGGTGTCCTGAGGAATGACTCCTGATGGAGCTGAGTGGCTTCGGCATGGCTGGGATTTGAGCGACTCGAGGACATCAGGCTCAGAGAGACTGTACCTGACAGGGAGGTAGGGTGTCTCTAGATCTTCATCCGTGTTCCAGGCCTGGCTGGGGACAGAATCCATGGTGTCTGTGCGAGGAGGTGGTTCAGAGGAATGTCCAAAATTACTCTCGCTCAAGGAGGAGACGCCACTGCTTGCGCTGCCGGATAAAGTGGAGTTGCTTCCATCTAGACCAGACTGCGGACTGGTGGGTGATGCAGGGATGGGATGAAGAGGGGACTGTTTGGAGAACAACAGAAATCGCATTAAAATCGACGAGGCAACGCTGCAGCTCGTTAACATTTCAGCTTTTGACAGTGCTGTTAATAACGGTGCAGTTCTGGTTGAGTTCAAAACGTCAGCTATTGACAGTTTGCATATGTATTCCCCTGACTTGTACGGAAACACCTCTTGCGGACAAATCAGTGCACTTAACACAGCAGCCGAGGTGATAAAATCCCTCTCTCCCTCTGTACTGAGGGAGCCTGAAATCAGAACATATGCAAAGGAGGGAAGTAGGAGGGCCTAAATTTAAGTAAGTTCAACAATTTATAAACTTTGAATGAATTTTCTCATAAGTAAGTTACTAGCATGTTAAAAACAGTGAATCTGTATTCAAGAACTACTTGGAGGTGACAGTGGAGGAGGGGGTCCTTTCAGAGCCTATTCTTTCCCTTCTGTATTTCCCTCTTCTTTCCTGCCACTTCTTTTTTACCTTGCGCAACGTTCGTGCAGGCAGTGCTGGGGGAGCATCATTGAGCTGGTGATGGAAGGCATCGAAGTGCAGCGAGTAGTGTCCTGGAATGAGACAAGGGTCAGAAATACGGACCTGTGCAACTGCTGTGAGAGAGTTGGGGTTTTAGATTCTGGAATGCCAAGTAACAGCTCCAAACACTGATGAGCCCGATCCAGCCTGGGGCTTCCCTTCCCATCAGTACTGCAGAGTGCATCTGTCACATCACAAAATGCTTACAAGAAGTTTAGTGCAGCGATAGGTTTCCACCCACCCCTGTCATCAAGGATTTCATGGCACGGCAACAGGCTTGTAAACAATGAATGTTTGAAGGTTTATTTAGTAGCTATATAACCATAAGTTATTGCTGAAAACAGCCGCTAGCAAAAAGCCAAGCTAGACTTCCAACACACGCACACCTAATTCTAGTCCATGTTATTTGTAAGGACTGCAGAAATTTGAAGATCTTGAACAAAACTGAAAATGTCCAGTGCTAACCTAGCAGACCAGGAAAGACTCTGGCTTTTTGTTTCTGATGCTTTCTATAGGGGAAAACAAAGACTATGGCCAGCTTTCAGCTTGCCTAGTCATCTGGCATGACTGCATGACTTATGCAGCGGATCTACTGGGCTTTTCCTTACCATGGGGCAGGCTTCGGGGAGGTACTGGTGGGGCCAAGATGCTCCCAACGTGGGCAGACAGGAATGGCAGGGCCTCTCTGGTTCCGCTGTCTAGGCTCCAGCTACTGGGCGCTGCTGGCACAGCTGAAGGATTGAAACAGATTTAACTTGGGTAGCGTAACAGGGTCATGCGGCCAGGACTGGCTTGCCGGTGTGCTCTTTAGTAGTAAAGAGGGGTGAGATTGGAAGAACTTGGGGTGTGGTAGGATTGGAGGCATACAAAGGCATCATCTAGTCTACAGCGTGTTTAGTTTATAGGGTGCTTTGTTAAAGAAGCGAGAGTTAGGTGATCAGTGTTTGTTAGTCTGCCCATCTCCCCTCTGCTGACCCTCCAGGCCCACTTCTATGAACTATGAAGAGCAGCAGAACTCTGCGAAGTTTTGGTTTTTTTTTATGAGCCAGTAAGTAAAAATGAAATCTGACTGATGGAGCAGCAGCTAGATCTCAGCTACAAGCTGTTCTGTGAACAACTCCAGAGCAGGAAGAAATGTGGGGCAGAACCCCTCTGAGACACAGGATGGCTGCTGCTGTATTACGGTGGCTAAGCAAAGACTGAGTGAAGGACGTGAGGGCAATGACACCCTCAATCTGGTACGGAAGAAATCAGGACTTCAAAGATCTGATTTGCTCCAGAGCTGATCAATGAATCTGATCCCAAAATACTTAAAGATAACAGCCTGGGCTCCTTGCTTTACAAGGTCAGCGATGAGACTGAGCCTTTGTTAACTGGGAAATTTCCTCATATAACAGATATTGAGAATGGTTCTACGTGACTTTGTGTTTTCATCACAATAATTGCTTCCAACAATGAGAATGTGTCAGGATCTCAAGAATTTTGTCAACAGACATTATTAAAATGCATCTTCCTCTCTTCCAAATGCACTCTAAGACTCAATTTGTTCTGAGGAGATCGAAATGCAATAACTGTGTGTCTGTTCATACACAACTGGTGGGTTTCAGCAGCTCGGGTGGAAAAAAAAGGGGGGGGAGGAACAAAGTACTTCAGTAAGTCTACCACAGAAAACTGAGATTAAAGGGAGCTTTTGCCATCTTCAGATTGAAACATGAAAAATGGAAGCCTGGAGAAATAAACACGGAGTTTGACATATGAAGAGAATTTACCCCTAATTAAAATGCCTGCAACCATTTTTCGGGTGTGTTTCTTCTCTAAAATGACTTTGAAAGGTTTATTATTGTTTTTCCTTTGCTTGTGAACACAGGCTCCCCGGGATCTAAAACTCCCCAAGGTAAAAAGGATCAGAAAATGACAGCCTCAAAAGACAGCCGAAAACCCACACAAATATCAAAGCAAATGTTGGTTTTAAAGAGAGATGCTCAAAGCGAGAATGGAGTACAAAGAAGATGCTAAGATTCTTGACAGAGAGCAGGTTCAAACCAAGGGATACATACAGGTAACATGGCTTCAGATGAGCTTGCTGAGCAGCCCTGCTCATGCTCTACATGTCAGAGTGCCGTAATTTGCATTACTGCAATTGGTGGCAAAAGGTTAAAATGAAGAGGGACAAGATGCAGAACGATGCCAGCCACACGGTGCTCTCCTGCAGGATTCCAGCGTCAGGTGAAAAGGACTCAACAGTACCTGGTTTTCTTGGCCTGTAAAATGATTGCTTTTTTTTTGTCTGCTTCTTTTTAATGTTTAATTTAATTTAATTAAATGAGATGCAGCAGAAGACTGTGAAGAACAGAACGTGGCACTCCAGTGTGTAATCCATTTATACTTTCTCAGTGTTCTCTCATTCGCTGCCTTCTGAGCTAAGTGCTGGAAATCATCCTAAGGTCAGACGATTCTGGAGCATGGCTGCTGCCTGTTAAAACCAGAACTGGATCCAAAATGCTTCAGGGAGAAACCTACCCAGGGAGCCCCAGTGATGCCCTAGCCCATCTCTCTCTTCTCAGCAGCCTCAGTGGCCACATTTAATTAGTGGGGAAGCGCATTTGAACCATTCTGCTCTGGGCAACTGATGTCACCCTGTTGTCAATGTGAATTACTGAGCAGTACTTCTGACATGGCATGGAGGGGGGTGGAAAAATTCATGGAGCATGACAGCTAACAAAAACAAGGCAGACATCATCCTGACTAACAGAGTGATGTTGGCTCCAGGGCTGCAGAAATGCCTGCAGCCGCCAGACCTGGCTGCAGAGCTGGGG
Organism: Pavo muticus; assembly: GCA_016647715.1. Classification (NCBI taxonomy): domain Eukaryota; kingdom Metazoa; phylum Chordata; class Aves; order Galliformes; family Phasianidae; genus Pavo; species Pavo muticus. The sequence goes on along the minus strand of JACDJE010000575.1, from coordinate 120,906 downwards.
TTCCTGTTACACCATCCCTAAGAACATCACCTGTCTTTCATGACTCCTTCAGGCTCTGGGAGATTCTGTCTTGGGTTCCCTTCTCTTTGCGCTGTAGACACGCTCTTCACAGAATCACAGAATCGCAGGGGTTGGAAGGGACCTCCAGAGATCATCGAGTCCAACCCCCCTGCCAAAGCAGGTTCCCTACACCAGGTCGCACAGGTGGGCGTCCAGGCAGGTCCTGAATATCTCCAGAGCAGGAGACTCCACCACCTCCCTGGGCAGCCTGTTCCAGCGCTCCGTCACCTCACCGTAAAGAAGTTCTTGCGCACATTGGTGCGGAACTTCCTATGCTCCAGTTTCTGGCCGTTTCCCCTTGTCCTGTCTCCACACACTGCTGAAAAGAGTCTGGCCTCGCCACTTTGCCCCCCACACCTTAGATATTTATAGACCTGGATCAGGTCCCCTCTCAGTCTTCTTTTCTCAAGGCTAAACAGACCCAGTTCACTTAGCCTTTCTTCATAGGGGAGATGCTCCAGGCCCTTCACCATCTTTGTGGCCCTCCGCTGGACTCTTTCCAAGAGATCCCTGTCTTTTTTGTACTGGGGAGCCCAGAACTGGACACAGTACTCCAGATGAGGCCTTACCAGGGCAGAGTAGAGGGGGAGGATCACCTCCCTCGACCTGCTGGCCACTCTCTTTTTAATGCAGCCCAGAATGCCATTGGCCTTTTTGGCCACAAGGGCACACTGCTGGCTCACGGCCAACCTGTCGTCCACCAGGACACCCAGGTCCCTCTCTGCAGAGCTCCTCTTCAGCAGCTCATCCCCGAACCTGTACAGCTGCATGCAATTATTCCTCCCTAGGTGCAAGACTCTACACTTGCTTTTGTTAAACCTCATCTGGTTTCTTACCGCCCAGCTCTCCAGCCTGTCCAGGTCTCGCTGAATGGCAGCACAGCCTTCAGGCGTGTCAGCCAATCCTCCCAACTTGCTGATATCTTGCATAGATATTGCCCACAAGTACAAATTCAAGTGTTATTTCTCGACAGGCAACACATCACATATGTACCTTTTTCCAGTTCTTTCTCTTGTCCAGTATGAAAATCTTACCATGTCTGTCACGTTCAACTCAAATGCAACATGGCTAAGGCAGAGCTCTTCATTCCTCACTCCCCAGCCTTAACTGTTGCCATTATTTGTTACTGTCATCAGAATCATTTGTTTCGAAATGCAGGTTGACTTTTGTTTTCAATCTCAACTGCTCTGTAACGCTGCCCCATTGTTAAAGTAATGGATTCTGATTTATTAGAAATTCTGGAATAGCATCTGTCTTTCTGTTTCCAAAGATCCCATTTAGTTCAGGCACAGCTGACACAAGAACACCGACAGAAGTGTAACGGAGCGCACTGTGCAGCTCAGAATAGAGGATCCGGCGGTCCTTCTTGGCCTTAAAATGTTTGACTTTCAGATGCTGTTTCTCCTACCCACAGATCAGACCACTGCTTTCTAATGGCAGCATCCTCCTTTCAGGTTTTGACTCAAGAATTTTGCACTCTTCTGCTTTTTCAGAATGCTGCTCCTCAGGTCATTTTGTGAGGCCACCACTTTGTCCATGGCACCCCACTCACAAGCTCCTCCTCCTCCCCTGCATCAAACAAAACAAGCTCCTTTTCTTCTCTCATCACCTTTTTTTCTGCCTGGCTATTTACCACCCTTTGCTCGGTACTGCCAGAATCATTTCCCACCTATGTGCAGACCTGTCACGCTGCTCACTGGGATCATTTGGGAAATTCTCCCATAAGATCTTTCCCATTTTTCCATGACCTTACAGTCACTTCGCTGTTTTTCTTCAGACTCTTCCTTAGAAATCTCTTCCTTCCATGGGCTCCGCTCATACTTTTTCAAAGCAGTGAGTTAGCATAATGAGAAACTTAATTAAGTATAAAACTACCTCAGAGAGAGTAGAAGAAATGTCACTATTATGAAGAATAAGTGCACATTAAAAACAAAACCAAAGCCATTTATACGGTCTGAAGAAAAGCAGCAGTATGCCTCATTATTATTTTGGAAACAGCACAAATCCCTCAGTCTTCTTTCAGACATTTTCCCATTTGTTTGGTTGGGAGTTCTGCTTGACAAAGGCTGCCTGATGTGTTTCAGTAACAACGTGCTAAACTCAGACGGCTTTCTGAAACAGAGAGCTTTGTGCAACTCCACCCTTCTGTGAAAGATCTGAAGTGACTACAGGTTGGCAGGAAGCCCAGTTAATTAAACTGTTAATTTAAAAAATGAGAGAATGCACTCTGCCAGGAAATGCAGAAGCCCATTCACTACTTGCAGGATCAGAGTAATAGTATTTTAGAAAGCATGCATGTTAACTATGAAAAGGAGTACCTTTCTCAGCCACAGAGAGGTTGGGATCGCTGCAGGGTTTGCACGGTCCAATCATTTGCTGCATCAAGGCGCGCTGAAAATTTGGAGGCTACGGGAGAAGAAAGCACAGAAGAAATCCACATGTGGAGTTCTGTTCAGGTTTTCAGGCAAAGAGATTTTCTAAGTTAAAAAAGCTCACAGGAACCTCAGACTGTCTACATTAGCAAGTGGTGCAGTGCAATCCTAGCAGATCCCCAGAGGGTAACAGCGGTGAGGAGCCGGTGCTCACAGTGCTGTGCTCTCTGAAGGAGTTATGTCAGAGCAGCTCTAGCCTGGTCTTGTGCCCGTTAGCAGCTTGAATGCATCCCATGCTCTTCTGGAGCTTATCTTTTGCTTTGGCTTCATTTGAAATAATGGAATTTGTGTGCTCTGAGACAGTTCTCTGATGTGAACTGAAGTATGGAAGTGGGCATGGTCAGGAGATTCCCTTCAAAAGTGCATACCAGAGCTGAACTAAAATGCTTGTACATAAGCACACAGTCAATTTCTCAGTTTGCCCAGAGAAAGCAGCAGACTGTTTGGAGACCCTGTACATTACTTCAGCCTCCTATGTGTTCTGTTACCTCTGGCAATCACCATAAAACTACTTAGACTCAACTCTGAGGCTCACCAGCAGGACAGAAGAGTGAGTAAATTAAGTGATGTGATGCTTGCAGAGGACCAGGGCTCAGAGGACAACCAACTGCAGCTTTAGCAGTCATTACAATTTACATCACCCGACTACCAAAGCGTGTGGCTCTAGCATGTGAAGTATCAGAAGTATCATAAGGTCTGTGTTACTTCTTGGACCACTGCTAAAATGATCCTAAGCTCTCGCGCTTCCCGAAGATAGTAAGGAAGCTTTAAAGCAGACAAAAGATGAGCGCGTCCTTTTCAGTACGGTTGAGCCAACATAAGAGAAATCAGATCTGCTACCTGTCCATTCTCCATGATAGCTGCGGGGTACATGGCGCTGCTGGGCCGGTCCCGATGGGTTGGCAGCAACATCATCAGCTCCCGAGTGTGGCGGTACTTATCTGGTAGAGAGGGAGAGCCTGTAAACAAGTGAGAGCAATCACGTACACGTGACAAACAACAGCCATGTCTCCGCATGCCCAGAGAGCCAGTCCTCCTGTGCGGTTTGTTCAGACGATGATCAAACAGGACTCAAGGAACATGGTGCCCAGCACACTAAGCAGCTCACTGTTGGTGGGGTGTGTGGCACAGGATGAAGAACTGGCACGTTATGTATGATTAGGGACACAGCGTGTAAGGTGTGTAAGATGCTCTCTTCCCTCGCTGTGTGGTGCAAAAAGCTAAATATATTTAAGTAAATACAGGAAAAAGGGCAACTGTGTGAATGAAGTATTGCAGCTATACAGATGCTGTAAAATCGTGTATTTCGGGACGGAATGTGGCAGAAGGGGATGAAAGCCTGAGGTGCACCATTCAGATCAAGCAGGAAGCTACTTCATTCCTCAGCTCTGGTAGAGAGAGACTGAGGTGCTGCCGTGCAGTTGGTGATACCACATTTGGCTTCCTCTTTGTTATAAGAGCACAAAAATCAGTAATGAATAGAATTTGCTATAAATGTGGGTGGCATTTTGCTCAGAATGCCTCTGGGTAAGGTATGAGTACTGGTAAACTGAGCCACTGTATGACACCAGAATGTTTACCAGCTTACAGCTGGAATATGCTTGACTTGGTAGACTTAACTATTAGTTATCTGCATAGCTGCCATTTAACAAATAGCAGTATGCACACAGCTAGCTTCCTGCAGTGTGGGATTACTTGGGATCCGTGTCCTTCAAGGTGAGTGCCACACAACAGTATGTCTTCTGATATGCAAGAGCTGACAAGGGATTTGTTAGCAGAACAATTCCCATCAGGGACTTCCTGAAGTCTGATACTGCTGACAGACACATCCATTGGGATGCACGGTATTAGGCAGGAACTGATGGTCAGAAGCTGCTAGAGTGAGCTTTAATTTGCACTGCTAATTCCACTGCGTCACAGACACGCACTGAACAGATGGCAGCACACAGCGCATTACAGGGCCATGCCGGCTTTTGGGGAATACATGCCCCCTCTTGCAGACTTTCCACAACCACACACATTATCTGAACAGCACTCCAACATATGAGCAAAGGCATCAGTGCTGGTTAATGCAGCTTTTACCCCAGCAAAAGCAAACATGCACTTTTTGGGACTGATATTCACACAGTGGAAGGAACAATGTGTCCAGCAGAATGCAGGATAACCTCCTACAATAGCAACAATTCCATCGGGGAGGCAGATCCCAGATTAATCCACACCCCCACCCTGACGTGGACAGCCACAAAGTATCTGCATTCTAGTTCCGAACTCATTTTCTCCCCAGACATAAAACAGAAACATAATTACACGACATTCTTTGCTCTCATATACACACATCAGCTTGGAAAAAACAGTGTTATGCTTTATGCTGAGTCTCTTTTACTGACACGTCACAGATAGCCTTACTTTGCATGACAAATGTAGATGTACCAAACTCTTAGGTGTGCCCAGAACTGCGTCACAGCACAGTGTAAGCTTTGCCATTTTATTTATCTTGTGCTTTTTTGTCCAAGATGCAAACCACCCCAATGTGCCATTGGTTAATATGGGATTCTAGCTTCCACCAGACCTTGCACGCATGACCTGAAAAATCCCACGTGTGCTGAACATGGAGGTAGTTTCACCCTGCTGTTTGGTACCCTAAATTTGGAAATGACCGGAGCCACAAAGACTGTGGCAGATATGCCATGTACCCAGCCTGCTAGCAAATTAAGCACCAACACCTCCAAATTGAGTGCCGTGAGAGGAGTGGCTATAACTGAAGCATTTTGTTGTTAATAACCGGGCCTGCTGCTTTGAAAAGGCAGATAACACAATCAATCACTAAGGCTCTTTTCAGGGACTGGCAAAATGTAGAAAACAACATCAAATCTTTCAGGACAGCCACAGTGGCCACCTGAAATGCTGCAGCAGTACCAGGGCTTATCCTTCCCAGCCTGCAGCTCACTGCACTGCACGTGTGCAGCACCGTGCGTAGCATTAATGGGAAAGGAGAACCTGTGCTGAAGGCAGAGGTAGCTTTTTTGAATTATGAAAATGTTCATCTAACTTTGTTACAAGGATTAGTTTCAAGGAACAAAACTGAAAATTAACACAGCTGAGCTCCAAACTCAACACATCTTTCTGGTTCTGATTCGTCAATTTCTTTACTGTCGTGAAACCAGTCGGCTCCTGCACCAAACTGTCACTTCTTGGTTTAGGGAGGAAAGTTTGTATGTAGATATCTGGGTTCTTGCAAAGTGCTGAGTGAGATACAGGGACTCACTTCCTGCCCCTGAACACTGTGCTGGGGAAGCAGGGGCGCCTTGGGAGGTCAGTCATCAAGTGTCAGCCAGGAGATGCTTTGGGAATGCAGGAGTCCCAGATTTATTTTAAATGGAATCACTGAAACTAACACTAACATGCTCACAGCCCTTTCCAAGTGTGTTTGCATTACAATATTTAGGAAACGTTGCTCTGCATAATCTTTTAACTCAAGTAGGGTTAGAGCAGTGCCTTGTACGAGTCACCTCAAATGAATTCCTTACTCATCCTGCATACAAAAACACGCTGCTTTCTTGATAGGAAAGAAGCTACACAAGGGTTGAGCCAGGGAAAAACTGAAACGTGTACTTTAGCCTGAAAAATAGCTAGCAATAATCTTCTAACTGCACAGTCAGAGAATCCTGGCTCTCTTCTGATTACAATTCTATTTAAGACTTCTGCTCTAAGTAGTATACACTATAACTTCAGTATAAGGCTTGCTCTTCTGTGGTACAATCACATCATCGTTAATCACTAATCTTTTAAACAAGATGTTGGATTAACGGCTTTATTGTTTTTATTGGACAAACCAAATCATCTGCTTTTGTTGTCATTTTAAACACCAATGAAAGGGCTTTGTTCGGAAGTGAAGAATCAAAATGCAGTTTAATTTCCTGATGGATTGTTGATGCAAATGGCCATGGCTTTTTATGGTCACTAGTGGAACTGATCTGTATTAAGATATACCCAACTCCTCAGAACAGCACTAGCAGCTGAGGTCCAGAAAGAACTCTGCAGTAAAAAAGCTGATAAAGAATCCAGATAACGGGACAGCAGTTTGGTTTGGTTTTTAACCTCTACGTTAACATGTCAATCAATGAAAAATGTATCTAACAAAATCCATGCTCTGCTAAAGGTCACGGGTGACAAAGCTGCTAAGTTGGTCAATTTAGGTGGCCAGCACAAAACAAATTATTGGTGTTCATGTAATTCCTGTGGTTAGCTCTAGCACTCCAGCACTGTGACTACGTAGCTTTGTTGGCAGTCTCAGCAGAAAGGTCAAGGATCGGATGGGTCATGGAGACCAAACTATCCTCTCACCTCTAGAGGTGGTCCCTCCAGGACAGAGATGAGGCACATTGGTGGGGGCAGCGTGGGGAAGCTTGCACGGCTGCCGCCCATGCTGTATCTGTTCTGTGGGTAAATAGAGGGCTTCAGCCTCCAGTGTTGTCAATCCACCACCTTTCACCAGCACTAAATTAAAAAGAATATAAATAAATACCAAAAAAAAGGAAAAATAAAACGAAGAAAAAAAAAGGAATAGAAGTGCATTGGCAGAGCTGCACATGTAATGGTTGTGAAGTACCTTGCTCTGGCCAGTGACACTGGCCCTTCATTTTCACAAGCATCAAATTCACCCAATTCAAAAACAAAACAAAAGGAAAAATCACCGACGAGAAAATCAAAGCTGTATTACCACAGTGGAGCACATTGTTGGGTTTTTCGTGGCTACAAACAACTTCTTTCCAAAGAGCAGTGTTGTAATAAGCAGAGTGGTGACTTGCACACTGTGAAACAGAGAATCTGGGACTTCAAAATGCAATTCCCCAGTAAGTGGGTAATGTCTGCACGCTATGCTCACCTAACTTGAAAGCGAACAAAGCAGAGAAGAAAATGTATTATCTAAGGCTGTCAAAACCTTTCAGTGAGGGTGAATAACAACATTAAGATACACACTGCAGTATTTTTCAAAACGGTTATTTCCTCATTAGTGGTCATTCACATTGCCTAGCTCTCATCCCTTGGAGGTGCTGTTGACTCATCCATCAGCACCATGCCCTCTGCAGCATCCATCCCTTTGGTTTCTAAGCAACAGCGAAGAATACAGTTAAGAGGGAAGCTGGTGCTGCTGAGAAGTCACCAAGCTCAGAAAGAATGGCACAGCCCAGCACTGGGAGTGCTGGCTTTTTGAAACGAAAAATACACGGAAATACTGTGAGCACCAAAGCCCTGATTGCCTGGAAGATTCAGACCTCATATGCCAGTTGATGCACATCCACTTAAGGTGACTTTCTGGCATGATGGCTCTGTACTCAGTTCCACCTTCCCCGTTCTGTTATGCCAGTTTCATCTTGCTGTTTCGTTATTTCAACTGTCATTATTTTCCTTCCAGCCCTTGGTAATTGGTGGAGCTATATGCCTTTATTTGAAGACGTCCACTTCTCACCTTCCTACTCCATCTGATCCTTCAATTAAATCACTCTGATAGATGTGTCTGTATCATTACAACAGCCAGTCAATTAAGACTTCACTGCAAGATTGAGCAAAAAAGCCCTAGGCTGGCCTGAGAGAAAGAAGTTTTTACTTGTTAACAAGCAACAGAAACCTTCCCCTGCCTGCTCTGTACTCTGTCCATAAGGAAACACACAGTTTCTGTACAGAAAAAAGGGATATGATTTAAATAACAGCTTCTGTCTCTGACTGCATCTCTGATACTTTCTTCATATACCTGTGAAAAGAGGTGTAGAAAGAAATTCATGAGCCTGCAATTAAGAATCCAAAATGAGAGAAGAAAACTCAAACAGAAGTAACCTAAGTCAGGAGATGGCATGCAGTATTTTTCTTCGGCTGTGAGGCTTGGGAAGAAAATGGTTAGCTTTATCAAGACCAGCTACTGTAACAGCAAAGGCAGTAACAGTACCATTAGAGTCTGTCATTATGTTTTTCCCTTCTTCAAGAGTTCCCCGGAATGGAAATCCTTCTTAGTCTCCATTCACACCTTTCAACACTCACTGTATACATATGCTTCTGCATACACAACTTTCTGCTAAACTGCCTCAAGCTCTTTGTGCCACGATTTCATGATACATCTAAAATGAAATCCTTGTGCTTGCCTCCACGATCTCTCTCTTTTAAGCACTGTACCAAAGAATATTCTTATTTTCCTCTACATTGCCTGTCACAATTTGTGGCAGAACAATAGGAACTATGATAAAATCCAGCTGCCTGAAATCAGCACGCATCAGACACACCCCAAAGGCTGCTAAGAAAAAAGAAAAAAGAAATCAATTTCTGAGAAATGTAAAACATACTGAAAACAAATCATTTTTGAAGACCCGCGCTCTGAGGAAGCGGTGCGTTTCAGTGCAGGCGGTATTTCACCCCATATGTTGACGAAGTTGAAAGAGCGAAGGGATGCCTGCAGTTCCCATTAACTCCCATTTGGCTCCATCCATTCTTACCTCGTGCACTGGAAGGAGCAGAGTTAATCATCTGGGATGGTGCCGAGTGCGTGGAGCTCAGGCTTGAGGTGGACGGGCTGGCCTGGGATGAGGATAAAACAGACACATTGGCGACTGAGCCTTGGTACCTGCAGTTAGGGTCAACAAGCTGCAGGAGGCAGAGAAACCATCAGAGCAGAATGGAGTGGTTCACTGCATTACACTTTTACCTGTCTTGTATCACCCAGTGCAACCTCAGTCTAGGAAACAGCTTCAGTGTAGGTCACTGTTAATCTGCACTTGAGTGTGGGACTCATTTCAAGAACAATATTATCAGCGTACGCTGAACCGGTCAGATAAATAACACGCTGACTGACATCTCATGTTTTGAAAGCAGTGCTATCATCTCGGACAGCAGCTCTCAGAAAATGTCTTCCCAAAGTAAACCTGGCTGAATTAATGTGACACCCTTCTTGAACAACGGCAGATTCTAGCTATTCAGCTCCTCGCAGATAACCTAGCAGAAAAGAACCGTGCGTCTGGACACGCAGATTGCATTTGGAAGCACAGCCCTCTGAGCGTGCTCAGTGCTGCTTCTATCGCTATCTCGGGGCATGCTGGGGCTGTACCTGCATGTGGTACATCTCCTCTGCAGCCTCCCCCACAGAGCTGTCTGTTAGGATAACCAGGTTCCCTGTTTCGCTGGAGGTGTGGGATGACAAGGAGGATGACGAGTGTCGGACTGAGCCAAGCAAGTTCAGCGGGCTGCAATGAGAACAGAGACAGAACAGGGCTGCTGTTAGCTTCGGAATTCGCATTTTAATTTGTGAAGCCTGATTTTTTTTCAGCCTGGTTAAGGACTTGCTTTAGGTCACCTCTACAAGTCAAACACTCCTGAAAAAACCATGCCGAACAATCAGATCCATAAATATGAAAGAAGTGCTAATAAGACTGAAGATAACACAGCATGTGGGACATCAAATTTCAGAATCCAAAGCCAGGTTAACAAGTCACAGAATCACAGAATCACAGAATCACAGAATCACTAAGGTTGGAAAGGACCTATAAGATCATCTAGTCCAACCATCCACCTATCACCAATGGTTCTCGCTAAACCATATCCCTCATCACAGCATCCAAACGTTCCTTGAACACCTCCAGGGTCGGTGACTCCACCACCTCCCTGGGCAGCCCATTCCAGTGCCTGACCACTCTTTCAGAGAAGTAGTATTTCCTAATATCCAGCCTGAATCTTCCCTGGCGCAGCTTGAAACCATTCCCTCTAGTCCTATCAGCAGTTACACGAGAGAAGAGGCCGACCCCCAGCTCACTACAACCTCCCTTCAGGTAGTTATAGAGAGCAATAAGGTCTCCCCTGAGCCTCCTCTTCTCCAGACTGAACAATCCCAGCTCCCTCAGCCGCTCCTCATAAGGCCTGTGCTCCAGACCCCTCACCAACTTTGTTGCCCTTCTTTGAACACGTTCCAGGGCCTCAATGTCTTTCTTGCAGTGAGGGGCCCAGAACTGGACACAGTACTCAAGGTGCGGCCTCACCAGAGCTGAGTACAGGGGGACAATTACTTCCCTGCTCCTGCTGGTCACGCTACTTCTGATACAAGCCAGGATGCCATTGGCCTTCTTGGCCACCCAGGCACACTGCTGGCTCATGTTCAGCCTAGTGTCAACCAACACCCCCAGGTCCATTTCCTCTACGCAGTCTTCTAGCCACTCCGCCCCAAGCCTGTATCTTTGCTTGGGGTTGCTGTGGCCAAAGTGTAGGACCCTACATTTGGTCTTATTAAACCTCATCCCATTGGCTTCAGCCCAGCTATCCAGCCTGTCCAGATCCCTCTGTAGGGCCTCGCTACCCCCAGGCAGATCGACACTTCCAGCCAACTTGGTGTCATCTGCAAACTTACTGAGGGTGCACTCAATGCCCTCATCCAGGCCATCAATAAAGATAAAGATATTGGTCACGATTCTGTCTTTAATAACTGACCATTCTGAAACCATTCTCATTCTCACTGCTGCTGAATGATGGGGGAAGCAACTTAAAAACCTTTCCAAGGGAGTCCAGGCACAAGACAGGTCACAACGCAGACCTCCTCACTGCATCTCTGGGCTTCTGCATTACAGCTGAAGGCAACTTTCTACCTGACAGTACATTAATACAGTGCAAAGAGTGCACAGGATGCACTCTGATCTCAATCAAATTGTTTTCTTTTGTCACTGTGAATCACATACATAAACACCTTCTGTACACTACAGAATCTCCCTAACTTACCCTAAGAACTAAAGAAGGCTTTGCAAGGTGATGAATTTTGAGAAAAAAATTCTATTGCCCAGATCCCAAATCCCAGATCCCAAAGTGCCAAGCCACAGAAATGGTGTAGGAGTCAGTCAATTCTAGTTATAAAAAGAATCTCACAATCCCGTGCTCAGGAGCAAGGCTCCAGTTTTTTCTGCTAGGCTTTAAGAACAGCTGAACCATGCAGACCTACCAAGAGGAACATGGAAGAACCCCTAACACTGCATCATTTGGGTGCCATTCTTGTCACTGTTTCTCAGACTGGCATTTTCTAATAAGCAATTCTGGCTGGGTATAACAGTTCTGTTTTGACCTGAAAATCCCAATTTTGGTCCTCAGTTTCTATAGGAAGGTGTTCTGTCTCAATAAGGATTTGCATTTTCAGATGCTTCTCTGAAGTCTGAGCTACTTTCTGATAAAACAACTTTGGTGTCTTAAAAATGGGCACATACTGAGTTGTGTTTCTAAACCAAACAACAGAATTTCCCTGTTACGGCAGATAAGGACCTATTTATTTGCCATCTGCATAACAGGAGAAGTTGGAACCTCCCAAGTCAGACTGAAGCTAGAGATGTGTCAGTAAAGCAATGTAACATCTGGAGGTATTTACCATTTGCTGCAAACCAGATTTCTCAGCTTCTTGATTCCAATCAACATTCAAGCTTTAATAGCTAGCCCTGAATGAAGATAAAGGACACTGCTGCCAAAATTCACCCTCCTCCTCCTCCCCCAGTACTTTTCACTGCTTTTCTACCCCTTGAACCTTAATGCAGCAGTGTGCAGAGATCCTACATACTTCAGCAGAAGACAACGCAGTACCTGTGTCGATGAAGCAGCTTTATGCTCTCTGGGCTCATAGGTCCATGGGAAACCAGAACATTGCTGCGAGGTGTACTACTGCCAGAGCAGGCTGGACTCAGCTTATCCAAACCAGGTAACTCCTGCACGGGAGACACAGGGTCACTTAATTACAAATATTTTAGCTGAGGCAGTCATGAGAAAATCACAGCATTTTTCTCAGAAAAAAATTCTGATTTGTTTCCATGTTCCCTGTAATCATCTACTGTTATCCTGTGTTACCACAGTAGGAAGAGCTTCAGTATTTTATTCTCTATTTCCAGCAATATTTCCCAGCCACCATTTCAGTAACTCTGGAGAAAAAACAGGGGAACAAGTGTTGACCAAACTGCAACCATCCACATTTTCCTGCAAGCATACGTGAACTTGAAAACAGAAACCTTTTTTAAACTCTAAAGAAAGGCAGCGAATTTGGGCTGACAACTGTGACCTGTATGGATCACACCAGCTCTGAAAGAGACAGGCTGTATTTTACAGTTCTGATGCTGCCATTTCTGGCCATCCCTGCACAGTACTCCCTCCCAGGAATGGGAAAAAGCCTTCAAGTTAGAAGCTTCCAGTAAATATGTACTTCAGTTTGAAGTGTTAACACATTTCAAATACCTTTTTTCTGTTATACAGAAGGAAGTCCTTCAGTTTGGTTGTGATAACATGCAATATAGTGTCAAGATATCCACAGAAGTCTCAAACACATCTGTCACAGAACACTGATGTACAGCAGAGCACAAATGGGTGGAAGGTACTAAGTCCTAGGGGATGCTAAGTGTACTTCTGGTATTTAACAGATGCTGCGAACCACCCTCTGGAGGCAGTTCTCATGACTTACATAGGAAATGCAGACCTATACTGTACGTGTAGATCATCAGAGTCGGGTGCCCGAAGAAAGCAATGGGAACTTCTGTTGCTGTCTACATATATATTAAAAAAAATACTTCTGGAGGGCCTAATCCATGCCATGCTACTCCAAATGATGACAGTTCTAAGAGCTGAACATCTAATACTTTCTGCTAATCTTTCTTTCTCTGTTTCATATCAGAGGAAGTATAATTTTACATATATGTGTGAGAAAAGCCTGAAAATGAAACTTTACAATTGTTCTGTGATATTAAAATGGAACAAAGAACATACAGATATTAAAAATCCCAGGGTTTAAATTAAAGGGTAAGTTAACAGATTTGCTAGGCCTTCCTTCCTGCATACAAATCAAGAATTTCTGTGATGATTTGGCAACCCAGTAGGTTTGCTCAGTGCCATATCTGCCCAGTTCTTGTGTGAACCACAACAGATGGAATTTTAATCATAATTCTGAATGATTCAGAATAGGAAAATTGAAGACCAGCTTACGTGGTACAAACTAGATCTCATCATCTGGAACTGGTCTATCAGCTTCTTATGCAGAGGACGCATTTCTGGATGGACAAACTTCTCATGGACTGCCAGCCCCACTCCTAAGACATGCACCTGTTAAGAAGAAAACAACAGAACAAAACTAAATAAAGACTAAGAGAGAGAATGGAAGCCTTCCCATCAGTCTGTCGGTGTGTAAGGGAGTAGTACTGCAAAACATTCCGCTGTTCATCTACAGGACTGCTGACTATCAAGTAAGCCTAGAAGACCTGGCAAGCTCGTATTACTTCAGCAAGTACTTTAAGTGTGGAACAAGTACATTTACGTCACAGTGGATTACATTTCTTGAGGACAACTGGAAAAAAAACCCCAAAAGATTGATTCTCTCTCCAAAGTTAACAGCACTGAGTCCTCATGATTCATTGTGACCAAAAACATAAAGGATGTCCTGATAACCGAGCTGAACAGCGGCAGTACTGCCATCTATGTTCACTCTTTCTGCTGCTCATTATTTATTTATAAAGGTCGCATTTTCAAAGGTCAAACATACACTATGAGTCACTGAAAGAGATTTTATCAACTCTCAGATGAAAGAAAGTAGCCATGATAGCAGGGTTAAAATGTTTTCTATTCCCTACATGATCAAACCCCTGTACAAACAATAGCTAATTAATCTTCAAACATCCTCTCGAGGATCGAGGGGAGATAAACATTATCTTCATTTTACAGATGGGGAATCTGTTAAGTGATCTGTTGACAAAGCAGGCCCAGTAGCTCTGCTCAGACTTGGCTGCATTGCTTAATGGGGTTTATTTTGCCAAACTTTCCATTAGCAAGGATGTGACTGTCTGATTTCACTGCCATCAAAGCATCCAGCAAGCTTTATCTACTAAGATGTTTCGTGGAGATATTAAAGAAAAGCAGAACTGTAGATAATATAAATAGACATGAAGTTTTCCCATGTGGCTCTGCCAGTTTAACGTGGAGCCTGACCTGTCCTGATTCTAGCTCTGAAATGTGCTAGGAAGACATAACTCAAAATGCCAGAAATGAACAGCAGGCTTGAAGCATGGCACGACATCTATTGGATAATAAATGGAGACAACGAAATTTAAGCACTGTTAGCAGAGCTTCACCTAACATTGCCTAGGGTGATTGGCTTGTTCAGAAACACTTGACTATCTCCCCTCCTCTTTGTTTAAATGTGCTTTAAATCCCCTGTACTGAAATTCCTTGCTTGTGAATGGATCAGCTGGACCTGGTGTGTTCAGACCGCTGAGGAATCCAGAAGAAGAGCAGTACCTGTTCCTGCATGAGCTCCTTGAGCTGTGTGATCTTCTCTGCATCTCCGGGGTGCTTCGTGATATAATCTTTATCAAAAAAGGCCTGTAGGAAAAAAAAGAAGAAAAAAGCCTTTTGCTTAATGGAGGATATTTATAATGACTTGGTGTCAAAAGACAAGAAGAAAATGTTCAGAAATCTCAGGAAAACTAAAGATATCAGGCCAACAGCAGCAGCTCAATTTTACTGCTTTTAGTACTCTGGGATTCAGGTAAAGCCACAGTAAGGTTTTAGCAACCTCGACGATTCTTTTGCTAATTTAAAGGAACCAGCACTGAATAGCATAAGGCAGGCCTCAGCCCTGAAGGATCATGAATCTGATTGATTTTCTCTCTGTGATAATGATGGGCAATATCACTAATCTCTATATCATCCAATTATTTAAATTTTACATCATTTCCTTCACAAAATCTCCTCAGATTAATGGAATTAAATGAGTAAAATGGTAACTAATACAAATTAGTGAAGAGCATTCTCTGTATGGCTTTGTAGGGAAGACACGTCCCAGACCCTTGGACCACTGCTGCCATTTCTTACTATTTCACTCTAGACTTACCTTCCATAATGTGCAATTTAATTAACAGCTTGCCAAAGAATGTATCAGATAACATAGCAGATAACATCAGATAATTTTAGGGTCTCAGTGAGTCTGAAATTGGGCTAGCAAAGACAATGGTTAGGTAGCAGGAATTAGCAGCTTTTGCTGATTACTGTCCCAATCAAGCTCAAATACCACCTCAAAATGGATTTATAATTTAAGAAATATTTTTTTGTACTGCTGCTTCACTCCTGTACCTGCCAGCTCAGGGTTTCCATGTAACCCAAGCTGCATTCTTAAGAAACTCTACTGCCAACTGCACCTACTTTAATACAGTATCCCAGCTCCACCTTCGGAGCCTCCTGCTGACACACAGCTACCCAAACACCGATGCAGAATAACCAATCATGGGGTCTTAACCTCATATTCAGATCAAGTGCATGAAAATTTCCTATCTCATTCCATGGCAGGCTCCTTGCAACAAAAATGGAAATAAAATTGAAGAATATTGATACTATATTCAGAAGCCTCACTTACCTCCTGGTATCGTGCAATTCCCCCATTCACAGCTGCATCAATCACTCCATTCAGACACATGCTGAGAAGATTAATGTTACCATGCATTTGTTTATGCTGGTACTGGCTTATCAGTGTTCTCAACTCCTGGTTTTTGTTCTCAACCACTTGAATGGCATTTTCCAAAGGACTTACTTCTACCTTAAAAGCAATAAAACATACTTTAATTCCATGGATGCTTCATTGTGATTTATTACCTTCCTCGTAAAGGAATGCTCTTAGATGGTTCATTGATCTCTTAGTTTTCACTGCTAGAAAATTAGCTAAGTTAACAAACTTCACTGTCAGTAATGTTCTATTTCAGGTCACGGAGTTCTGATAACTTCTATCTATCTGTAAACTGAAGACACGTAACAATGCAATTATTTCATCTTTTTGGCACATCCTCCTTTACACTGTCATGTTCCCCTGAATAATTCTCCCTGGTTACACTCAGCAATTACTCAGGCTAGGCGATGTAGAAAGTACATACTTAATTGCTGGTAAACTTCATCATTTTAAATGGCAGAATTTCAGCCAAAGGAGTTTTCAGTCGCCTATGCCGCGCCCTTAGTAAGTCATCATTTCAGACCTCGGTGATAAGAACTATCAATGTTACCAGTTCTCTTCTCTCCACTTCAAACCAGCGAGAGATCCCAGGTAAGCTGTGAGTCAAGGTCAGAGTGGTGCGTTCAATCCACAAGCTCTGCAGAGAAAAATTGAGGGATGTGAGGCACCGAGGGAACCATCACATCATCTATACTCTTACTACAAGAAAAGGAGGGCAAATGTCAGAGAAGAATATATTAACCTCATAAGCAGTAACATACTTTGCAGTCTGTCATGCTGATAATCACTTAAATAGCAGAAAATAATTCAATATGCTCTAAAGCAACACATCCAGCATTTTGGCCAACTCTCAGCAGTTGAGGTTGGCTACCAGTTCTGTCATGGGAACCAAGAAGATATTGTGAACATCTATGATCATAAGAAAAGAAATCCAGCCAATCAAAAAGCCATCCTTGCTTCAAAATGCATTTCTCCTGGCCCTCCAGTGACTTACCTTTAAACTGCACAGTGCACAGATGCGAAGCCACCTCATTCAACAGCCACTCATTACTGATGTTTGGCCACCAAACCAGGATTACTTGAAAGGCTGTATTAGCATAAACTAACGAGACAGTATTTGCCTTATTAACACTTAAACGCAGTTTACTGCCTGCTTGTACCTTAAACTCGTTGTCCTTGTCCTTCGGGCCTTTGTGGAAAGGCCTGTCATAGCGGAACTTCCGGATGTTGTTGACCCTGTAGAAGCTCTTTATGCGGTCAGGGACGCGGTCCATCTGCAGCACGTCGATTTTGTCCGGGATGGGAGTCACGGCATAGATCTGTAAATCTGCACATTGCCTTGTCAAAGAAAGCCACGGGACATAAAGCAAGAAAGATGCCTCTACTGTGGTAAGAAACAGCACGATGAGTTCAGGAAGTCGTGCTCCTCTTTGTTTCTCAACACCCTTCTTTTGCACGTGAAACAAGAGGGCACAACACCAGAAATCCTCAGGTTGTCTACAAAGCTGCAGTACCTTACAGTGCAAGATACCTGAGGATGCACATACTTTCGGATGTCTTACTACATACTATCTAGATCAAGCAAAAGAGCCAGATCCTATTAATTTTCACTCAAGCTTGGTGCTTCACTTCTGCAGGCACTTCAGTAAATCTTTGTCTCTCCAGGTATTCAGAAATCTAAATATTTAATATTTACTTTTGTTAAGTTTCATCTTTTAGATACTACAGCTTTGTCTGCAGGCAGAAGTTGTCCTATGCTCATCAGGGTAGTTTAACTGCTGTAGTCTTAGTGTTACAGACAAGGTCTCTTGTACAACAAGTGCAAACAAACCTATGAAAGTAAATATACAAACAACCCTTTCTGTCTTTGAAAGTATCAGTGATACACAACATTGGAGAGTGAAAAGCACATCTTGTGAAAAATGAGTGGGAAACATCAAACACAAACATTAAATGCTTCATGACAGTGCTCTTAAGGGTAAAGTCCTGCAGTCCTGTGCAGCGCCCTCGCTGGTGTGGCACAAGCCAAATGGCAGTGTTTTCATAACTAAAATCCTCCAGGGTCTCTGCAGCCCCATCAGTCATTACATGGTTCTGTCCTTAAATGCACACAGCGTTGTACTGGGTCCATCAAACTGCAGAACTCATTACCAGTGAGAAGAAAGAAATTTAGAGCCGCAGCTATAAAGGAGTTCCACAACTTAAAAGGAGACTACAAGAAAAAAAAGCTGCAGTGAAAAACACAATGGAGAAGAATACTTTTAAATTTATATCCGTTCCCAACAACACACTCTCCAAGAGAAGGTATTGGAATGTACATTTAGTGAAGTAAAACGTCCCATATGCCAGTGCATAAGGTAAAGGTGAAAGGCTGGATGTGATCACTCTCTTGCATACCGAGTATGGCCTGCAATACTCCCTGCAGAATAAAAGGCAACAATTCTCTCCAACAATACAAAGAATCAGTCAATGTCTGCTACAGACAGATAGACAGTTTTGTCCATATCCAGCTCTATCCAAGACAGCTATGAACTCAGATATGCAAGATAATCAGTACCAAAGACCTACTAATTGTTTGCCCTCTCACTGAAGGATACACTGGGCATCGCACTGTAATATAGAGTCATCTGGGTGGTTTGGATGCTGCATTGCAATGGCTTGTGGGAACTCGCTCAGCATCCTCTGCTGGAAGGCTTCCAGCCTCTCATAGTCGTGGCCCCGACATACATATTCTTTGTTCTGCAAGAAGGACAAGCATAAATGAACCTCCTTTTAAAGTCAGGTTAAATGCAGCTGGCTGTTATCTCACTTTAAATTTTACTGCTTCAGAAAGCGAGGTAAGTGACAAAGTCAACAGGCTGACATGAGAGTAAAATGTGCAGATAACACGGATATTTTACTTCTTTCCTTTTCATTACAGTGTATTTCATCAACTGATGAATAAGGAGACCATTCTACTCAACAAAAAGATACCTCTGCTCCCTGCACGCATGGCATTCAGTCCTTTAGTTTTGTCTGACCTGATAACTGGACAGGGAGTATTATTTAATCAGCTGTATTGAAACACATCAAGCAAAACTTAAGAGTGGGTCACCAACTTTGTTGCTCTGCGCTGGGAAAGCTGCCTTCTAATGCAATTTCCATGAGCTGGGTAAAAGTCTGAGGATTTCATAGAACAGAGTGAGAGAAATATTTAACAATTTACCAGCTACCTTCAGAAAGGTGTGATAACAAACCTCACAAACATTGTTGTTTATTCACTACTGCGCTGTCACACCCATACAATCTGCTCTGATCACGTTGAGCACTGCTGGAACATTGCTGTCTACAGCGGAATAACACAGAAGAGCCTCCCCAAGAATTCTGAGTGGCCACTAAGCACATTTCCCTTCAGCTCTAAAAGTACTTTCCTCTTGATGGACAACATTTCCTCTCTGCCACTGATGGAAAGTTCGCATTTGAAATAGACCTCTTGAGGCATTGAACACTTGCTTAGAGTTCTTGGATGCTACTGAACCATCTTGAACTCTGACCAGCAGGAGACAGCAAATCTATAGTGCTCAGTGTCATAAAGATTGCATCCCAGTGCCTTAACTATATCACCACAAAATACAACCTTGACTGGTAATAACACTGCCTGACACGAGACTTACAAAGCAGGCAAATCTCTCATTCTGGGAGTTCTGACTCACACACATCACAACAGCTGATGTGTCCACAGTACACGGAGATTTTTCTCCATCATAAAAAACCCCACAAAAAAACAGCAAACAAGAAAGTTGCCCCCATTCTGTTTCTTGCATTTAGACAGCCGCAGCATACGCTGTGATTTCTTGCTAACAGCAAAATGAAAGAGAAACTGGCAAAACCTGTTCATAAACTTTAGCTAAGGAGTGCAGTGTCTTTGGGTTTGTGCTCCATCTTTAGAGATGAGATCGCAAGGCGAAAGCTGTGATGAAACCACAGTTCAGTCTGCAACGGCCCAGCTTTGCAGCTGTTATTGAATTTGGAGTGATATTTGAAGGTGAATCTCTTCATGACACTTCCTGCATTCTGTTTTAATTTTTGATTGCAGCAATTGAGAAAACTGTAAAGCCTATAAATAAAGTTACTGTGGATCTAAAAATAATGTCCTGAAAACACATCAAGGCTGTATTTAATAGACTCTTCACATAGAAGCCAATACAAGATCTCAGCACACTGCTTGTTAGTCCTTATTTGAACCTCTGGTAGGAGAAGACATGAGCAGTTTTTATTTATGTAGGCAGGATAGAAAGAGATGCAGGTTCCACAGCCACATCAACAATGATTTTTCTAGACAAAGGGTCTACAAAATCACAGATGCAGAAGAAAGTGGCTATTTCCTGCCTTAAACCACACAACACTGGAAAAATAAGAAGCTACATGAAGTTGTTTCATCACGTTAAATTGCTCTTGTATCCCTTTGAAAACTTTAAATCCATACCAATCTTTTTCTTCTCCAGAACAGCTGCTACGGAACTCTTTACAGTGTGTTCCATGCAGATGCTACTCCTGACGGGCTTAGACTGCGCTCCGCAATGTGTGCTCTGCATGGGTCATCGGGGAGAGACATCGGGGGGGCATCCTGATGAGACTGCTAAGTGAGTAATCTGCTATCAGACGTACTGTTACTAAATGTAATTGCAGAACTAACAAGGATTATAACTGTGTATGCTTATGTTTGCTGTTAACATCTCCAGCCAAGCACCCATCCTGACACAGACTTCACAACAGTGCAGTGTAAGGCCAGTCAGGATCCATGACAGAACTGCAGGATACAGAATGCAGCAAGATGCACGAGGATTTGCTGACAGTACTTCTAGCACAGGAACACTTATGTGCGATCATGACTTGGCTGTCGTGTATTTTCTGCAATGTCTGCTGTTAGATACTAAAAAGGAAATCGTATTTTCTTAGACCTTCAGAGAAGGGGAGCTTCACACTGCAGCACTCTGCATTCCTTCGCACGCTGATCTGAAATGCTGACTGAGGCTCCTGCATTATGGCACTGTCCAGGTTCACCTCTGAGTATAATAATGCCACCATCTATCCAATGATATTCCACCTTGATTAACTCCAGCTTGGCTCCATTAGAATAACGTAATTAAACACCAATATTTTAATCTCAGCTAAAACACAGCAGAGGGCAGTTTAAGAATGCAATGTTCAGAATGTGTACCTTATGAAACAAAAATGGCAAACAGTTCTGCTTTGCTTTTTATAACTTATTACTGGATTACTCAAGAGTGGTGCCATCTCTTGTCAACCCCTATCTTTAAAGAGAACACAAAACATGCTGCTCCAGCCCCTGGAAGCACGCTTCAGGTTAGCTTGGCCTGTCAGGCTAGATGGCATCTGCCATCAATTTTCAGGCAGCTTTTCCAGAAGGTGTCAGATTGTATTCCCTCCTTACTCTGAACCAGCAACAAGAAGCTGTATGAACAAATGCCTCATTAGGAAGAGAAAACATTTTCACTTTTTCAGTGGATCTCAGAGCCCGCTGACCCTGCGCACAGCAGCAGACAGTAAGCTCAAAGTGAGGACATGTATAGAGAAGCTGATGGGCTTTCTGCCCAATATAGGAACATTTTTGCCTGTAGAGAGCAGGAGAGTGTCATCAGTCTGGTACCGGAATCATTCTGTCATGTGAGATGTTTTTAAAAGCATGGTAATTCGAGGTGAAAGTTAGTTGAAATAATGACCCACCATCACTGCAATAGAGCGTTTTGCTTAATAATAGAGGTAAATTTCGCTGACGTGAGATTGCCGAAAATACACAAAGCATCAGTCAGATTTCTGACCTGTGTTCCTAAGAATATTCCCAGCGAACGACGCCCTTCAGATCTGTCAGAAAGCTGCTTATGCAAGTGTAAGATATAAAATGAACAGCAGATGTCGTATCTCCACAACCAAAATTCAGAGCCGTGACAGCTACCTGGAGTCCAGCCCTGCTGCCACACTTGGTGTAACTCTGGCTTACCCGCAGGAAGAACGGGAATTTCCGACCATAAAAACCAACTCTGAAGAACTCAGGCTCCAGGCGCTGCTGCTCCATGATATTATCGTAATAGGTGGCTTCCATTTTCTGCAGAGGAAAATGACAGCTGCCATCAGACTCCTAAAGCTGCACTTAAAACATGGGAATCTCAAGGTGCATTACAGTATCACACTGCTTTTCTGCATACACACTTTTTCTCTTAATGAGAAGAGTGATTCTTAGTGTGAGTGATTATTAGTTAATTCTTTCAATGATTAAGATTATTAATTAAAGGGTCCACGTGGTGGAGCTGACCATAATATCACCCAGCTCATTTTACATTTTGGGAGATGATCTTTTTTCTGTTGCATTTCATTTTAAATGAATCAAGTCTTGCATGTAATCTTCTGCGCACTGCAGAAGTAAGGGCCAAGCTGAGATTCAGGCCTGTGCTTTAACACCCTGCTCCCCACAGCTCAGAACCTACACTGCTGTCTGAAAAGCTGTACCTGAATTGGTACAACTGGGTTTGCCTTAATTGAGTTGACGAGCACGAAAAAGGACAAAACGTAATTAAATCTTCTCCAGCTCTTCTCCCATAATTAAATCTTCTCCAGCTCTGTATACCAGCGAATTTACCATGGAAGAAAAAAGGAGTTTGGAAGGAGGACTTCTCTTCAGTCCCAATTATTATTTCTATGGCACTGTGCTGGCACTGCATCAGGAGTGGGATTTCAGACCTCCTTGCCAAAGCAAGTCTCTGAAAAGCTCACAAGGATTTCATTATATCCACAAAGACAGCTTTCTAAAGAGAAGCACCAGTTTGATGTCATTGCTTCCACTGCAGGGAACCCTCACAGCAGCTCTGACTCAGAACACTGCGCCAAGGCTTTGTTCTTGGTTCCACACACATCATCCCCTTTTGTAATATGGAGAAAGTCCTGAAGTCACTGTGGGAACGTGCTAAGTGAGGTGAACAGTATAAGGAAAACCTCGTGCAATGGGGAGAAATTCAATCTAGTTCAGGGCAATGCAGATTTAGGGGACTTGAGCAGAAAACAGATCACGTACAGGTGAACAAAATGATGAGGTGAACAGGTTCCACTGCTGAGCTGAGATACTCCTGCCTGCCCGCTGATTAAAACCAATTAACAAAGAGGCAGAACTAACAGCTAATTTACTGATGTTTCAGCATTTCCTGCACAGAAGGAGAAATGTTCACGCTGCCCTCTTTTAGATGTCTTTGCAAATTCATCAAGGTTACACACAGCAGAACTTTGACTTTTTCTGATGACAGCAACAATGCCACAAATGTCTCCCAGCTGCCTTGGCTCGGTTTTACCAGGGCATCGCATCTTTGAAAACCAACAAGAATGCCATAAGTGTTTGCCTTTTCCATTCTGTTTTTCCCTTTCCCTCCTCTTAAGTCAGCTGAGGCAGATGGGTCCTGGATATTTTTGGAATTAAAATGAAATATCAATGTATTAAAAAGAAAAGGAAGAAAAAGGATTTTTTTTTGCAAAAATATATGTAAAACAGGCAATTGCAGCAGCAAGTCAAGATCCCCTGCATGTGCTGTCCACGTTTGCTGCTGACAGACCTAAGGATTACCCCAGTGGGCCCACAATGCCACTGAAACAAATCCACGGCAAGGAGTTATTTGTGGGGCTGGGTTGGTTGGTTGGTTGGTTTTTTAAATTGAGAGTTTTCTGAGAGGTTGGCAGAATTCCCTTCTGGATGAGAGTGCGCAAGGAGAGGAACTGCTGCCACGTACCCGAATCCAGCTGAGGCTCTGGTAGTCGTAGAGACTTTCGTACTGCATGGCCAGCTCCCTGCACAGCGGGATTCCAAACTCCCAGCTCTGCAAAACCAAAGCAAATCACACTCACAGCAACCGGCGTCTTGGAATCAACTAACAGCCAGCTGAGAGGAATACGGGAACTCATCTTAGGCAATTCATTAGGTACGAAACACCAGGGTTTAAATGCAAAAATGCAATGTGATGAAACGGTTTCCATAAATATCAGATTGATTCTCTCTTCGAGATGGTAATGGAGTCCCACCAAAATTACACACATGTTCTTGTTAACAGTTCACTCAGCAGACTGGAAACTTCTCTGGAGAAATAAAGCTACCGTTTTCTTGCTTTTAAATTCCCCACCCACCCAGAAAACGTCTCGGTTTTCTGCACACCCTGAAGTACAGACTCCCAACAGCTGGGGCCCCTCACAGAACCACAGAATGGCTTGGGTTGGAAGGGACCTCAAGGATCACCAAGCTCCAACCCTCCTGCCACAGGCAGGGCTGCCAACCCTCACATTTAATACTAGACCAGGTTGCCCCATTCAACCTGGCCTTGAACACCTCCAGGGACGGGGCATCCACAGCCTCTCTGGGCAGCTGTTCCAGCACCTCACCACTCTCTCTGTAAAGAACTTCCCCCTGACATCCAACCTCAATCTTTCCTCCTTCAACTTTAATCCATTTCCCCTTGTCCTGCTGTTTTCTACCCTTTCAAAGAGTTGACTCCCCTCCTGTTTTTAGGCTCCCTTTAGCTACTGGAAGGCTGCATTGTGGTCACCCCGCAGCCTTCTCTTCTCCAGGCTGAACTAGTCCAGCTCCCTCAGCCTGCCTTCATAGGGGAGGTGCTGCAGCCCCCTGATCATCTTTGTGGCCTTCTCTGGACCCTCTCCAACAGCTCCCTGTCTTTCTTGTACTGGGGACCCCTCCTGAGGCTGCTCCTTCCTACTGAGAACACAAAACCAACGGGAAAGTGATGGGAAACTCTCCAATACAGAGATACAACATGCTCAGAACTGACATGCATTACTGCACTGAGTATTTGTATCCACAACTGAAAGCAAAATTCACTTCTTTAACTTACATTCTGCATACAGTGAGTCTTTTCTGGCACACGACAGCCACTGCCATCAGAGGTAAGGAAGAAAGAGGCTGAGTTTGGGTATGAACACACACAGGGAGAGACTCCCTTGTACCTGTTAGCTTCTCAGAGTGCACATTTTATACCCTTCAACTGAAATCTCCTCTTCTAGCACTTTAACCTGCACAGACTGGAAATGCCCTGGGGGTTGTTTCTCACCACACTTATGTAAAGGACCTGGAAGCCCCAGGTCTCAGCTGAACCCTTATTGGATTATTTTTATGCATTACTGGGTTAACTTGCCTCTTTTCTCTTTAACTGAGACTGTGCTGCAGTGAAAACAAACTTAACCTGTGAGACTATCATCATCAGTTTTACAAAGAGTAATACTGTAAACTATCGTTAATGGTAATTAAGAGTAATGATGTACAATAACAGTGCTTCGTATATGTAGCTTTCCTTCACTTCAAAAAGAGAATCTCTGCACCATTTGATTCAGCGCAGTGGGCGCTTTGCAGCGCTCCCCTTTATGCACACACACACAGAGCCTGTCCTCCTCATAGCAGAGATGGGTTTGTTGTCTTCCAAAGAGCAAAAACACAGCGAGTCTAAGAACTTCTACATCAAAAGGAAGGATAACTGGAAAAAGCAAACAGGAGAAAAAAGGTCCCATCTCTTTAGCTTCTGTAAATCACAAAAGCTTACATAAGAACTTGCTAAGTAAAAGATTCCTTCAGAGTACCTTTGGAATTAGGAAACGATCTAAAAGAGCAGCTCACTGACTGCTTAGAATGTAACTTGGGGTTGTGTGACCTCAAATTAACAGCATTTTCACTGCAGCTGCCAATTCACGATGTACAAACATACACCGAACTGCGACCAGCAGCAGTATCCAGCCATGTGCCTGTATCTGCAAACACAGCTACCCATGCACTCTGCATGCCAATGGGTCTCAGCACAGTTATGTTGTCAGCACACAGGCTTTCAGTCTTCAGGTGATCCGCATTTACCCACAGGAATGGAAAAGACAAATGTCTCCTATGTCACTTGGCCAGCAAAAATGGCTTTTGTTACACCGCACAGAAGCGGTCTCACTCCCAAATGGGATGCTGCTGCTAAAGCCTACATAATTCTCTAATCTGTCACCTGGATAGAAGCAGAAAGCTGACTGGCTTCCTTTCAGGTGATCCCAAAGACGCAATCTTTTCTTGTTCCTTTTCTGATGTGAATTAAATCAACAATATGTAACCACATCTCGTTTCTATTTATGCCTGCTCTTTCACATGTACTCTCACACTATTCCTGTCATCCTTGCTCTGGTTTTGACTCTTCCTTTCAATCAGATTTCAGTGCAGAGAAATTCTAACATGCCAGCTGAATATTCTGTCGATAACGATGCAATGTGTAAGTGGCAGAAACCCAACATACAGGTAACTTGTTAGAAAGACAGTGAGGGACATTTGACAGTAAAGCAGAATAAATGCACATCTGACTCGCTGGGATTCTCCTTTTAAAACTGTGATGTTAATGACTACTGCCTTCACAGTGCAGAAACTGAATGTGTAGCTCCATTGCTGCACAAGTGCCACTTTCCTCTAAAGCATCATCATCCTTCCCCTCTCAAATAATCTCCTAATGTCTCCACTGTTACTTTCATTCATTAGTGCTTTCTCTTCTGCTGTCTGATCTGGTTGTATGTTCTGCATTATATCCTTCACTCTGAAGCAGGTTCATGAGAGTTTTATTGCAGCTTTCTCCTACGACACCAGCAGCTCTCGCTTGTGCTGCTGACTGCGCACCAGAGGCACAGATAGAGACAATCAACATTTATGAATGGGAGCCTTTATTTACTCACTTCCCAGTGCGCAGATTTCTTTTGGAAGTGTGATTCAAATTAGTGTGCACGAGAGAAATTAGTTCAAATGTTTGCAACAGAGCACATGATCTAAAGATGAACTGCTTTGGAAGTGCAGCATTGGGGCTCTCGCAGCACTTGTCTGAAACTGAGGGGACTGCACTTTGTGGTGCTGGGAAGGGATCTGGTCAGAATTCTCATCAAGAAAAACTGGCACTGAACTGGGTAGAAGAGAGTTGTGTAGTTCTCAGGCTGTTGCTGTCCACAAAAAGGATCAGTCAGGTTCAGATTGCCCCATTCAATTTCTTTCAACTAGGAAACCTTGAGTCTTAACAGACAAAATGACTGCTGACATCTGTGAATTTTAAAAAAGCCCTTCATTTAAAGTTATGCACCTCCACGTGGTCACAAACCAAGGAGAAGCACAGCAAGAAGGCAGCAGGAAGGAGCATGCAGAGTGAAGGGCAGAAGGGTCCTGGAGCATCTTATTACTCCCCTGCACAGGGCTGCTCCCAGCAGTACTGAGAACGAGAGCTGCCAGCTGCCCTGGCCATGCCTGTGCTCGCTGTGCTCTGCCTGCACACCCTCCTGCTGTGCACGCCTGGTGCCCTCCGCTTTTCTCCCTCGCTGCTGTGAGATCTTCCCATGAACAAGCACAGACTTTTTACACCTTCTCCATGCCGCTCTGACCCCTTACTTAATGGAAGATACCAGAAGCAGAGTAAGAAACTATCTAGATACGCAACAGTAGGACAAAGAGCAACACATTCCATTCCTCAGGACCCAGGGAGTGCAGAGTACAGCCTGCCAGGCACAAGCTAAGCAAGCGAGCTTCTGCTCCCTGAGCTGGTCCCCGTTACACAGCAGCAGCAGATCTGGCTTCTCTCCATGTTCCAGAGCCCAAGTGACATACACAAGGCTTAAGTGGATTAGTCAGTCATTCAGCTACCATTTAAAATAAAGGAGGATTAAAGCACAGCCAAGTAACTCCAGGAACGCCCAGCAGGAAAAAATCCCCAAGAGGTTAACGCTCCAATTTGTTAGGAGACTTACAGCAAAATTAGATCCATCAAGTTTGCACTCACCTTTAACGCTGTATGGATGGCCTGCTTGTCAAAAACACAGGCTCAATTTCTACATAGCCTCTTTATTATGCTTGGCTAAATCAGGTGGCACAATACTGCTGTATTTACATAAGTTAATAACTTAATTTTTTAAAGTCAGTCTATAAAGCTGTGAAATTTTCTGAAACTAAACAGAGAATGATATGCAGTATTATTAGAGAAGATCAATTTCTGAGCCAAAAAGGATCTCTGGATAACGAATCACTCCCTCAGAAATCGGCCACTCCCCCTCACAAGCACAATCTGACTTCTCTGCCACGGGATGCCTCAGCCAGAAGCAAACTGGAATGTCAACCCCATATGAACGAAATCCCATTTCTATTTAATGCCACTGTCACTGTCATCATAGGAAAAACCAACCCTGAGGTGCACATGCAGATGTTATCTTCCAGTAATACACGCTGGATGGTTTATTTTCCTGGAAAAAATAGAACTTTGACAACATTCTGACAGATGATCTCATTTCTAATATTCCCCTCTTAAGCAGAACACAGCAATACAAGCGACTGCAGCACCTCTGTCCGCAGTGATCTGAACAGTTACTCATGGCAGGAGCAGCATACCAAATACAAGGAACTGAAATGCATTCACTCTTTTCTTGTGCAATGGATGGAACTGCACGTTAAGCGAAAGCCACATTAAATCACAGTGATGCTGAAAAGGCTTTATTTTTTTAATATGGATCTCCTACAGCTACTTCACCTACAGGACATTTTCTTCAGGAGGCCAGAAACAGAACAAGTCCTTAAGTGCAACGGGAGCCACAACACAGCACTTTGCACACACCATGCTTCTTGCTTTATACATTCACCAATCTCTGCCATGTCAGGTGATCTGAGCTTTGCTTTACAGGTATAAAACGGCTCCTGGTGACCTACCCAAACCACTTCCAAATGTTATGCATAATGAAACACCCACATCCATTTTCTCATCTGTTTTTTGCTCTAAGGAGCCAAGAAGCAATCTGTCAAGTTACTAAACCTTTTGGTACAAATTTACTTCCAGACTACTGAACTGAGATGATAGCCTTGCAAGCTCTAAGTCAGGAAAAGGGAAGGAAGCTGCTGGAAGAGAGAAGAAGTTGGCATACCTTCCCTTTGTTGAAGTAATGGATAATCTTACGGCACAGACCTTCCTTACGTTGCCACTCTGACTGAGATGGGTAATGCAGGAACTCTCTCAGAGGTCTGTCCTCCCACTGAAGCAACTCACAGTACAAAAGCAAAGTAAATGCAGCCTCTGTTGGAAATGCAACCATTGAACAACGAGTCACTGACAACAAATCTCTAACAGGTTAAAAGATCACAAGCTGCTTCTAAAACACGCTGGAATTTCTGATGTACAATTTGAGAAGCATTCAGAAGCATTAAGTTAACATTACAGTATTCAGTGGCTCAAAATAGCACATGGCTCCTTCTGATAAACCTGACTTTCAGGTACAAACCTGTTGAGTTTCTTCCTCCTAGCTACTTGATTCAAATGCACAGTCAGATACTCAGATGTGCAACACGCATCTGAACTGAGCTGTGTAACACTGAGATGGGGCCTGCAGCTGTAAACAGAGCTTGGACAACACAGAATTACAGTCAGCAGACTTTTAAAGCTCTCCCTACATACGCAAGGAAATTTGGGGCATGGTAACACAGCAGTGGGTTCATGATTTTCATCCTCCCCCAGTTTTCCACCGCTGTGATTTTTCAGTCCATCTTCCCTGCAGGACACATTAATACAAAATTCAGGGTGCAAACTGGATGGAATGAGGTGAACCTCAGCTTCTCATCTTCCTAAATAACTGACTGCAACAACATTTTTCCAAATAAATTCAACAGATAACAGAGAATAAGATTACAAGAATCAGAACCTTCCAGCAGGACTTCAGACAGCCCCTGTGTGGTGCCTGACTAACCTGTGTAGTTCTCAGCCTGTAAGTGCATGTCACACAGCTTGTGGATGTAGCGGATGTACATCTCCTCCTTGTTAATTTCTGACTTGTAGAAATTCTGTAAGAGAAAGAGAGCTGTTACTCTCACTGAGAATGTGCCTTCCTTCACAACAATCACAGATGCCTCTGTATGTATAAAGGTACTGAAAAGAGAATACATTATTAACGTAGAAGGAAAGGACTCGTCCCTTTCGCACTCATGCAGATTTAACCCACCAATGTTAGAACTATTTTCAAAGTGAGGGCAGTCAAACATGGAAAGAAAAGGCAAGAGTCTGTGGGACCTCTGTGACAAAGACCCTCTGAATGCAGCCGGGGGGGACGTGAGACCTACAGCACTCAGCTCCAGGCAGAGCTGGACCACAGTTCTCAGGAGGTCCTCCCAAGCTCTGTCATTACACCCTGTCTGCCCTTACATCCTGCGCCTTGCCTGACACACATTCCTACCCAACCTTCCCCACCCCAGCACCAATTACACTGCACGAAGAAATAAAGAAAGCATCTTTACCATAAGGTTAACAGTGCAACCGATTTTCTTGTTCTCTGTTTCATCTCCCTTCATACAGTCCCTAAAAAAGCAGAGGAATGTTACAACACACATCTGCAAGATTTCCTCCTGAAAAAAAAGAGACAAAGCTTTCAAAGCAGACACAGCAGCCTTTCCCGAGAGCCATGCTGGCAGCTACTTGGCAGCTGGGCTCCACAAGGTGACAAAACTGATCAGCAGAGCTCTCCACAGCTCCGTATGGGACCCACAGAACTGCCCCAACAGTTATGACACATTTGGTTCCAAATGTTGATGCGGTTCCCTGTTTTGTTCTGCTCTGGGACTGAAATATTCTGCTGCTTATTGAAACTATATTAAAAAACTGTTATCTCTTCCTGAACTAAGCGTGAAAATGAGTATCTGCATATCAAAGTTGCATTGATAGTTGCACCAAAAAGAAAGTCAGCTCCCTCCCATTCTCTTCTAACATGCCTTGAATATCTGGTCTTGCTTAGTTTTATAGCAGCTGTTGTCAGGAGAAGAAACAGCAGATCAGATCAAACTGGTCAGGAGAACAAAAAGAACAAACTAAAAAGCTCAGCAAAGGATTTGTGATTGCGGAATACCAACACCCAGTCATGTTTTCACCTCTGCTGAGCAGCAGCAGAACCAAATAAACACTGGAACTCGTCAGCTACAGACAGAAATATATGGGTCAGTTCTACAGAGTTTCTAATTGCCAACTGTTCCATAAAAACCCCTCTGAGTGTACGTGAGTGCATCTCATATGGTGTCTATAGTATTTTATATATGATGTATAATACTACATACATCAATATCTCTATATATACATACGCACTTGTGACAATGAACAACTTTCTTCACCTCTGCTATTTAACAGGAATGACCTCCAAGAGCAAGAGCCAGGCTCTGTGCTTTCTGCTTGGAGCCTTGCAGCACTGAGTTAGACATGCTTATACAATGCTTCCCTGATGGGTGCAGCTTGATAAACAACGAAAACGCTCTCTGCACACAATAAATTTGGTACTACCTCCTCACAAACTTCTCATACACACGCTGAGGGCACACTGCACTGCTGTCAGATACCTGTAGTCAAGCAGGCGCTCCATGAGCCGAGTAACCGATGTAACAAAAGAGATTCCGGTCTCCCGCCACGTCTCCTGCTCAATCTTCTCCAGCAAACTGTGCGGAGATGAAAAGACAGCAGATGAGGCTTCTGCAGAACCAGCGCTGTGCATGCAGGCAGTCGCGGACAGCTTGGTTTCTTCTTCACGAAACAAATGTACAGAATGACTTTCTTACCTGGGATAAGGCCCAAAGAGCTGGGTTCTACTCCAGGCAGCATGAAGCAAAGACAAGGAAATTACAGAATTGACAGGAAAAGGAAAAATACCCTCACAATGCTGTGTAAAATGTGTGAAAGGGAGCACTGCTCGCAGCTACAACTGATTGCTGTGCTGTTACCTGCAGCTAACAGCACACAGAAGTTGGGAGTCTGACCCTAAAGCAAACGAATCTGCTCATTCTTACATCAATTTTGGTCTCTCGTGAGCAACCAAACAACCTTGCATCACAATTTATTAAGCTATCTTTTTCTGATCAGCAAGCTAGGCAATGCATGGAGAATCTCAGTGAGGTGACTGAAGAATGAGAAAAGGCCGAAGTAAAAACACTGAAAATGGTTTGCAAAAAATGGGAAAGGAAAGCAAAGCCAGGTGCTGGAATGCAGAGTCTGAAACAGATCTCTGGTCAAAGAACTTGCCACTTCTGTACTGGCAAGAGGAAAGAGAAACTGTTGGGTGTGTTCTCAGAGGATGATTTCCACCTTGGGGACCCGATTCCCATCTCAGCAGAACAGCTGAGACATGGAAGTCAGCGTCAACTGCTTATTTCACACTGCATTCATTAACCCTGCGAGAAAAGAGCTGAAATCTTCCTCTCTGTGGAACTGCTCCCTCGGAGCTCACAGCACTCTCAGAAGACACAGTACAAATACAAACTGAGAGGTTGCTGGACTTCAGCTTCAAGGTTGTATTTCCTGGCAACACGCTGCCACTATCATCTAAAAATACACTGAACCGTAGTCCCTAGTTCTTAACATTTCACGTTATGAGTGCCTTCAGGAGGAGCAAAAGAAAAGCAGAACGTTCCCCTTGCCAAGTGAATAAAAGAACAAAGATACCTTCTTTCTTATTCCTAAAATATATATTTTTTCTCTGTACACTTGAAGTGCCAGAATTCCCAACGCTGAATATCCACAAACCAAAAGTGAATACATTTACTTGCTTTCTAAGGAAAGCATACAGATGGGCAGGCTTATCCGTCCTGACAACAAATGAGTAAATGTGAACCAAGAAATACAAAGCTTTATGCCTCAAACTGCCCGCACACTGTTGGGGGACACACAAAATGGTCTGAATATAGAATCACAGAATCATCTAGGTTGAACAAGACCTTCAAGGTCACCACTTTGTGACCTCAGCCTTGACCTGCCACCAACCTGATCTACGGAGTCCCACCACCAAAGAGTGGTGCCACATCCATACCTTGAATACCTCTGGGTATTCAGTCCCACTACTGCCCTAGGCAGCCCGTTACAGTGCTTGTCCAAACTCTATGTGAAGGAATTATCCCTAAAATCCAATCTAAACCTCTTGTGGTGCAGCTTGAGGCAGTTTTCCTCATGTTCTGCCACTTGTCACCTGAGAAAAGAGCCTGGTCCACCTTGCTACAACTCCTTTCAGATGTTTGTAGAATGATGTGGTCTCCCCTCAGCCTCCCCTTCTGCAGGCTATACAACCTCAGTTCCCTCAGCTGCTCCTCATAAGTCTTGCCTTCTAGTCCCACCACTAGCTCTTCTCTGAATATCTTCCAGCAACTCAGTATCTTCTTATAGTGGGAGGCCCAAAACTGAACACAGCACACAGGGGACAATCCTTTCTCTAGTCCTGCTGGCCAACCTATTCCTGATGTAGGCTCCATCCCATAATGGCAAGGACTTCTCTGCTTTTCTGGTCCCCACTAGAGTGCCTCATGTATTTATTCTCTTAACACTCCAGGAATTTCCTAAGCTGTTTCCACTCCACTTTACTGCACTTTAGCAAACACCTGAGAATCTGAATCACTGCCCTGAGAACAAGGGCTAGTGATGGTGAGACTTCTCCTAGCTGCCTGCAGAAGATTTCATCCAGCTCTTCATCCTGGTTGCCTGTTCTATAACAGACTCCCAGCATAATATCTACCTCATTGGCTTTAACGTATGGCTTAAATTCTGCTAATGATGTCTTTGGCTCACTGGAATATTAAAAGACTTAGTGTTAGCTGCTTTGGACTCTTAAAGTCCTTTTGAAATAAACTAGGGTCATTAGAAATACAACTTAGAGACAGCTCAGTAGTCAAAGATAACTAAGCTGAAAGTCAGATTTTAAGTCTTTTGTTCATCCTTACAAGTACTGCACATTTGAAAGGGAGTGGAAATATAGTGTTGGGATGGACTCTGCAAAAAGCAGCTTACATCTGTTGAGCCAGCTCAAAGCATGACCTTCAAAAACTGGAAGCAGCAAAGGAAAATGCAGAGGAAAATCTCGTGCTCTAACAAGGCTGACTCGCTAGACCTTCTCAAACCAGTCCTAAGGCCATGATTTTGCATACTGCTAAGTAAAAAGAAAGGCACTGGCATCTCCAGCAAATCAATTTTCTACAAGAGGATTATAGCAACTTACCTGCACAGCCTGCTAATGGATTTGACAGAAGACACAGAAGAATATAGTTTTTCTCTTTTCAGAACCTGACAGAGCTCTGTTTCACTGAGAGCCATGTCACAAAACCTGCCAGAATGCCCTTCACTACATTCTCTGAAGATCAGCACTGGAGCTGCTACTGCAGCACAGATGACTGCTTTGACTGCTTCAGTGACCCCACACAATACAGAGTGAGCAGAAACTGGCATAGCTTACAGCAGGCTGAAGAGTTCTCTGTAGTTCTCATCACCTTTTCCTTCGGATACCAGGCTGTCCAGCTTATCGATCAACTCAGCTTCCACCTGGATGAGAAGTGACTGGTTACAAATCAGCTGCTCATGTAGAAGATGAGTTCCAAATGCTAAGAGGACTGGAAGAACATTTCATTTCTCATGCCCTGGAGCCTTCCCGCCTCTGTGCGTGAGCAATTTATTTCTCTGCAGCTCAGTTAAATGGAAACACTTTTCCTATTTTGCAGTGAAATAGAAGGACCGGAATAAAATTATCCATTTGCTTATCAGAGTCTAAATGAACATCCCAGGGGAGGTAATGCTGCTTCTCCCCAGGAGTTTCTGATGTTCATTCTCTTATCAAATAAATCACCCTGAAAACACTTTCTGTGAGCAAATACATCAAACAAACTATATCCTGAATCAAAATCAGAATACCCATACAGAGAAACTAATCCATGGCATGATCACCACCGGTCTGCTGTGATGGTTCTGCTGGTGGGTAACTGACTTTCAGCCACCCAGACATAATTACATTGGAAGATTATTTGTTCATTAAACTCAGTTTTATCAGGCTTCTCTATGATTAGATGATGCATTTCCTTTTCACACGTGTACAGGGACAGAACAGTATTACTATGCCTCTCTTCCTTTACAAAGGTTATGAATACACATTCATTTTCCCTGCAGTCTACTGCTCCATAGTCAAGTTTGATATCAGATATTCCAATAAAACTGCTTCAAGTGCAGAAACATATCTAATATTAAAGAATTTCTTTTGTGCATTCTTGGAAGACTGAGAGAAAACATGCACTCAATACTAATGAAGACAGAGGTTTCTAAAGGTTGAAGTGGTCTGTAGAAGTGTGGCACGTTTTTAGTTAACCATGAGCACAGTTTGAGTTTCTCTGGTTTTTAGCTGCCAAACTGCAAAGGAAGTAAAGATGAGAAGGAAGAGCAAATCACCCAGAGACACACAAACGGCACTGGTGCTCCTGTTACTGAAATCATCATAGTGAGTCACGATTTAGCCCACGAACCAGATTGCACTGCTACCTCCTACTGCTCAAAAAACTACCTTGTTAAAACAAACGGATGGGGAAAAAAGTAAGAAAGAAAAAGCAAAAAAGCATGAAAACGGATTTCCCTGATTTTTGTATTTTTGAATACTAAATTGGTTGTTAGAAAAGTCAACCAAACTTCAAAATTAAAACAAACAACCAAACAAAGCCTCTCTTTGTTCATGAGCTACAACAACTCGACCAAAAATTTCAGTGCATCTGTCCAGCTGTCTAGCTTTATACCAGACAGAAAATGACTGCTTGCTTTGAGCTGCCAGTAAGATTTAATGCACCTTGGACTGCTTAATTGTTACATTTAAGAAAGATTTTTGTGGCTGTAGTGTAGCAGAACACATCAGAGAGTATAAAAATTAAGTGGTTACTAAGAGTTCATCTTTGATGCAGAAAGTATAATCAGATCCAGGAACAAGAAGATGACTGTGGGTGCTTCTAACTGCAAATGCCAGAGCAGAAACTGTTCCATTGTTATGATAATACAGCACCTAAAGCAAAAAGAGCACCACGATCAAATGTCACCATAATAATAGCAGTAGCAGTAGAAATAATAAAAATAATCAAGGGACCTGAAGAGGAAAAAAACTCCACAGAAGCCCTTGGTAATACTCTTCCACGTAGTCTTCTATGGATCAGGTTAAGGAGAAGGTCTGTTTCTCTCTTGGGATGACAGATTGGAACTGGCATTTTAATATCACATTAATTATGATAATTTAAATATAAAGTCAAATCATTTCCGGACGCGGTTTGCATTGTGTGACTGTGTGGTAGAACTGCCTTCTTCAGAGCACCTATCTGCAGGCCCTGCCACCTGCACGGCCCCAGACACAACGACAATAAAGCCCTGTCACCTGAGGATCCATTCCAAGCTTGTCCTTCATCATCCGTACTTTGAACTTCCAAGATCTGTTCTACAGTGGAAAATTTATGCCAATCTCTGACCGTGACTGGGCAACAAAAGGAGCACTCCTCTGGCTGCTCTGCAATCACAGCTCATGGCAGGTGCCAGCAAAGGAGCTTTTGCTGGGCACAACCATTCCAGCAGAGTTGCTATAATTTCTCCAAGAATTCTCAGTCACAAAATCTGTTTCAAAGCACGGTATAATTATTTAGTTATACAATACTGTTTTCTGGCTGGAAACTGAACACAGAGAAGCAAAGACCACAGTCTTCAACAATACTGGCTGAACTGTTAAGTCTTTATTTCTGGTTCCCAGTGTAACTCATTTCATGGCTGACAAGCTGCATGGAAACCAATGAGAGCAGTGAGCCCAGCACTCCAGAAATTCTTTTCTCTTTCTCATCTATGATGTGATGAGCACATCGCTCTTCTCTGTATTCAGAGGAAACACAGCTTGCTGTTAAGTGCTCTGCTTAAATAATCCTGAGCGGCCTGTAATAGTTTTGTGAGCCATGCTTCAGGTTTACTATTTTTATGTATCTGCATGACAGCCACTTCGTCCCTATTGGACGTGGGTCAGCAGACACATATTCCTTGCTTTTAGCTGGGTACAGACAGACAGAGCAAGCACACGAACACTGCCTGGCTGGGAAGCTGCCTCACCTGTTTGAAGTTGCCATTCTTCCTCTGCTCCCAGTCCATCATGTCATGGAAGATGGGAATCATGATGTTCCGGACTTCTGGTTGTGGGACAAGTGTCACACCAAGAAAGGGGCCAATCATTCCCGGAATGAAGTGTATCTTATGCTCCCCTGTACAACACAAAGCAACGGTGATTAAATAGAAGGCCTTGTTCTCTGACGCTGAAAAGAAGAGGTGCCTCTGCAAGAGTGACAGTATCAGGCCCAATACAAAATCACAGGCACAAACATGAAGAATGGTAAAGCATTCTTTCCCTAAAGGGACTGAAACAACAGTATTTGCTTTATGCCATTCCCTGCAGAGTCTCTGAGAAAGTTTTTAATTTCACTACAAAAGCCTTCAGCAAAAGCTGTCGGTGCATTTCACTTGCAGAGGAATTCAAATTGTTAAAACCAACTGGATTACAACATCCTACCCAGGGGGGAAAGGGGCCACAGATATTTCTAATTAACAAAGGAAAATATTTTGAGAAGGTTGGTGAGAACAACTCTATTTCACAGAGCACATTTAGATTCCAAAGAAGCTCCTCATCCTCAGTGCTCTAAGAGTCACAGTTCTGTAACTGACCTTGACTGAGATCAAAATAGCACTGCTTCTCAGCAACGGGAACGCAAGGTGTTTGCTAACAATGTACTCTGTGGTCTGTTTGTTGTGCAGTTACAGAGCACAAATCAAAACAGCCATATTTTGAACAACCCCCACTGATAAATATCTCTGTATCTATAAAAGGCTTCTTTCTTCCTATTTCAATTTTTCTACCACAATTTTCCAGTTACTCGATCTCCAATATATTGGAACGTATCCTTCTTTTTCCTACACAGATGTTTCAAAACTGGCTGTATCACCTTAGCTGTGAGAGATGGTCAGGTTTATTCAGTCTTTCACATTAAGATATTTTCTTTTCACTTCTTCAGTTACCTTCCTGATTGTCAAATTTGTTTCTGTTTTCCATCAGCTGCAGAAAGTGGGGCCAGAACAACTGTTCCAGAACCAAGGGCAACTATGGAGAACTTGCAGCCACAATACAACCTCCCTCCCCTTACTGGAGATTCTTCTGTATTTCCTCAAAAAGCATTTTGCTGTTTTACTGATGGCATTTTACAGGTAGCTCCCACTCAGCTCATTATCAACTCGATACATTTGTGCTCTCCATATAAAATGATCATATTTGGCTATGTGAATATACTGCCTGCTTGCAGTAATGTTACCAAGTTATTCCATTGGATCTGCATCATTCCTTTGCCCTTTTAATGATTTAAGCCTTCTCAGAACCTTGCATAATCTGTGATCTCAATCAGCACCTTTTTCTCATCCTCCTGGAGAATGCCATATGCTTCCTTTGTCCTCTGGTGTTTCCATAGCTATTCATTTTCAATCTCAATAGAGACAGGCTGCTGGCCTAGCCAGACTTGCTCTCATCTAGTAAAGATGTTATTTGGTTGTTGTTTTAACAAAATCCTCAGCTACTCAAACCCAAGACTGACGCAGGGCACTTCTCAAAGCAGAAGTCCTAGATGGAAATTCTCCATTTACCTTCTGATGCTTGTGGTGATAAATATTTTCTCCACTGTGTAACATATTTACCTTCTTTATCAAAATATATTTAGGTGAGTTGCAGAAGTTGAAATTTTATCACAGTGTCGCATTATTATGGATGAGGCTTTTCTGTTTGGGGTTATTTTTAAGCAGTAATGTAGAATTTATTATTACATGCACAATAGACACCAGAAGAAGACTCAAAGAAAGAACCTTTATTGTGTGTAATTTCTGGGCATTAGAACCAAACATCTGCAGCTGTAATTTCCTACCACAACTTCAGCTTTGAATCATCCCCAAATTCATAAAATTAATTACACCTGTGAAAATGTAAATACCTGCTCTACAGGCTGGAATTAGAGGGATGTCAAAGAGTATTTCCATGTGAAGAAGCAGACTGCAGCACAGCTCAAGGGATCAGAAAAGGCTGATTTTATATTTGCAGATACATACAAACTGTCATTGATTATGTCAAACCAAAGCCTTCCACAGCTGTATTTGAGTAGAAAGTACTTAAATTGGTAGAAACCCATTACTTCAAATGAAGATGGTGCAGAAAAGGATTTTTGGTAGGAGAAGAGAAATGCTTCCTGGTTTTACAGATGTTAAGAGAAAGTAATGTGTGATGCTAAAAAAACCTACAAAATTCTAACAGAAATCAGGGGTTACCTGGGCCTCAATTATTAGGACAGAGAATGAAGAGTCATACCTAGGTTCTGCCACATGCTGAAGAGCTCGTATGCCATCATCACTCTCATATCACCATATCTGAAAGAGAGGAGATAGATAGCTGCCTAACAGGAAAAAAATAAACCACAAAAGGCAGCGATGTTCATAAAGACTACAATAGTTTAGCTGGAAAGAACCTACGAAGATCATCAAGTCCAACTTTATGGCTAACCAAAACTTAAAGCACTGCATTAAGGGCACTATTCAACTGTCTCCAACACAGAGAGGCATGGAGGCATCTACTTCATTCACATTAAATTCACATTCATTTCAACATAAAATTAACAAATAACTGATTTATCACAGAGCTCTATATTAGCAGATCTATTTATGTGGAGCACCTCCACATCCCAACTTCCAGAACAAATCACATAGACCTGTGGTAGAAAAAGAAGTCTCAGTTTTTTAGGTGGCAGAAAAGACTGGGAAGCCAACAAAAGATTTTCTTACTTATCCAGTATCTTCTTTCTCTTAGCTGGTGTGGCATTTTCTAGTTGGAGGCTTGGCTGGTTTATGAACAGCACCGCCAGGCTGAAATAAGAGTTCCACACCTGTAACACAGGAAGGAAGTTTTATAACATCTCATTCCAAGGAGTAAGTTTTAACAAGTGTAGGAAGACACCATAGGATAGTTTAGGTTGGAAGGGACCTTGGAGGTCACCTAGCTCCAAATGCTACCTGCTACATCAGGTTACTGAAAGCTCCTGGCCATGAAAACCTCCAGGGATGGGAACCCACAGCTTCTCTGGGCAATCTGCTCCAGTGCCCCACCGCCCTCTGCCTAAAGATCTTCCTCCTAACTTCTACCCATATCTCCCCTCTTTCAGTTCAGAACTGTTCCCCCTTCTCCTATCACTACTGTCAAACTATGTTTCTTTGCAGGTAAACACATAAGGATTCCGTGGATAGGAAATAAAATTACAGAGGCAAATGTCTTTACTCTTAGCACCAACGTTCACCAATGTAAACTTGGTTACTTCAGCAAAGTTCATATTGTTCACTGTCTCCAGGCTAAACAGATTTTATCCCTCAAAAAACAGAGATTACATAATATTGTGAATGACAGTCCTGTAATTTAGTGCCTTTTCCCAAAGAAATGAGGCTTATGCAATCATGCTGTGAAGGCACACGTCTGGCTGCTCTTCCTTAGTAACACCAAACTTGTTATCTGCTTTCATCAACACCAGGCAATATGGAAAACACTCTTAAGATGCTGTATTCCTCCAAGGTTTAAGTCTACAGCCAAAGAGGGAGACCCCCGGGAGTGGAAGATCATGCAGAGCCCAACTTCAGGGAAAGCACTGCTTGAGTCCATATTTTACGAGCCTTGGATTTGTAAGTCAACAGCCTCATCAGCTCCTCTGCTTAGGTAAATACTTGTTTCCTTTGCAAAGGGCTTCATTTGCCTGATCTGAGCGCTCTGTTCTACTTCCCTCAATCCAGAGAAGTTCTCTTATCAATTAGATCATCTTCCTCCAAACCAAATAAATGCTGCGACTGTAACCAGCTAATAGAGAACAGCTCTTGTTCCTCTGCTGCTACTGGTTTAAAAAGACATCACAACACATTCTCAGCATCGATCCTTACTTTAAAGTCAAAGTCCGTTTCTGTGAAATTCTTGTGCAGTGCAGAGGACAGGTACTGAACTGTTGTAACTATGATACTGCAGTCAGAAAGAGACAAGAAAAGAGGAAACATTTGAATCTGAAGTACGAATCACACTACAGCACCGAACGTGTTGATTCTACTACACACACAGACATGCATTCTTCATGGAATTACTGCAAGTAAAACTTGCTAGAAGTCACTTATCTTTCTATGTAGCAAGCCTGTAGTAAGTGATAGAAGGTAAAGAACCTTCCTTCTTATTGCAGTCCGGGGAATTTACACACAAGTTTTAAGAACTGTGTCTGTATTGTATGGCTGGGCCATATCACCCCAAGTGAAACAAAAGAATACATCCATTTTTCTTCTATTTTTAACAGAAATGGTTTTTTTTTTTCCAAAGAGCAGCAACTGAAGATGCTTGGGCTGTTTTAATTCTTGGCTATGCAAAAGTACTTTATCTGTCACACAGTAACACATTTTTGAGTAGTTCTGCAGTTCTCAACACTGCCCCCCTCCCTCCCACTGCTATGTGGGACAGGAGGGGGCTATAGGTACACTTCAGTGCAAAGCAATCAAGCCGTGTAATAAATTCAGGAATTCACAGCATGTAGATAAAGCTTCAGCAACATCAAAAAACAACAGCAAATCTCTGACTCTAAAAACACTGCTGAACGTATTTGTCTTAACCTAAGAGTTCAGAACAAAATGGTGCCAAAGGGGACCAGGTAACTTACAGCATCTGAGGTAACTGCTCTTTTACCTGCATTTTCCTTTTCTTACAAAAGCCATTTAATCTGAGATCCTGAAATACTGAAATCCACTCCTCCCACTTTTCATTGTGCTGTGAACTCACAGAGCACAACACACCGACCAGGACATGCTCCTGTTATGGGAACCCCTCCAGTTCTCAGCTGGAGGTAATTCCATAGCTCATTTATCTAACACAACAAGAAACCAGCAAATAATTCCAGCCACTGAGTTCATCACACTGCTACCATTTCAAAGAGTGTGGTACTTAATTTAACTGAGGGAAGAACAACAAAAAAATTAAGCATTAAAATGGCCGCTGACAACTCAAATGAAAAATAAATCTGTGCAATGTGCCTGGTGTCACTGCTGGGTCTAATCCTCTTCTTCTAACATAGCTGAGTGCTTCTAGGCAGGGTAAAGATGGCTGTCTGTGCCACTCCTATCCTCAGTGCAGCTACTTCAGCTTTGGGTTTTAACCTGTAATTTTTGACACCTTTGCATATTAGTAGACTATAACAAACAGAACAACAACTGTAAGTCCCAGTTTGGTCCCATGTGTCAAAATAAAGGCAGAATTGGGTAAGTACTGCAGGGTTCTGTCTTGATCACATTTCAACCTGATGAAACACATCACAGGTTTTGAGTGCGCAGGAGAAAAAAAATCTGATATAGAATGACAGAAGTTTATACCTGCTTCTCTACTTACTTGCTGGTGAGCAACCTCATCACCATCCAGTCTCGAGGAAAGACACTCATTTTCATAAGGTTCCGAAACACACAGAAAATCTTCAGGAGGAACTCCTATCGCATGGGTGAAAAAAAGTCATCAGCAGCTGAAGATCTGTGATCTTGATTACAAGCACTTCTTAAGCTCAGCATGCTCCATTCGAGCACCAGGCCATCCATGTGGAAACACGGTGACAACAAATACTGGGATATTGCTTTGTTTGAGTCTAATATGTACTGATCGGGTTGTAGCTGTTTAAATCTTAACTTTTACAGCGAGACAAAAATCTCCCTTATGAGTATAATGTGCGAGGGCTGCTCTAGAAGTAAAGCCTGCTGTTTTGATAGGCACGGCAGTGGCAAGAGGGCAGTATCTGAAGGAAAAGGAGGTAGTGTGTTTTATTAGATGAACTGATAGCTGGAAAAAAACTGTTGGGGATAATATCTTCAGCCTGCCATGCTGCTGAGCACTCCCTTAGTATTCATTCTTACAGCTATAAGGACAAACTCTAATTCAGCAACAAATCTTTACATTGGTTTAGCATAAGAATGATAGTTTAGATAGTTTTTTTTTTAAATATTTAATGCAAATTAATATGAGTTAATTTATCAAACCATTTTCCTATGAGCAATTCAATTATCTGAAAGGTAATAATCTCAAGTAACTATCAACCTGAGATACGCTGAACCCTGCTACCAGGAGGCAAGAATTCCTCTATCACAACTTTATCTTCCTGATTTATTCAGCCTCTCTGCATGCATACGATCTAGGAAGACCATTCAGGAAGGACTTCTTACTGCTTCTCCTTCACAGCTGTTAAGGCAACCTAAGTTCCTGCCACGCCACACTCTTCTCATTGTCCTTATTTTATTAAGCGCCATGCTAATCAAAAGCAGGCTATGTAAAATCTTATCTTTATTTCTAGTTATTCTGCCTCTTAAATAGACTGCTGTCCGAGATGTTCCTCTTTCCTACAGAAGATGAGACAAAAAGTTGGTTTCTGCTGTTTT
The DNA here is from genome assembly GCA_016647715.1 of Pavo muticus. Taxonomy (NCBI): domain Eukaryota; kingdom Metazoa; phylum Chordata; class Aves; order Galliformes; family Phasianidae; genus Pavo; species Pavo muticus. The sequence continues at coordinate 77,617 of JACDJE010000575.1, read as the reverse complement.
GAGAGGTGCCATTTCAAAATGTCAGTGACAAAAAAGCCACCTGAGAGCTCTGTGCCCCTCATCAACCACAAGGTCATGAACAGCCATAACTGAATGCTCACAAATTTGGGAAGGGTGCAGAAAGACAAGTAGCAAGATTGCTGCTTTCCCAAGAAAGATTCCATTTGCTAGAGACATTTCAAAACAGGGTTGAAAGATTCTTTTGACACAACATCTATTATCATGAGAGGGAAAGGAAGGTTTATAAAACCAGAGTGCCAGAGAATGAGAATGATTAGCAGAGCAAGTAAAGGCTGAGGGATTTCCTCTGCTCTCTCATTCTGAGTGAACGACCTTACAAACATCATGTTCTGCTGTACCTTTAGTTCATCCTTGCTTTGGAAGTTGTCCAGTAAGTGCTGGAAATGAGTGTCTGACATCTGACGAAGCAAAGATAAGAGACAGGACACGTATTCTCCCTGTTGACCAAATGAGAAATTCTTTAGATCAGGCAATCTGAAATCCTGTGCATATAAAACTCAACTCAGGGTAAGGTATAAAGGGAGGGGTCTGAAATGGCCCCAATGCCTATGAGAGGGAAAGCTATCATGCACAGAGATTAAAAATACTGCATGTTAACAGTTCTGGAATGACTCTTAATATACAGGAATACACCTCCTAGAGGCCTACCTCAGCTGCTGTTTTTACATGGATTTTAACAAGCGTTGTAGTCTAAACAAGAATCATTAAAATTATTAATACAGACATTAAAGAATTTCCCTCCAAGCATGCGGTTGTTGACAATCACCTTCTCAGTTACTATGTCTAACAAAGGAGTGACTGCTGCTCATGCAGGTGTACCAGGAATAATTTAAACTAATTCACTGAGATATGAAAACAGCATAGTGATAACAGCACGGGATCAGTACAGGCTACCAAAGGTAAATATTTGGCTTTTTAGTGCTCACCAAGCTACCTGCTGCCACAGCTACTATTAACAGTATTCCATTAAGATACTCTGAATGTAGCTTGGGTAAGCCTACATGAGTTACAATTACACTTCTGGCCTGCAAAGCAGATGCACCCTGACCAGTTACCACAGTATCCCAAAGTGTTTTCCAAAGATGGGCTCCCCCATTTTACATATCTGAAAGTAAAGCACAGAGAAGTTAAGCAATTTGTCTGAGATAATGAGCATGGCAGTGGCAAGAAGGTAAGGAGTTTCTGACTGCCATTCCCTGTGAAACATGCAAACTGCTTTCCAATCTGTATCTAAAATAGACTACACCTACTGCTGTGCTGTCAAATACAAATTCAGGAACAAAGATGAGGGTATTCTGTACTTGGGACTCTCCTTTTCATTTTTATTGAGTCTTAAATTGGCTCAAGCATCTACCTGGAAGCTTTGACATAGGATCCTCCAATAAACCTTACAGGGCTGAACTTCCTTAGGAAAAAAGGCGTGTTCTTGCATGTATGGTGGCAGGTGATAAACAACAAAGTCAAAAAGTAGAAGTAAAAGGAAGATGAGATGCCACTGGATGCTGTAAAATCTATTAAATGTCTTGTTCTTTATTAGGGTTCTTCTTCACTCTATTTGAGCTAAAACAGAAAGATCTCATCTTTTCACTTGTGTGAAAAACGTGCCTCAGTGTCCACCTGCCTCTGAGGCTTCAGCCATTTGACATAAAAGCAAGACTAGCAAAGAGATGTTCTGTACAACGGCTTAAGATCACACGTAGTGCAAAAGCTGTGTTAGAGATCTACCAAATCTAGGATAGGCTAAAATAGCAATGGCAATGAATCCAGAAAGGCTTATCAGCATTTCTGTTCTTTTTCTCCTGATTCTCTACATGTCAAGGAAAAGGACTCTCTCCCTAGGTGTATGCTGACACACTACACAAAGTGCTGGCTTTTCCCACTTCTCCCAGCAGCCTGACTTAGGCTCTGCTATTTCTTTTTCCAGAATAGGCTGTGTTTCATTTGTAAGAAATAATCAGTGAACATGAATGAATGATCCCCAGGGTGGTGCTAAGGGACTTGCCCACTTGGAATTACGGTGTTCTCAGCCTTAGGAATCAGGGTCCGAAGCCCATTTAGGGAGGAAGCCCTGGGTAGCAACCTAGTTAGCATATGCCCCACGTTGTGATCACTAATTCTCAATCACAGCTGCAAAAATAAACAAGAAAATAACGTGGAAATCCACAAAAGCCTCCTTTAGTTCTACTGCTTCTCGCAGACCTCTCTAGCACAGAGGGAGGAACGGATCCGTGACTTATTAAGGGAAAGAGACAAAGCCCTGGGCATTCATGCAGGAGAGATGATAATGAGGTGCAGGTGGTGGTGAGGGACTGAACCAAAGGTTAGAGAAGCAGGAAATAGAAACTGATTGTTAGTTACTAACAGTGATTTCTGCTGTGCACTGCGGGCAACGCTGCCCTCTTACCGCCTCCTGAGACTGCGATTTACTCATGATTGTTAGCAGAGTTTGTAAAAGCACATCCAGGAGGCTTTCCACCATCATCTCAACCTCCTCCACGACATCTCCCTCCTACAGTAAGTGGTGAGCAAACAGACAGTTAGAGACCGGAGAGGATGGATTGGCAGAGAATTCTTTGAGCCAGCCATACCACAAACACGCGCTTTGGTAGAGACCTCCACAGTGGAGTCCAAAGAAGTACAAACAAGTTCAATATGGGTACCAGGTGCTGTTGTGATGGCAGCGCGTTACCTCCTCCCTCTGATAGAAACATGCAGGGTCACAGATGTAAAGGTAAATCTATAATCAAAGATCTGCATACATTCTAGAACACAACGGGGTCAGATTATGTTCAGCGCTCTTCATTCTATGGCAGCATTAATTTAGCTTATTACCCCGATACCTTTCATTTCATTCCTTCCACACAAAGCAGTAACTTGTTATTAGAAGTACTCATTGGTACAACTTATATTTAGCACTATGAGCTTCCTCCTTTAGAGTCAGGTGGGGAAACTTCACCACCCTCTGTTTGTGAGCGCTGCTTTAAATGATCAAGTTACCGTTTGGATCAGAGCATTACATGATCATCAAAGCAGGGTGTTTAAACTCAGCAGCAATTTCTAGAAGTATGTGTGATTCCATTGATTGGATAATTTTAGAGTATTCACTTAACGTGAATCATAAATTGCTAGTTACTGTTTCTTGCAGAACTAAAGTCCTAGAGCTGCGTAGGGCTTTTGAACTTCACTGACATCTAAGTTCTGGGCTTGGATGAGGAAAATTAAACTGTGTCAAATCGGGTAAATGAATATGCTTTTTTCCTCTCCTAGCAGCAAGAACACTGTGATCAGAATGCTTTGAGTCACACATACCAAAGCAGACCCCGAGTACAAATGTTCTTCTGCTGACAGAAAACTAGCAGAATTTCATTTTCAGAAGGATCTTTGCAAAACCTCCATTAACTGACACAGCTCCCTCAGCCTTCAACTTAGTAAGTGAGCCATGGAATTAGAAAGTCAAGGAGCAGATTACCAAGGAGCTGGTCTTGATTATGGAGAAGATACTACTCAGAATCCCAGAGCAGATGAGTAGTTCCTTCTGCTGTCGTAGGTGAAGGTGAATGTGGTGAAGAACCACAGGAAGCAGGATGCGTCGGGACTCTGAGAGAAGGAAAATAAGATCACAGTTCTTATAAAAGAGACCTGAGTTTCAATTATCTTCATTCAGTAGCCTTTAGGTATCCAAACTTGTTTGCTGATAAATAGCATATTTAATTAATTGATGCAAATTCTATCATACAGACTGCAGCAGAACACGCTTCCAAGAACCGTATATAAAGAACTAATAGTACGCCTCGTTTCCAGAGTTTGTAAGTGCAGAAGACATGAACTCTTCAATATTGTTTCAGCTTGAAAACAGCATTTGTGGACTGATACTCGCAGATCTTGATTTCCTATTGTTCATACTGCTTCCTCACTTCAAGGCACTTTTCAGGTCCATTGTCTAAGAGAGCTTCTCAAACACACGCCACTTGGAAACTGGCTGATTTTTCTCATTTACCTGTCTTACAAACCTAAACTGTATTTAAGGAGGGAGAGCAGGCAGCAGCTGCTGAAAACAGAAGCCAAAACAGAAAAAAATAGGAAAAAAAGTGGGAGGATGGCAAGGAACTGATAGGAGAGATGGAAGGGAAAGGAGCCAAGAAAAAGAGAATGGATCTTCCTTTAATTGCAAGGCTGGAAGAGTAGGCAGGGTTGGCAGGCAAAAGATATCTGGCAACTAGAATCATATTTTGAGAGACAGAAAGGACATGGGAGATTGCCGACCTGGGAGATGAGTATTGAGTGCACTAACTTCTGATTAGGGCAGATAAGCCCCATGGTGCTTTTAATCTTCTCCTATTATATTCATAATTTCATTCATTTGAAATAAACTCAATCTTCAGCCCTTATTCATTTAATCCATCACAAAGAATTACTAATATGTTGAGTTATGCAAGTATGATAGCTGCCATGTAAAGACTAAATACAGTTTAAAAGAACAGTGGGTTTCTCTTGTAACTGTCTTCCTGCTCCTTTCTCATGCAATTAGCTTGCTGGAAAGTAGATTAATCTTCCTATCCATGCCTTTGGAACTAAAGTAGTAAACAATTAAAGAGTAATATAATGTATGAAATGAGATTTGTTAAGGTACAGAATTTTATCAGCCTTCAGTAATACATCTTATCTACAATGGATTTATTCATGCTTCCTACCACAGAAAAACATACAAAGCATACCCAGTGAAGATATGTAACAACGATGCTGCATAGATAAATAATTACCCAGTTTATTAGTACTCAGTAATGAACTGTCCGCAACAAAGCAGCAGCAAACCCTATGGAATATCTTCCTACTCTTAGTTAAGAGCCAACCTTAGCTTCTTCCCACCATCTTACCTGAGAAGGAGAACAGGCGGCTGTCGACAGTGCGTGCAATGGACTGCAGCTTAACGACGTCCATTGACTGCCCGATGTGCACAGTACTGGGCATGCTGCCCAGGGTGCCCCTCACAAACTCTGCCACTTCCTGCACAGTGAACATCTGCAACAGCTCATCAAAGATGGCAGGGAAGGAGTTCAGCAAAGCAGCCTGTAAAAAGCAAATGAGGAGGTTCAAAATTCTGAATTCTTTAAGCGCAGCTAAAGGCAGTGAAATAGAAACAACAGTAAAACTGAATTAAGGGTCTGGACAAAGCTCCAAGTAGTGACCTATGGCTGGAGTTCATGTTTTGCAGTACCTCAAGTTCATAGTGACCAAATCACTAGTATTATATAAAAATCAAGCTCTGTTGCAATACTAAGTCATATGGTAAGTTGAGCACAGCTCCCGTGGAACTTCGAAAGGCTGTATTTTAGATTACAGCTTATAAGACAGAAAAAGGGATAGAAGAACAGAAAACAGTCAATTTTTTGCAGGTTTACGTTTTTTGAATAAACACAAAAAGTGCTTCTGATTACATGAGCCCAATTTTGACTTTTTGTACTGAGGAACTACAAAAGGCAGTTAGAGCTCTTCAGAAAACATTCTGAAGAACACGTTGACAGACCCTTAACCATAGCAGTAACTGTCACGTGATATTACAGTATCTCTGAAACAGGGATAGGGTGCAACTTCATGTGAAAGAGGCAACACATCATGCAAGTGAGTGTGCACGTGACTCTTTCAATAATGGATACTTCCAGTAAGCTGGAGCTATCCAGTCAATGGGAGTGCAGGAACAGCATCACCACAACACACCACAAACTCTCCATCTGTTGTTTCACACCTCTTCCATTAATCCCCTATTCTCAAATTCCACCGACTTGGTGTCATACCTCCAAAATTTTACACTTCTCTTCCTTTCTTTACGTCCTACCCAACAGCCACCCCCATTTCCTTCCTTCAAACTACTACAATCCACGATGGTTGCTGTAAAGGCTGGTTTCCACAGAATCTTCTTGGTTGGAAAAGACCTTCAAGATCGCCAAGTCCAACCACCAGCCTGACCTACTGGATCCCATCACCAGACCTGGCACTGAGGGACGTGTGCCATGTCCACAAGCCTCCTGAATATCTCCAGTGCTGCAGACTTCACCCTGTGCAGCCTGCCCTGATGCTTGTCTGACCTTCTCAGTGAAGAACTCTCCCCAAAACGAAGGTTCCGATTTTGCTGTCTTACTTCCAGCTGCCACCACCATGCACACTTCCTTGCTGTTCTCCCCTCACTTCTTTGAAGCTGTCCACACAACCCACACTGCCATCCTGCAGAAGCTCAAACCTACTAGGCTTTGTTGCAGATCTCTGTTCAGCTCTGCCCTACCCGAGTCTTACTACCTATCACTATTTGCTTCTATTCTGCAAGATCTTCTCATGGATCTTTCTGTTCACTCATTCCATAAACATTTCTGAACATCTTTCATGGTGGCTCTAACACTTGGAATGCCTCTCCTAACCTCATATAACAGACAGCTTCCTTCTTTGCTGTGTCTTTCTTCTAAGCATCTTCTCCTTCAAACAACAGCTCTACGCATTTAATAGTCTTTGAGCAAAGTAGAAGTTATGTTTATAACTAACTTGGCAAACACTGAAGAGCCCATTAAATTATTCTGAATATAAATTTACCTCTTTCTTCTTCGTGCTTGTTATCTCTCTCAACATCTTGTCTTGTTACACTCAATTCAGATTACACAAAAACCCACATTGCCTCCTGGGTGTTGTCACCTATTTGTTGCTACATAGATACAATGTACTAACAAAATAAACAAATATGAATCATTTAAATAGTTCATGGTACTTTGGAAGGCTGTAACAGCCGCAAATCCATTAATCATCGTTATCTTTAGGATAATGCAAACAGAATTACAACACTGGCCCAACAAATCGTTACAGGGGTTTTCCTGAACTTATTTCTATTACTATGAGGCAGAAGGATTGCTGTGGCCATCAAGAATTTCCAGTAGCAGTCTAAGGACGTGCACGGGATCTCTTCAGGAAGCTCTGGATCTGCCTCGAGGAACAGCTGTATTGTTGCAGCAGTTCCTGGAAGGGCCCTTCTCAGTGTAAGAGCCACAAGCATTCTGGAGCATCACTCTTGTCAAACTACTTGCCTGGAAGTAAGGACACAGAGCAGTTCTTATCTCACTGCTGAAAAAGGCTGCACTGAGACCTAATATCCTGGAAAAGCGTGAAGGAAATTATGTTTACTAAGGCCTCAAGCATTTCTGTGTAACAGCTGTGCAGGTTTCTGAAACTCATACGTTATCTCCTCGGCTTACCTGAACAATGTGATTTCTGCAGTCTTGCGCATGCCCTCAGTAGTGTATTTCTGAAGTGCTAACGCTATCAGCTGTTCCATTAATTACTGAAATATTCCACATTGCCTAGTTATAAACCACCAGCCACTTAAACATTAAATTCCAGTTTATACGCAGGAAAAGATGGATTGGGGTAAGGAAAAGGGATTCACTGGGAACATCCATGATGAAATACTTGAGCAGTTTGGGGGATCGTTACTTACAAAATTAAATGACGGCCTTGAAGTACCACCACTTTTTTGTGGGGCACATGTCCCAGCTCCGCTCACCTGACCTCCGGGCTGAGAGGCCTACGGGGCAATTGGGATCAAGGGGCAACACAGTGGCACGGGGAAAACAAAACAGTAAACTTTTCAAAGATTAAACAAGGACAAACTTTCCAAATTACAAAAGTGAATCAGAAAGGGAAAATAACCCCGTCCTCAAATCTAGTTTCTCTCTGTACCTGTGATCGCTACAACTAGAAACCAAACAATCCCAACCTAAACACCCTGCATTCACCAGATGCTGCTCCCACTCACCGTCTGAAAGAATCTGCGCACTGATTTCTCATGCTCCTGTGTCGTCTCATTATACCCACTAACGAGTGATTAAATAGAAGAGTGGAGCAACTCTTCTCAAAACCTTGCAGAACACCTTCTTAAGAAAGAGCTCACACTGCTGGCAGCTCCCCTAACCACTGGGGTCACCCTGTTTTGTTGTGACATTCACAGCAACCGCTGCTTTGACTGGTTACAGTAGGTGCTCAAAACATCTGCAAACAGTAAATCAGTAATTACAAATCACCTTCACATTACCAGGATGCTCTAGGTGATCCATCTCTGAGATTTCCTGAGCGGAGGCACACACACAATATTTAACATTATTATTCATATCTTTTAAACACAGAAGTATGTCATTCAGCACAGTGCTCTTTTGAATATGAAATGAGACATTGCAAAATCCTCACTCACTCTGGGTGGTATCTGTAGCCCACAGAAGTGTCAGTGAATTCATCTGGGCCACATTTAAAACAGCGTATTAAATGAGAGTGTAGGTATCACAGCCTGCTTGCAGCCAGGCTGCACGTCATTCTAACTAATGTTAGGCTATGCAGGAATTACGTTTTCCAGATTGAGAGTACATCAACTGAACTCCTCCACAGCGATGCTGCTGTGACCTCTATTTTCAGTGTGAGCTACTGTAACCAAGGGTTTAGAATTTCTTTAGGACAACTGTAAGACGCACGGGAGACCTGACAATACATTTTCCTTTTGTGAAGAGGAGAAATCGAATTATCACGTGATGAGCCGTTTTCCTCTTGGGACTCCACAGCTCAGCACCTGCAACTGCCATGGTGCAAAGATACTCTCTAGTGAGACTGACTATGCTGTTTTTCAGTATCATCACATCGTTACAGCAGGAACTCTATACTAATCTGCTCTTAACTGTCACGTGCCCATATACTACCATTACAGAAAACAGCTGCCCTTTGGCAGTTAAAGTGTAGAAAACAGCAAACCTGTGTGAAGATGAGAGTCTCAGAACTCCTGCTGTCCAAGCTGAGCACAAATCTGATGGACTGGAAAAGCTCTTGGATGCTGGAGCGGAACTGCTCCTCCTCCATTCCGCAAGTAGCTCTGGAGTAAAGGATCCGAGATTGGACAATGAACTTGAAAAGATATTCCAAGGCCTTAAGGAGCAGGAGAGGAAGGAAATTAAGATAGAGAGAAAGAAAAATACAGGAGCTTTAAAGAGAACCAGGAAAGATTCTAGGTGCAAAATTCTTCAGCTTTAGAAAAGAAAAAGAAAAACAGGTTCTGTTAAGTTCTTAAGAAGCACTTCTCATACACAAGCATACATTCCCAATAATCTTTGTGGCTAGTATGCCTCACTAATAACAACAACAACAACAAATAAGCATGCATTTAATTCCAGTAGATTAAGTCAGTTTATGCAATCTGAGGAAGATTTTGGTGAAGACGAGATTTACAGTTTGCTAATGACTTGGCACAGGGACTGTATCTGAAGAAGCTGTTTTCCTGTCTTCATTCACATTTTACCTCTCATTACTTGAGTTTGCTGATCTGGGCTAAAATAAGTGGCCTGTCAGTGGGACAGAAGAAGGGTTACCTGGAAAAAGAACTATCTGCTTTTCAATATGAACACAACAGCAAGGTCTGCCTTTATTTCTGATAGCCACAGGTACAGACAGAAATGAGTGCAGACTCAGAAACAGAAGACAAGCGTGGCACGTGAAGCCCACAGCAGAAGCCAGCAGCAGCTGTGCTACACTATGTGCACATCTTTTTACTTCCAGCTGGGGTAACTTCATGAGCCTTCCTTTTATCATCTCATGTGAAACTTGGAGAGCACCCAGCAGAGGAACACCAACCTGCACAGAACGTAGCATTTAACACCAATAAGCATAGGTTGCTCCAAAAGTAATGTTTCCTATTTATTTCCATGGAAACAATAACAGTACAAAGAACACAGTAACACTGTTTGATAGAGCAAACTCTCAGCTACAAAACACTATTTTTCAACATAGACACCACCATTACCTGTGCATTTTTGCCAGAGATCAAAAAGAGCTCATAAAAGTCTGCACAGGTGCAGGTGAGCACTGTAACCACTGCTGAAACACAACACCTCCACCTCACTGAGCTCACATCCCCACTGTATGGTCTCCACAGATGTTCAGCAAGCATCAACAAATGTCAATGGGTGCCGTATTTTTCTGCATGGATGAATTCAGTGATGCTTCTTTACTTCATACACACCTCCATGTCAGATGTTATTTTGTCAGGGTGCCCCTCTGCCACCATCACTTGTACAGCAACAAAATGTAATGGAGTACTGGCAGGAAGGTTCAACCTCTGCTGCCATCCCACCAACATTCACCTCTGATGTTGTGGGCCAACATCATAAAATAGGAGGTACTACTTTCAGAGCAGCCCTCATCCAATGTGTGATAGATGCCGCAGTCTGGAGGACTGACGAAGTGGATATTTTTGTAGGAGAGTGGTAATTTGTTCAACGACATGTCTAAAAAGTCTCAATTTGCAACCTAAACACCTTTAGCTAACACTCTGTAAATGGTATTATTCAGAACTCCTTTTATTTGGCACCAATGTCAAGGAAGAATGACACACTGCTCTGTGCAGCCTGCAACAAGTTTGCCAATCTATCAAAGGCCCTCAGAGATGCTATGATGACAGTCAAACTCCACACAGACAGAATGCCTTTTCCACCATTTGGCACGCATAACTGTTCACACTGAAACACACTGAACGTCAGTGACATTTAGACTTCACTCCTCCCTCAGTGCTTAACGTGATAGACCATTAAGAGAGCATTAAGGAAGACAGATGTATAGTCTGATGTATCCTCAGAACTCAGCACAGGAAACAACCAGCCCGCAATTCGCTAATCATAGTTTATAAAGAAACATTAGAGCTATTACACTGACTCAAAATTATTCTTGCCTACCTCATTGTTTGGAAGCTTAAAGTAATTCTAATGACAAATTTTACTCCCATTTATTTTTTTGCATCCACAAGATGCTTGAGCCACCACACTATAACACACATTTGTGTACTACAGGCAATGTCATATTCTAAGCTTTAGAATGCTACAGCTTTAAGGACAGAGAATGAGAAATCTTTCATAAATCCACCATAGATTTCAAGATCCTGGTGATAATTACAGCCATTTTTCAGTAACCTGGCAGTACTTTACTTATACCTCCGCAGTAAAGCTCTTCCCAGTGTAGCTTCCTTACTCCAAAGAACGCCAGCAGGAAATAACACTTTACACTCCTGTCTGTTTCCAGACGAAGCTGAGCTGGTTCACAGCAGTCTGCTCTTTCAGGTTAGCATCTCTGCTGCTAACACAAAGTAAGGCAAGTCAAGATCTGACGGGTCTTATGGGTTTGGTACGGACAACCAGAATTCTAACGTGAAAGCTCATGGCTTTAATGTGAAGACTATGTTTTGCAACAAACCAGAGGATTTCTGTCTGCAAATCTGTAATTCTTTGTTGGAAGTGCAATGGCAGGCTCTCAGCCCTGGCACAGACACCTAAACTGCTGCCTAGAGTGAATCTAAGACAGCCAACCGAAGAGTTCACTCTATTCACACAGGCAGCTGAGGAGGCAAAAACACAAACCAAGCCCGGTTAGCACACGTCAGCACTTGGACTAACTTTGCATTTTACTACTTAAGAATCCCAGATATGACCCACACACGCCCTTAAAATGCAGAAGTGCACTGAAGAAATTCAAGCCTTCTATTACGTTCAGGACAATACAAAAAGAGAGATGTCAGAAGGAGAACAGTATCACATTAGAAGAAGTTCCTTTGAAAAAGAGGTCCCAGCAGCTGAGTGCGCATCTGTTACTTGCAATCAGCAATCTGAAGTCTCATGGTACCATCCCATGAAAAACTGAAACGACAAACACAATCATAACCTCATTTCCTCTCAACCAAACAATCCTCAATTTTACCAGTGGTGCTTCAGCAGAGAAGAGCAATGGAGAAAGAAATGTGCATTTAGATAACATGTGTCAAACAACTTCCACTTACTGATGAGTAACCTTCCTTTCTTCTCTGAGGGACTGTGCATACGCATGTTCACTCCTGTGAATGCAGCAGCAGCACACCTCAGCTTGCATGGATTACCCGGTGCTCAGCTGCAGTGCCCCAGGAGAACTAAAAGCAGAAGACTACTCTAACAAACACAGCACCAGTTAGAAGCTGCTATGATTACACAGGTGAAGTGCTGGATAAATTTCTACAGGTGCAGTAGATTAAGATACTCTTCAGAGACATCACTAGAGTCACTTGTGCTTTCAGGGACTACGCTCAAACACCACTGGATGACTTTACTGTAGCGTATTCATACATCCAATGGACCTTCCAACAGCACATCTGGACTCATCTGCCATAGAGATGAAAAGTCTGTTCAGTTCCAAAGGTAAAGCATACCTGATGTTCAGAGTATGCACAGATAAATCAACCTTAACCAAACCTGCTTTAAGAAAAAGTAGAGATTAATTTCTGTATGGGAACTGTTGAATCACGGCCTGAACCTCTGATTGACCACCTGATGCAAGCTCTGAGTCAGCCATGGGAGCACAGGTGAAGGCAATTCATCTGTGTGTCTGGAAGGGGTGGAGCCAGGCTGCACCTCTCCTAGACCCCATTTAAGGGCTGACTGCCACTGAGGAAGGATCTCTTCCTGGAGATCGCTCCTTCTGGAGTCTTGTGAGCCTACAACACTGGTGAGTACCTTTCCTCTCTGTTTAACTATTCTTACTAGCCTAACTTCTCTGTATACTGGTTAACTTTACAACCTGTTAACTTTATGACCTGTTAACCTTACAATTTCCTAACTCAAGACACCCGAACATCACTTTAGGTAATAACCTGGAGCATGTAGAACAGGTGACCTTACCATACACACAATATAAAGATGATTATTAGCTCTGGATGCCTTTGCTGTCCTAACCAAAATGAACAAAAGTAATCTTCAAAAAGCCACATTCATAAAAATACAGGGAAATAAATATGTAGGCAGTCTCAGAGGACAGCCCCAAACAAGACATGAACATCCAGTTAAAATCCCAGTAAGTAACTAGACTATCAGCTGAAGAAGGATGTTCTGGTTTTGCTGGCCTTTAAGGAATCTCACTGGAGCTCCTGTGAAAAACATGAACATCCTTCTTACAAATGAACAAAAGAATTTTTGCATGCTGCTTGCTCACCAAACTAAAATACAGACAGTAGTCTATATGGGCATCCACTTCACACTCAAGAGCAGCCAGCAAACTTCTTCCTGCTCCTGGCAATGAGCAGAGTACTTGCTTTAAGCGCAGGAAGCATCTATTCTGCATTACTAAGATACAAAATGCAGAGATTCAAGTGGAGGTACCAGCTGGAGTCTTGTGAGAGCATGTAAGAGACCTCAGGCGAAGTCTGGAAAAGCATTAACAATAAAAGAAGGAGCACGTCCTAGAAACAGGCTGCCCAGGGTGGAACAACTGTAATCACCCTAACAGCTTTCTAGTGCTCTTAGAAAAAGCGAGACTGTAGAAAATACAAATCACCAATGAGGTAATTACTTCTGAATGAGGTAATAAGGAGTAAGTCCAGAAAGACTGACATTTCTTCTTGAAATTAAGAGTGAAGAAAACAGTCTGGAGAATTCTGCAGTCTCAAAAGGCAGATTGAGAATATAATTCTGAATGTCTCACCCCCTGGCTGAGAAAATATGGGTTTTCATGAAATCAGCTTGGAAGTACAACATTGCTTGAGCCTCTGCCAAGCACTGTCCTTTTTCGTATCACTGATTCATGTAAAACCTTGTGGCAATGGTATGGTTCAGCTCCAGAACACTGATACGAAGATGGGACTTCCCGAGATCTGAGATCTTGCTTTTTAAGTGGATGCCTTGATCTAGGCAAAGCCACGTGTAATTACACCACCCAAAAATGCCTGAAGCTGAAAGTGCATCACCTAGAGACATTTCACTAGTTTTGCCATGCCTAGCAGGAAAGGTAAGACCATCTCTGGGGCTAACCATGGAAACTCCTGCTACAGGATTCTCCGCACAGGCACAGGCAGATGTATTTGGATGCAGCTTACATGGAGCTTGTTATGGGCCATAAGCAAGGAAAATGATGCCATGTGTTCTAGGACAGCTAGAGAAGTCCCCAGGTTTCACAGAAGTTTTCTGAGAAAAAGTCTCGAGCAAGGGAAACCATTTCTGAAATAGCCTAGAGCGCTGCTTGTTAATGCTAGGGTCTGAATTAGAACCATGTGAGGTGTCTGCATATCCATCATGTCCATGGGGAATCAAGAAAGAAAATGAAGATCTTAATTTGGGCCTCCAAGATCTACTTGTGAAGCCAACTGTTTGCCTTAAGATGTAACAGCAGCTGCAGTGGTACAGGATGCACTGTTAGGTCTGAAGAAACTCTGCTGTTCCTTGCTAACAAGGGGCTGTCAGATCTTCAAAGCGACCCTACTCAATGATAGGCAAACACTTCAGATTCCAAGTAAGCAAAGAGCTGCTTTGGCACTCTTGAAAGAATTTATTTACTTATTTTCAAACAGCATGTTGAATAACTGACCTTCTGAAAGACATTCTAACATTCATACTTTCACAGTTGCTGAAGAGAACTAGTATGAGGTTCAACAAATTCCATGTAGGAACAACATCATACATCTGCATCTTCTGCAATGCACACCAGTGAATAGTTTGAGGGGGAAGAAAACCTTTTTGCAGCCATTCCAGTTAGGGATCTGCCTCCCATTTCACTATTTTAACAGGTTCCTTTGTAATTCCAAAAAATGAGGAATGAGGATGGAAACAAACAGGATGAGGAAGCTGAGAGTTCCAACAGAATCTCATGGAAAGTCACCTGTGGCCCATTTTTACTATTCCCTATGGAACTGTGGTTGAAAAATATCACAAGTAGTTTCTAAATACATAAATACCTACAAAAGACAAAGTAAAAACTGATATACTGCTCATAGAATTGAATTGCTCAGGTTGGAAAAGACCTTAAAGATCAAGTCCAACCACAGCATAACCATACTACACAAACTCTAACAACCCACTGCTAAATCATCCATCTTCTAAGTATCAAGATCTTGACAGGAGACCTTGACAGCCAGCTAATAGCAGGGATGCTGTACCATTCAAATTCTCAAAAAACAAAAATTGATTTCTCAAAAATGTTGAATAAATTCATAGAATCGTACAGGGCTGTTGTCTGTGCGTGCAGAGATAGGATTATGAAAGCCAAGGCACAGATGGAGCTGAACTTGGCCAGGGATGTGAAATACAGCTACATGGGCAGGAGGAGACAGGCCAAGGAGAGTGTTCCCCCTCTGATGAAAGGTAAGGGGTTCATTATGATTCATTTGTAAAGCTGGAACACCTGCACCATTTCAAATGTCTTTTTTTTTTTCTTTGCCAAACGGTCTCTCAAAACTTAGGTATTATTTTAGAAAGCTCTGCCTAATGACCCACGGTCATTTCCAATATTCCCACTTCTATTACCACCATCCCTTTTGCAAGACCTAAAAAGGCCTTTCCTAGGCTTCAGAAATACCTGGGCTGCTCACAAGGACAATGGCCTGGGTTACTCTTCTTGCAGCTGCCACCAGCTTCACCTGCTCCACATGACAAGGACTGACACTCAAATTGCACTGCCACTACTGGTCTGTGTTAGGCTCAAGATTAGACACATAATGCCTCAGTTGCTCTTGCAAATTGCCTTCTTGTGCCTGTTCACAAGATGAATCCTCCCATCAACAGAAGAGAACACAACTTCAGTTCAAAAATAATGTATTAAATTTATTAACTTAAATGAAATTCAAATATTATGTATTAACTCCTATTAACTTATATGAAGTTCAAATGTAATGTAAGAACGTCTGTTAGCTTATATGAAGTTCGAATATAAAGTATAAATTTCTTTTAACTCATACGAAGTTCAAATATAATGTATAAATGTCTGTTAACTCATATGAAGTGGGATTTAGCTGCGGATGGCAAAAGCAGGTCCTCCCTTCGTGGCTTTCATTTTCTCCTCCTCACTCGCCTTGCTCTTATGTACAGCCTTGGCCGTTTTGCAGGAGGTGGTACAAGCAGGTTGTCATCTTCTTGGTTTATTTTCCTCTTCCTGCCCAGCCTTACTGTTTCATCCAGCCTCGGTTGTTTCCTTGGTGGTTGCAGTACAAGGCTGTCATCATCTTGGTTCAGTCTCCTCTTCCTCTTCATCCTCACAGTTTTGTCCTTCCTCAGTCGTTTCATTGGAGGTTGAAGAAGTTGTCTGTCATCTTCTTTGTTTAATTTTCTCTTTCGCTGCAGCCTCACTTCTTCTTCCAGCCTCAGCTGTTTGGCAGGAGGCTGCCAGCTGAGGAAGGACCTTTGTGCCTTCCTCTTTATGTGGGGCACAATCACAGGCATCCTGCATCCTTACGAGCGCAGCACCCAACGGTCAGCTGGCCCGAAGCTTTACTGCATGTGTTGTGTTCCAAGAATCCATGGCAACGGCTGGCGTGGTCTCCTGACATCATCACCTGCCAGGTGTGACCGTTAGGCAGCTCTCACAGCATCCCACTGCCTGCTCCTCCACTCCAAACTCCAGCAGCTTCTCTAGGAGGAGCCAGTGGGAAACAGTGTTGCAAGTGCTCCTCAGGAGCAGGTAGACATAGCTATGCACTGCTCTCTCCTGAACCAGCAACCACTCTCCAGCGTGGCTCTTAGCCAGCTCTCTCCACATGCTATTGCTTTTCTTTACAGTGAGAGCAAAGATTACTTATGGCTGTACATTTACCCCTAAAAAAAACTGTACTGCTTTGGGAACAAATGCATCAGATGATATGAAAAGTTAATTCTGAAAATAAATGAATTTAGAACTCCTCATTAAGTTACGAAACAAATAACCATCTTTTTTCTAGTGCAGTTGGTAGTACCTGCAGAGCTGATGTGTTTAGATGAGATCCAGTACATATTACAGAAAAATTGCTGCTGAAATAATGGAAGCACGAATCAAGTGTAGGATTACCCAACTCCCAGGTGCTGCCTGCTGGTCTGTGTGCCTGCCGCTCTGTGTCGGTGCCCTCCGGTAGCTGTGGGCCCAGCCCTCGTTCGGAGCACACACGCGTGGTGGCTGGTGCGTGTGGGGGCTCAGCTGATGCCGAGGGCCCAGGGGCAGGGCTGGGTGCGGTGCGGGGACGCCGTCAGCCCTCTTCTGGGAGGGGAGGGTAAGTAATAGCTCTGCCTCCAGAGAAACTTAGTGTTCATTCCAAAGCTTCTCTATACTCCGCTCTTTGCTGAAGGTCTTGCCGTCAGCAGTGAAGATGGCGTGCACGTGTCTGTTCTCACAAGGTTTTCTAGAGCTGATATAACTGTAAATTTTCTCTTCCCACTCTGCAAAGCTGTGTGAATTTTGCAGCACCCTGAGCTGAAATGACTTCCCATCCGTTTGGAAGATGCTGAGCCCCAAGTTCTTTATATGAAGTTTTCTCGGTGAAATGGCAGTAGTCAGAATTCAAAGACCTTTACATAGCAGGGGAGGTAATGGTATTTTTAATCTTCTTTGTCATTGCACAGTTAACTGTTTGATCTAAATTAGATCACAGTTGATGAGGCAGATTTCAGTTCATTTGGTTATTCTTTCAGATACGTCCTTAGAGGTGAGAGGGAAATTGTGACTGCTTGCTCTGTAGTTCAGAGTTCTGCATTCAGAACTGGAGCTGGGATTGTGTCCTTTCAAGGAGGAATGGGAACTGCTATTTAACGGCTTGCTGGGCCTTTCAGGCTGCTGGAAGAGGCAGCTTGTCCCTTTCCTGTCCCCTCCTGCCCGGTGCTGCCTGGCAGCAGTGGATCTCTGCAGGCAGTGAGTGGCTGTGCCTTCCAGCACTGCTGCAGGGCCACAGCTCTGGCTTCTGGCTGCTGGATCCAGTGGTTCATGCCTTTGTGTGGAGTGGTTACATGGATGGTAATCAGAGATGCGGGGCTGTAGTTGTTATATTACTGCAGGTCTGTCATGTAGGAGTAATATTTGCGTGTTTCTTTTTTGAACTTGTGAGCTCTTCAGTGAGCTGTAGCTCAGTTTATGTGTGCAGCTCATTGTGCACAGGTGTGTATGTTGCCTGTGTTTTCTAATTCAGCAGTTAAAATGCCAATGTCATGGTCCTCGTGCTGTCACTTCTCCATACCTTCTATTACNCAAGGTGGAGACATAAGTATATGTAACACGTGCACACATACTCCACTGAAGTCCCACTTAAATCTCCTTAAGGTTTCAAAAGGACTTAAGAAGATGCAGTTCTTTCACTGTTTTCTGCACAGGAGTGAATCTATCTCCCCCTAACATTACACTTTTGGCAATAAAAAAAAATACTTCTAGTTAAACACTTCAGATGTCAAACGACAGACAGCCCTTGATTTTACCTGCAGCCTCCTCAGCCCTTCTGGGGTCACACAGGGAACAGACACAGAAATATTTCTAATGCATACATACTCTCATTGCTTCCTGGATGTGGTCTTGGCGCACCAGCTCAGCTGAACGGTCCATGTACCACTTCAAACATCGGATCAATTCTCTGAGTGTAACAGCAAAAAGAACAGCAACACAGAGATCAGCCATCACTGCTGACTTTAAATAATATTCAACCACAATTGCTTCAGGATAGATCTCTACCAGTGCTCACTGTTCAGAGGCTGTCCTCTTCTACTTTTTTATCTTTCAACTCAGAATGTGATCAAACCTGCTTTCTTCATAGCCTTCTGCAACAGTGGACATTAAAGTGTTTGCAAATACGACTGTACAACCAGTCTCTTGTACTTAACTCATTTCACACATTTTTAGCAGCACTCTTTCTTGTCCCTACTTAATCAGCCTGTGGGAGGATGGTGAGAAGGTGCCCAAGGAGGTCTAATTTCAGTCCACTCCAATCATCAGCTACAGCTGTGCTACCTACTGAATTTCACACAACATATACATTAATTTAAATTTCTAAACCAGAAAATAATTTCTTCCCTGTAATTGACTTAAACTGTAAGAACATCAAAAGGTACTATTAAAGATAGAACTATATTGCTTGCCTTTATCAAAGCTGAGATCAAGACATACTCTATATTTTCAGCCTGAAATGTCAGGTCTCCTCCAAGTAAGCAGTGCTTAGAAACTGAAGATCACAAAGAACCATCCTCCTGGAGTGCACAATACCCTTTGGACTACCTTACAGAGTTGTATTTAAAACATATTTACTAGGCATCAGACCGAAAAAGTGATTATTAATACCAGACAGAACACCTTCTTAGCCTCTGTACATGACAGTGCCTTCTAGTGTTGTGTACTATCTGCAGTTCTTTGCCTGTCATTGCCAGTATTTCTGGTAAGTAAAACTACAGCCCTGAATGGTAAGTCTCACTGCTTTCCTAATCGTGTCTCTTGTTGCCTGATGCAAAACTCAAAAAAGTACGCTAGAAAATAAAGCAGAATCCTCAAAGTAACAGTGAAAATTAAGATTCTGATCCACTGAAATATACACTTGCTCTAATAAAACAGAAAACCATCATCTCACATAAACTCCTGTCTATTTTGGAACAAGTAATGACAATTAGTTCTGCAAGCTTTCACACACATCCTATATCCCAATGTCCTTGGACAAGAAACGTATACACTTTTGCAGCTCATTAGCTGACAGACTGACAAGGAGGTGTTGCTGAGTGACATTTACAAAACAATGAAAATAGAATTTGTCACTTCAGAAAGGCAAAGTAAAAATCAACGTCTGCTGGTTTCTGGCAACAAGACAACGAGCAGCTTTTCTCTGAAACTGTGCTGGAAAAATTCTGTCCAGATAGTTCTATTTTTGAAAACCACCACTAACATAAACATTGTGACTCTTAGTGACATCACTCAAGGGCTTCTAACATCACCTCCTGAAGTGATGGATGAACAAAACTTACTTATAAGCCAGTGCTCCTGCAAAGTGCTTCTGAATGTAAGTGTCCATCACAGGTCGAAAATGAAAATACTTGCTGTCACGCAGCAGATTTATGATGAACACCTGTAAGAGATGAAGCAGTGAACCCTCACCGAAGGAAACTGCACACAGTTCTATAATAAACAAGCTACGGACCAACAAAACACTTGAGTTTCTTTGAACAGTCAATACTTGCATTATGAGATGTTATTGCATGCTTCTCCCAAGTGACAGCAAATACTGCTCCCCACCTAACTGTGGGTTGAAGCCCTCCAGGATTAGTATATAAATTAAAAATCACTGACCATGAGATAAAGAAAAGCAACAATTCATCAGCTTACCAATGACTGAAAGACCAGCAAGCCGTACTTCTCAGTGTTGTCATCCAAAACTACAAACAGTGTGTCCAGAATGTCTTGAAGGAACTAGAAGGACATTAAGGAACAAAAAGTTTCAATTGTATTCAAAATCAGAACTTTTTGCCCTGCTTGAATTGTGTCACACATGTTGATGCCTTTGTAAACTCAAGGACAAGCCGTTTCAGGTTCATCCATGAGACAAGACAGATTTTCATTTGTTTTCACTAAGAATATTTCTAAATGAAAGTAATAATAAATGAGAACAAAAATAAGAAACACGAACCACACATCAGTGTAACCCAGTGCTCCTTTCTCTGTCAGCTGAGCTGACTTAAGTGCTGCCTAGGTGGCAAAACAATGTATTTTAACTACCATAACATCAGAGTGTACTGGCTGCCATTCTCATCAAATTTAAGACATGGAAGCACATTAAATGGTGCTCCAAATTATGCTTAGCATTGAAAACTTTTGTAATAGCACTGAAAGCACAGCTCTTACAACAAACATTAATCGATTCAAGCTACGTAGTGCCAGTTGTTTCTCCCATCTGTAACATTGAATGCTGATAACTCAGTGACTTCCTTTACTTTTCTCAGAAAGGATGACTGTGAAGAGGAATGCTGAAGGTGAAGTCAGCTGCTGCTTCTGTCACTGTCATATATATATATACACATATATATTTAACCTTCTCTATAAAAAACAAATACTTGTACTGCCTGCTAACAGATGTATGAAATAGGACCTTCTGGAATAATTTCAGTACACACTGGGTATTTTCCTCTCATGTTATTTTTACATGTGCTATCATGAAAGTTAAAATTAAGATATGGCAACATTGAAAGGAGTTACAACACAGTGGCATAAGCTCGTAATCAAATGATGGGATCTCTGTTTGACACTGGTGATCTGTGCAACAGCACCACTTCACAGCTCTGGGACAGCAAAGCGCAGGATGCTGCACTCAACTTTCAAGGCCTCAGATTTGTTTTTCCTCCACATAGAGGTTTCAAACATATTCTCAAAACATAAACACAGATCAGTTCAGTTTGAAAAGCTACGACTTCTGAGCCAGCTCTGTTTTCTTCACTCTAGAGATGGTCAACCACAGTTACCTGTTTTCAGGGAATGTCTTTTTGAAAATACGACTGGAGCAGAAAAGCCTGCACAAACCACCACTAACAGTGCTGTGTTCCCATCAGGAAACAGCGTGGCTCACTAGGGGCAGGTCTACAGAGCAGAGCAGTGGGTGCTGAAGATGATGCTCACCATACTTGTAGGTGAGGGTATTTTTCTTTGGACTGCAGCTGGTTTGATCCTGAGGACTGAACACCATTAATTTTTGGAGTGTCCAGTTTCATATTAAAAAAATGCCTATTCATACACTTTGAGACTTCACAGCATGAAACAAAGTACAGTAAGAGGTAACAATCAGATGTGCACTGCAGAGATCAATTAGCTTCCTAACACAGATACATCCAAAGACATTGGATACATCCAATTACATGCAGTACCTTAACAATTTCCTCGCCACTGACATGTCTCAGTCTTCCCAGAATATCCATCACTCGATCGGGGTAAGCTTTCCATTTCAGTAGGGCAAGCAAATCCACTGCAGAACAATAAGAGAGAAAGAGCTAGAATCCATATACAAAGGGCAAAAGGGCAACTGCAGACCCAACTGAGATTCATCACACTACAGCTCTGCTCTTGTAGCAGCTCACATATCTCAGAAAGAAAAAAAGAAAGAAAAACAAGAAGGAAAGCAAACAGTAAGAACAACATTACCAACAAAAAGGATGGAGGAACTGTGAAGTCCTAGAATGAGTAAAAATATTGCTACCTTTCCTATGGCAACCTCATACTGCACTGTGAAAAATACACTTTTTTGTCTTCCTGTGCCTCGGGAGCATTGCTATAACAAGGTCTGGTTTCCTTAGCAGCTCTGCAAGAGCCAAAAAAACAAATTCTAGGATTGTGTAAAAGTGCTAACACTGATTTTTTGTTCTTTAATTGTCTAATTAAAATTATCTGTGTTTTATCAGATTACTCACGTCTTGCACTTACAGAAATGCTGCCGTTTCTCTGCCCTCAGTCAATAACTATTTCCTCAAAAAAAAAAAAAGCAAAAAAACCCCAAAACAACCCAAACAAAACCCCAGTCCAGCAATCCAACAACAGCTTCTGCTCACGTCAATAAAGCACACCCACCTGCCCTGCTGCCATCAGCAATTCTGAAGTACCAGCTACTCACCATTCTGGGTCAGTTTGGTAGAAGAAAGCTGCGTGGAGACTGAAAAGGACTCTTTGGTGCTGCGCTGGAAAATGAGACTGGAAGGAATGTTGGGGCAGCCGTTGTAGTCCTCTTTGCAGCAGGGCAGCCCCAGGTAGAGTGCGTGGTTATTAAACGTGCTGTTCTCATCACACTGCAGGCACAGGAAAGGGGATGGAGTGTTACCTGCTCTATTTGTTTCATTCCACACACACATCCTGATAGCAATTGCTTGGCAGTACTTCTGTTGATCTTTTGGGTGCACACAAACACTAGTAAGGAAAAGCTGCCCTTATTACCTTCAGGGCTTGTGTGTACACAGAGGAGACTCAGCTTAAAAAAAGTCATCTCCTAATACTGACTCTGTAGAACCTATCAGCACCTTCCAACTTAGTGCTGCTGTCTGAAAGTCATAGTGAAGAAATAAACCAAAGTAAATCAAAATGGTGGAAAACTGTCCCAAGTCTTTCGCTACAGCACTGTGGAGATGTAGCACTGTAACAGTGCATTGGAAGCTTCTGGGCACTGAAACACAATTTCTTAATACACAATAATAGCATGGGCTGGTAAAGCTGCTGAAGGCTTGAAGACTTGTATGTTTGAATTTCAAATAGTCAGAATTAATAAAAGATAAATCATCAGTATCTGATGAGAAAAAATGAGTTGCACCTACAACAGAAGGACGTATCCACACCTAGTCATGTGAATTCAACATTTTTATTTCTTTTAATGCTGGGAAAAATGATAATGCAATGACAGTTAGGTATTTAAATTGAAGTAGAGGTGAATAGTTGACCTGGTACCTTATAGACATAAAGCTCATGGATATCATCCGACAAGGTTGTGCCATCATCTCTCATCAGTGGAGTGAACGCAAACCCAAAGAGCTTCTTTTCTCCCTTGTCTTTTGCTGTAACAAGAGATATAGGTAAGTAATGATATTTGTTCATACTCTGTCCACATACTCCACAAGGTTACCCACTAAATTCTCTGCATCCCTAACAAAACAGGCAGGTTATGTAAGAATCAATACATAATGCACGACTAAGTTTAATTCTGTGCAAGTCAACGGCAAGCCTCAAAACAAATAACAGTACCAGAGAATCACAGAAAGTTTGGGTTGGAAGGAATCTGTAAAGGCTGTGTAGTCCCATCCACCTGGCCAAGTACAAACATGCTGATCACAGTAAAATAAAAAATGCACATGCTATAAAGAAAACATTATACAGGAAAACATAGTAATAGAACAGCAGGGGAGAACATCTATAGAGCGTTTTGCCCTGCAGGGATTGTGCTGTTTAATGAACATAGCAACAGGCTAACAAACTACAGTAAAGGTTCACTGTCTAAGTTGGCACCCTCTTCCTGCTTTCCAGGGAGAAGCAGCCTCACTCAAGCATGAGCTGACAATGGAAAGACCTCAGGCATTTTAGATTTCTTTAGGTTACTTTCTGCACTCACTGGAGCAATGTCTGAACTCAAAGCGGAGGTGAGACCCACGAAACCTGTCAATGGGGATGGGCAGCTTGATGATTTCCCCCCATCGAGGGCTGTTGTTGTGGTAAAGGACAAAAGAGTGGTAGGCGCTCCTGCTCGGCTCTCCTGAGCCCAGGCTGATGCAGTCCTGTAACAAAAGAGCACAATTTAAGATTAAAAGACATCACATCACTACAGATGAGTCATTTTATTACACGGTGATAATCTTTATATAATTCATCTCTTTCTGTAGACATAAAGGAAGAGCAGAAGGAGAAAATCTGACACAATGAAATCTGAAATGCTTGAAGAAATTTCTGAACTGTGTTTTGGGTCAAAAGAAGAGGCAGGAGACCTATGATAGTAGATGAATTCCAGTATATCAAATGAGTTGACTTTATATAGGAAATATGGCAGTCCCCAGTCACAGTGTGAGAGAAGGAAGTTAGGAGAAATATGAAGTCCTGAAATAAAGACACTAAAAGTTCCCTTGTAATGAAGACGTTGAGCAGGAAGCACATTTTCTTTTATAAGCACTAAATCATACCCCAGTCCTAGCAATTAAAGTGATACAAAAGATCTGACATCTTATAAAACCGTGCAGACAAAAAAGACAGCTTAGATTCTTCACTTTTAGTACCTCTGGGGATAATGAACCAAGGAAGAAACAGAAGCAAAGCAGGACCAAAACAACACACAGAATATAAATTCTGATGTGAAAACACTCCACGTGGAATAGTGTCAAAACAAGACGAACCACAGGTCGTTTCCCCAAGGCATCTCTAAATTCTGTTCTAGGGAATGCTGTCCACATTGATTTGGTCTTTTTTCACGTGTAATCAAGAGACTATCAAGTCAAGTATGTCCCATTAACCAGATCCATTAATTCCGTCAGTGCTAATCCTTTTGGCTTTGAGAAAGCCAAGAATTTGTGAAGGAGCCCAAAAAGAAAGAAAAGTTCACCCCCATTCTGGGATTCAATGCAAGAACAACCCCTCTGCACAGAGATTCAATGCAGAGGCTCTAAACCACACTGAGGGACCGTGGCGTGCACCCACAAAACTCAGTCCTCTCAAGTCTTAGAAACCATGTGCCATTTGCCACAGTCCAGGCAGAAAGGGGATTTTGCTTGTTTTTCAATACAGCAACAAACACCTCACTGGCACCCACACTAAAAGATTGGAGTGAGAGCAGTGGTGGCAGAGAAAAAGCCCACAACGCCTTCAAGGCCCTGGTAATCATTTTGGGTAAGAGTAACCTGCAGGGCTTCAATGCAACAATTCCAACAGCTCACTTGGCATTATGTTCTTCAGAGAAAGTAAGGTACTATTTCTTCCATGAACAAGAAAATCTCTAATTCTAATCTGAGCTCTTTTCTGCCTTCTCAAAAAACTACATGCCTTGCTTGGCAAGTGCTCAGCCTTTGAGTGCTGTTCCATGTTATAAGCCCTCAGTAAATGAACTGGTGAAGAGTCTTTTGCTGTCGCTGTTAATTTAGTGTCTATGCATTTATACCACAATCCGTAATTTGAGGAGAGAGGGCCAGTTAATCTTTAATCCCAAACCGTAAAGTGATGCACAAAATGTAGACATGAAACTATTCTCTGTACACCCAGTTACCCTGAGAGCCACTTACAGAGGTGAACTGCAGAGCACAGGCTAAACCAGAAAAAGGATTGCATTACAATGTTGTCATTTAAGTTATGTCCCACAGTGAACAAGATATTCTTTCTACCAGAACAGCAAGAAGAGTAAGTGCTAAATGTGTCAAGGCTTTCATTTTTCAGACTATACTGAAGGATACTAATAATTGGGTGAGACCACACTGAAAAGAGAACACTCATCTTGTTTGGGACTGATTTCCACTGCCTTCAATAGGGCGATTTCTGGACCAAGATACACTCAAGAGCAATAAGGATTTGAAACAGAATATCCTTGCTAACACTGAGTATGGTCCTGCTGGAGCCTTCGCAGCGCAGCGTAACTCAGCACACACCTTCTTATTTGGCAGTGTTTAAGAAATGCTGTAGGTCAGGAACAGCGTTCAGCCAAGGTGTGCCGGGGTCACACATTCAGTGCACTGCCCATGCAGCTGTAAGCTTCAACTGCAGATTTTTTATTACCACGCTACCAACTGAAAGCTATTCAATTAACCCCGTGATTAGGAAAATGAAATGTAAGGCAGAAAATAGCTTCACCTGACTGTGAATGCAGCCTCGGGTCATGCAAGAGATCATTCAGCAGTCAGACAACCCAAACAAAGCAGTTCACCTCATCAGTGCTGCACTGAGCCCTAGCCAACCTGATTTTATTCCTATCTTTTATATTAAGAAGTTCAAACTGCACTCTCGTTGCAGTCTTAGTATTTCCCTCTAGATTACGCTGAATGACTGAAGTGAAAGTTCCCCACTCAGCACTCCCTTTGCAGCTGCTTCTTTCCCCCCATTTAGGAACACAGTTATATCCTGCCTCCGACTGAAACCAGCCCTCCTCCTCATGGAAACGACAGGTTCCAACACACTGACTGATCTTACCCTACCAAAGATTACACAAACCAGGCGTCCACAGTGAAAAAACAAGCTGTCCGGAGTTTAAATTCCTAATATAAAAGGTGAAATACTGAAACAACCCAGACTATTAAAGCTGTAGTACATTTTATGTATCTGTGGACACCTAGAATTCTTACAGTTTTCAAGGCATTTCTATAGACACAGAATATCCTATTGGAAGTCATATGCGTTTAATAGGGTCAACTGTCTTCCATAAGGACATTAGCACTAAAGGTAGGATAACCCACTAAGTCAGGAGTAACCCCAGATGGCTGTCTCATTTGCTTTACCTCTGGGAGATGAATTTACAGAATTTTTGTATCAAGTAGAAACTATGGCAGCAATGGAAAAAGATAACACGTGATTAGTTTCCAAACTCAATTCTAAGCGGCTGTTTCCTTGCCTCGTGCAGATACGATTTTTCCTTCAAACTGCCATTTAGAGCTTTGAATTATGTCTCTATATTCAATTCAACCAATGTTTGGTTTCATGTGTTATTTTTCTAGGTCTATTTTGCAATAAGAGAGAGTAGAAATGTAGCTATGCAGTGAGAAGGAGCTCAAATGAAGGAGAAGGAGCTCAGGTCTTATTGTTCTCGACAGCACTTCCACTGGTTTCTCAGTAGACCTTCACTAGCTTATTATTTCCTATGTAAAAAAATTCTGATGACTGCATGTTGGAAATACAATTGATCCGAGGCATCATTAGGCTTCACGAACCACAGATCTCCCTGACACAACCATAGCATCTCTGTTGCTTTGAATGGCACTACACTGAGGAGCAGCAATACAGAAATTGGTACAAAGGTTTTCTTGTAAATAAGTTATTTAAATTGAGAAGCCACAGGAGATCCTTTCTATGTAAAGTCTCTCTGTTACAAAAAGTATGTTCACCTGATGGTTTTTTATTTGGACTGGCTGCCTTTTATTATCCTCTGTGCCATGCCCCATCTCCAATCCCACCCACAGCCCTGAAGTACTGCTGGAGCAAGGAGAAGAAAAGGTAACAGTACTGCAGTGAGCACTCCAGCTGAAAACACAGAAGTAGTTAAGACTGATAAGTCTAGAAACCATGCTGGCACTTGAAGATGCTGATCCTGCGCTTCAGAGAACAAAGATCTACAATGGTCTTCAGCAGCCTGTTCTGTAATACAGCAGTGATTAAAAACATACACCACTCAATTTGAAATGGATGCCTAATGCAATTGAACAGGAAAGGATTGTGATCTTCCAGAAACAGCTGTGAGCACAAAGCAGCTCCTTACAAGAGATGTACTTAATTTTTAATCAAATCACAAGCAATTATGATAATAAGGGAAAAGTTCCCCTTTCAATTCCCCAAACAGACTGTGGCAATGAGTTACACACAAGCACTCTGGTGTTCAGCCTGTTCTATGAGAATGGCTACAAAGACCACTTTATTGCATCAGATGTTAAAAAAAATCTAGGGGAAGTCATAATTAAACCATTTTAAATGCAGCTTCTCCTCCATTCCTGATAGAAGTTTATGTCAAAATACTTTTACTTCTTTTTCCTCACTCCTTCCCACCCCACACAAAGCTGACTTATCTACCTGTTGTTCTTCTCTTCAGCAGCACTCAAGTAAGAACAGAGAAAAACATTAAGCAGCATCTCCCACAGGTGGAATGAAGGCCTCCCATGGTGAAAGCTGAGATCGTGGAGACGAGGTGACTTCTCCAAAGCTACACTCTACACGCTAACTCCAGCAAACCACCCTTCCAGCAGTCTCGCCTGTGTTCTTGCTTTATCTCACACTATTTGATTTCAGAAATTTCCCATACACTCTTCTGTTCTTTGACTACAGTGACTCCAGATTTTACTTTCACTACAGCCACTGACATCACACTGCACAATTATGGAAGTGTTTCAGTTTATACAAGTTTTCTCCTAAGTGCCTATTCCCATATGGGGCAGTACTCCAAATTCTTTCAAATATGCATCATAGAATCATAGAATGGCCTGGGTTGAAAGGGACCACAGTGCTCATCCAGTTCCAACCCCCTGCTACGTGCAGGGTCGCCAACCAGCAGCCCAGGCTGCCCAGAGCCACACCCAGCCTGGCCTTGAATGCC
The DNA here is from genome assembly GCA_016647715.1 of Pavo muticus. NCBI lineage: Eukaryota > Metazoa > Chordata > Aves > Galliformes > Phasianidae > Pavo > Pavo muticus. Next base: position 49,086 of record JACDJE010000575.1, on the reverse strand, counting down.
TCCAGGGATGGGGCATCCACAGCCTCCTTGGGCAACCTGTTCCAGTGCGTCACCACCCTCTGGGTGAAAAACTTCCTCCGAATATCCAACCTAAAACTCCCCTGTCTCAGTTTAAAACCATTCCCCCTTGTCCCATCACCATCCACCCTCGTGAACAGGACCACACGTAAGCGACCCCTTCTTTCACTGTAATACCTTAGAACTTCAGCGAAAACCAAAAATAGTAAGAACAAGTTTCAGCTTAGTTTCCCTGGCATCAGAGAACAAACAGACAGCATGTGTGCACGGAACAAGCAGATGGCACTCAAAACTCAAAGAGGAAACAAGCACTTACCTTCAAGATTTCTCCATCTGCATACAGAACATACATGGTCACTTCAATGTTCTTCTGCACGCTTTTCCCACCTCTTTCAAAGTCTCCCTTCTCCAATGTCAGGTACAAGTCATTGCGGATGTCACCTGCAGGGAAAGACAGGAGGCACATGGCTACACTCACCATGGGAGGCACAGCACCTGTGTGAAGCCTATGTTGATTCTGCAAACCATTCCGTGTTCTGCAAGACTATGGCTGATGCCAAATCATTCCAAGCACAGCAAGTTAATTGTTAATAAAGATGAACATTCTGATATCAATGCATAAAATCAGACCGTTGTTAGTAATGCCTTTATTAAGTGTGAACTCGGAATCAATACCTGCTTTACTGTGTGTGAGTAGAGAAGGGAAAACAAAACCTCTGCTGCTTTGCCTGGTTACGTGATGCAACTATCAGGATAAAACTGAAAACAGCAGTAGTGCCAGGCTTCCCATTTTCAGTCTACTTTTAAAACAAATAGGTATTCTTGTGGTGATTGGTAGAAAATTCATTTCAGTTAAATCTTCTCTGAGAATTTTGTAGATGTGCAAATTTCCTTTTTATCATAACAAGAAAACAAAAGCAGCCTGTTTGGAAACTTGCTTGTAATGCAGTTGAGATGGATGAAGAGGGAACTATTAAATGGTTTTTCTGCTAGATTTCAGGCTAACCCCTGGTGTCCATAGGCAAGAATGTCAGAGAGCAGGCAGTATGGATAGTTGCCAGTTTATCACCACCTCACCTTCAAGAGCTTTCAGAGCAAATGACTGTGCTCAGCAATACAAATGCTGGCACCTCGGGTTTGTCATTGAATTTAACAGAGTTGTGTTCACTTCTTATTTTGTTCTAAGAATCTGCTTTGGGAAACCCTGCTTTCAAAAGGAATGCAGTCAGTTCTAAAGCATTCACCAGGGGGATGTCAGGCAGCACCTGCTTCTCCCTAAGATTTAGTCACTGCTTCCATTCTGTGACCTATCACTTCTTATTTATTTGTCCCAAAGAGAAATGCACGAAAGGGCAGTATAAAAAAACACACAAATTTTAAACAACTAGAAATCAAACCCTTCCAAGGCAAGGGTTTTGTTAAAGCAGCCTCAAGAGACTGAATAATGAAGTGGTGGAACGGTTATCCAGCAAAGCAGAGACTCCTCCAATGCCTGATTTCTTCCCACCCACTGCTCGGAGAAGCTGATGCCGTTAAATCTGTTTGTTAATCAGAAGCACAACGCAGTGAGCAGCATATGCTTTCAGGCAGTGAGGGATATCCTTCTGTCCATCAAAGATGCACTTCAATTTCTTCCTGAAATCTCTAACCCCACCAAACTCATCCCTGATCCTACCGGAGGGACAAACAACAGAAGCTTTCAGTCTTGCCTTTAGGGCCATTCTTACTTCAGGAGATCAGTACAACTTTCCAGGCACAGAAGTACCGCTCTGTAGCTGCCGCTCGGTGCTCTCTGCTAGCACTCCTGTGAACGGGAATCTGTTTGCAAAATGCCCTCCTCTTGCTGTCAGCCCTGCTGGCAGGGTGGGCTCACAGGGTGGGCAGCAGGACATGAATCACAGCGATGGCGCCAAGACTGCTGTGCTTCACTGCTGGGAGAAAGATGACAGCGAGAGGGTCGTGAAAGCCCCCCAGTATTCAGCCTGGTTTTCTCACCAAAGAACAGTCATCTCATGGAATGCTCTGCAGGGAAAATTATCTGTGTGTTTTTCTTGCTGTGTAAAATGCAGCCAAGCTACCTGTATGTCTACCGCAGGAATATCAAAGAAATGTAAAAGTCACAGCAGAAGACAGTTTAGGTCAGGGCTTTTGTTTTGAAACTCCTCCTGCTTAACAGCCTCCAGCCTTTTTTCTAAGCAGCATGCATGATGAGGAAAAAAGAATCCAATTTATATGCAGTGATTCTTAATGGAAATTAATTGTACCCATACAATTAGCATTTGGGAGATTCTTATTCATGGCTTCTTCTCTGGAAGAGGGTAGAGCTACACGAAGTCCAATGTCAGACTGCAGATCGTTTCCTAGTCTAAATTAAATGCAGAGTTTGGTGTACGTACGGCATCTAATCTTCCATTAAGCTTAACAGGAGGGATGTTACTTCACTAATAGAGAAAATGCCTGTGGGGTGGGGGCAGAGGAATCGAGATAACAGTGGATTTGCATCAAAACGAAGAAAAAAAGGGAAAAAGTGCTTCAGTGAAGTGTAATGGAGCATCTTCTCTTGTAAAAATGGTTTACAGCATCTTAAAAATAACCAGAAAAGGCCATTATGCACAGTAAGAATAGCAGAGACTAAAGGCCATTGACTCTCAGGCACTGCACTCGTCAGCCTCTTCAAAGTCTGGAATCAAAGCCAGAAACTCACAGACTTCAGCTTGTTTGTGTGTAACCAGGAAAATACCCTTCCTACCAAGAATTCCCTCTTCCTAGCACGTTACTTAACCTCAGCTCCTACTGTGTCCTTGCAAGCTTTTTTTTCCTGACTTCTGCTGTCACTCTTGGGGTTTCTGAGCTCAGATACAGTAAAGAGCTCCACAGAAAACAGAGCAAATGCTTGGACACAGAGCAGTGTCTCAGACATTTTGTTCTGAGTATGGAAATGGCAGGGCTAGAGGCAACATTCTGCACAGCAGCACACCAGTGCCCCAGCGGATCGCACCGTGCAGCTCGTATGGGACGAAACAAGAAGTGTGATCAGTAGAATCAGGAGATCCTTGTCAGCTCTGACACCGAACGACAGCTACACAGCAAGTCACAAACCCTGGCAGAGAGAGCTCCTCCCTTCTTAATTCTATCTTAAAATAGAAAAAGAGAGGAATAAAGGGCTTGTAATAAAGCAGACACCTCCATGCGAACAGTTCTGGCTTGGAAGTGACAACACTTCTCTTGCTCTCTGGGAGAAAAGCAGCATGGTGCGGCAGCGTGCCTCTCAGCAGCCTCTCCCATCCTCACAAGGAGAACAGTGCAGCTCAGAGTGGGTCAGCGTTGGCCTCCTATCGTTAGAACAGGAAAAAAGAGTGCTAGGAGGCCAGTGGGCCAGAAGTATTTGTAGGTTCCAACCGGTGTGCGGCACTTGAACTGAGGACACTCGATGTCAGGATGCAATGAAGCAGCCAGTGAGTTTCCAGAATGGTATTTGTTTTAAAGGCCATCCCTCAACAAATGCTTTTAATTCAAAACCAAATGTAAACTGCTCTTTAGCACAAAATACACGCAATTTTTATATATGCAGTTCCTGAGATTAAATCCTTATGAGATGTCTTGACACACAGAGTTTCTCACAATAACAAAGATTATTTTGTCTCATGCTGCCCTTCATTTGTTCTCCCATCACTATTATGAGGGTTTTGTTTTGGTTATTACTGCTCTTTTAAAATCTACCTACAAAGCCCTATGTCAAACAAACAATTTGTATTCAGATCACAAGGTCATTAAATATTAACTGTGGGGGTTTTGCTTATACTGAAGTGAAAGCCTTTCTCCTGTCACCCAAAACTATTTCATTCTAAGCAAGTGGTGGAAAAGAATGTAAGAGTCATATACTGGTTTTGCGTTTACAAAACACACTGTACACATTCCAAATATTAATTGTCAAGACTTAGTAACATTAAATAGTCCAATGGCCAATAACTGTGTTAGGGTAAGCATGATTTATACTGGTTTTGCTGGTTTTCCACTGGAAGACAGAGTTACTTGAAGAGCAAAGTAATAACCATGCATAGAAACAGTCTGTACTTAATCTAACATTCTTATAAGTGTAACTTAGTAACTTTCTACATTCTTGAAGTATTGATGGCACCTAACTACTAACATTACTGGGAGTAACACTGTATTGGTAAGGTGGAACAGAGGCTCTACCGACTGCCTACCTACCAAAAGAAACCTTTTTCCCCCTCTATAAAAGGAACATTGTGCAAGTTCAGCTCCACGCGACCCTCCAGCTTCTGGTGAACAAAACACTCAAACTGTTTCAATTCTTGTAATTAAAACCTGAACAAACGATGCTTAGTAGATTATTTGCTATCCACTGTTGCACAAGAATATGATGCTTGTAATATTCAGTGATTGGCCTGGAATGGTTTCCTGCCAGTAGCTGCAAGCTGAATTTTTAACGTTATCTCCTCCCAATTAATGTTTTTTACTTTCCATTTTCTGACAGTTGATTAATGACAAAAACATTCTTTGTTCTCCTTGTAAATGCTTTTTGGGGGTAATTATTACATAACTGGAATTGATGTGGCTGAATGTTCCGTCACCCTGAACACTCTGAGGATGGCTGGTGAGTGTTGCCACATCCAATTCTCAATGCATTTCTGCCATCTGAAGGAGCAGATGCTGAGATGCTCCTCACCTTTGCTACTGATGAATCTTTTTTATGTCCTAAGTTGGCCTGTGGTATGAAGAGACGGATAAGACGAAGCCTCTGTTACTGACTTCTCTGTCATGTTATGATTTGTTACCTTTACCAATCCCCAGCATTCCATGAAAGAGATGAAAATGGGAAAAAGCAAGCAATAAGCAGACATTACACAGAAAAGCAAAAACTTACACCCAACTATCTTCATCTCTGCATCAGAAAGAAAGGGGAGACAATAAAAGGAAAGGAAAGAGAGAGAAGCCAGGAAATTAAGACAAGGAGAGAGAAAAAAAAGAGAAAGAAACATCACTCACAAGTAGAAGATGAAGCATGCACTTTTCATCAGAGGATCAAAGTAAAAGACAGAATACTTATCAGCACATGGGGAGGGGAAGGGATGTCCTTTAGGGAACTGACAAATGCCATGCCTGTGCAATAGATTTCTGATCAGCAAGTTCAGTATACAAATAAAGTTGCAATCCAAAAGGCAAGCAGCACATGCCTCACTGCTTTTATCTCTGGGGAAAGGTAAAATTGTCAGGATCAGATGGACGTTCTTCAACCCAACAGCAACTTAGAAAAGAATAAAAACCAAGAACCAACAGGGAACAAAACCCCACCAGCTCTCTGTGAGGCTGTGCTGACTGATTCCCCTCTGGTTTGGGCAAAAAGAGCATTAGTCTTCGTGATGCTCTTCTCAGGTCACAACACAACAGGAAACAAACAACAATTCACACTTAAAACTGAAGACAGGCATGGTTCTTTTAAAACATATTAACATATATATATATATATATATATTTTTTTTTCTTCATAACCATGCAAGATATAAGCATATCAAGGCTGGTTTAACTTTGTTTCTTAATGGTGTCCGCTCACATTGCACTTATCTGAGTGAGGGAAAAACGAGCTTGACACAGGAACTAGTGCTACTGTTAAAAATAATGGGGTGGGAGATTGTGTGGAGAGACACAGCTAGGGAATTTTAATGGTAAAGACACCTACGTTTGAAAGGAATTCCTACCAAAAAAGAAAATGAAGGTGTTAAAACCCATGACCAGGAAGGTTCATTTGAAACGCCAGCTCCGTTTGCTTCAAAGAAAATACATCTCTTGGTTCAGCAGAATGACCGTCCCTGATTTTGAAACATTAGGTGACATGGCCTTTATTAATTGATTCATCCAGATTATTTTTAAACCACACTGCCTTAAAATCAGCATCCACTTGCAAAATACATGTCATGAACTTTCTGTGCTCTTCCCAGAGAGGAAACCCCGTCTTTCATGAGAAAGAAACAGTTCTGAAGCAGAGGAGGGAAAAGGAAGTTTGAAGACAGTTAAAGAAACAGACATGGCTGAGAACTGCTAAAAGGCTTCATCTGGTCGTTTTGTAAATGCTATCTTTTCTAATTCCAGACCATACTGGTACCCCCAGGCAGTCTGATTCTGGCTGTAATGACATGGGCACAAAGCACAGCAAACTGACGGGCATTCCTTATTCACGTAGCTTTGCTCACCCACCTGAAGGATAGCTTCCTCTATCCAAATGCTTTATCACAGCCCTCATGTAAACTCAAACCAGTTTCATCCACTGTTTTTACAAAATAAGTTAAAAATCTGCAAATATCTGTGACAGTTCACACTTCATAGAATGAATAATATTGATGGCATCAGCACAGCTAGGTTGTATTTTAATATCCTGATCTTTCAGCTGAAGAATATCCAGGACAAAGCACTTGTTTTGTTCAGAGCACCGTTCATGACTCTCTCACTCTTTGCATCCCATCCCCACTCTAGCAATACCCTCATTTGTCATTGTGGTGGAAGTCTGTTCACACACCATGACTGCCTTGGCTTTCCTATCTGGTATTCAAGCACATTTACAAACTGCCTTTTCTCTACAAATTAGAGCCCTTTTCTTTTCTTTTTTTTTTTTCCCAAACAGAAATGCCTGAAATCTTGGCATCAAAACTGTACGTGTGGACCTCTTGCATCTCCCTTTGAATTGAGAATTTCTGGGTGTTCAGCCCCTTCAGAGAGGCTGTAAGCATTTAACAGCAGAATGGTGGTCCTTTCACATGTTTCTTGTACCAGTCAGTAATTTCAGTAGACCAATCTGTCTGTCTCAATTGTCCCAATAAGAGCCCAATTCCAAGCATATCATCATCTTAAAATCCCTCTGTTCTCCCCTACAGAATCTGTCATTTCCACTAAAACTAAAAAAAGAAAGAAACAAAAAGGAAATAAAGACACTATTTAGCAATAGCAACTTAACAGAATGTCTTTGTGAGGAGTACAACTTGAAAAGCTGCCGGGCTGATCAGACCTGGGAAGATCACTACCATACATAAGCAGATGGGAGCATTGCAAGCATTCGCTTTGGAAACTGGTTTTGATTTAGTTAAATGTCCAAGGAGTCAAAGCTGAGTATCACCAAGATCATAACAACGCATCTAACATTTGGTTGACCTCCTTTGTATTGAAGCAGTTTTCTCTCCAGCCTTCTTAATTACAAAGAGAAATTATGTTTGGAAATTTTAATTAGCTTCACTAGACAGAGGACCTCTAAAGTTTAGGGTAGGAACAGCTTTTGCCAGAACACTGCTAACTTGCTTACTCACCCCGTGGACAAATGCACTGCTCACAACAGCAAAAGCACAGGGAAGATGGGCTCACCGTGCCAGGCTGCAGAAACAGGCTAGGGGGAACACTGAGGCCACAGAGCCATTCTTTAAGTTTGCTAAAACTGAGTGGTCTGAAGGACCTGAGGGGCAGTTCTACAAATGCAGAAGTGCAATTCTTGCAGGAGTAAGTAAATTTTTGTTCAATTGTTTTTGATGCTGACTTCTCTAGCTGTATCAAGCTTTTCTAGCTGACACCTAGATGTCATCTCAGTCACAGCAGACCATCGTGCAGGCACGGCGTCTGCTTATCTGCACACAATATTTAATCTCCTATTTGATTGCTTTAAAGTCACTAGGAACTAAGATCTATAATTGGCTTTATAACCCACAGCACCGAACTGACACCGATTTCAGGTTATTTCAATACAGTAGACTGTGAACTACATTTGTCCTAGCTTTACAAATAGTTACAGCAGCATTTCAGCAGGACAGGGAAGACTGTATTACAGCTGCTTTCAAGAGCATTAGTAAATGAAAACACACTGTTCTAAACCCTTTTACTTTAGGTTCTAGAAATTCTTCCTACATATTCCCATTTTTTTATTGCACTTCCTCAAGAGCCTCCATAATAAAGCTACAGCAATTGCTTTTGATACTGATGTGTCACTGCAGTCCTTCCAGTAATAAAAGCTGATCATTTTCCCATTACGCTTTCATTAAATTTCTTATGTCTGCAAAGTCATCCTTGGTCTTGTTATACTGCAAAGCAATAAGGTAGTATTTCAAATGCTACACATGCAACATAATTAGAAAGCCCATTTCTTATTACACTGTAAAAATTAAGGCTGTTTAATGCCAGGTTTTGTACCCATGATTGTGTGAATGGCTAGGTTCCAGTTTCCTCCCTAAATGAACTCTTGGCTATGCTGTGCCTACCTCAACTCGTGCCAAAAGGACAACTGTCTCAAGCTGCTGCTCCAGAAGCAAGGAGCAAATGGAGCACAGCAATGCTTCAGCCAAGGCAGCTGTCGCAGGGACTTACAGAAGCAGGAGCTCTGTAAGATCAGCTGGAAAATCAGACCAGATCTGCAGCCTCACGTACTGTACAGCAGGGCAAAAGGATCACAGTAACTCCAAAAATCAAGGTGGCAAAGTAGAAGAAACTCTCCAGCCAGGCTTTAGATTACTATTAAGAAGAAACTTCATGCATTTTACAATAAACATCTCCACGCTCAGTCTACATGAGGGATTTTTAAACGAGGAAAAAGAAATAAAGCAAACTGTCCAGATCACCTCTGTTACACATGAATACTGAGTGTCCACTGATTACACTGTTTCAGCATGCCGCCCTGAATCTGCAACTGGCACGTAGTGACAAACAATACAACTCTTGTATTTTTAACCTTCTTCCAGTAAAGTATTTTTTGAGGGCTGTTTAAGGAGAACATGAAAAAAAACATGACCGATATTTTAAGATGAGAGTCGTTACGTTTACCTGGCATTATGACATCAGGGAAACCCAGCTTTCTGGTAACAGAAACCCCTCTGTTAAAGATCATGGGGTTTTCCCTTCGAACCTGCTCCATGTCACCACGAAGAAGCTGAAGAGATATTATAAGTCCTGAAAAAAAGCACAAAGACAATCATTTTTTAGACCTGAGAATTAGATGTCTGAATTAGATGGCTAAAATACTGCTTTGATCTATGGTTAATTTAATAAACTTTAATACAAATACCCAAACATTGAGTTATTTTTTGCCTTGGAGTCGCTTAGAAGTGGAATGGAAGAAACAAATCTGCTTTGAGTGATCAGTTAGGAACGTAATACTATATAAACTACAATGCTTTTGAAGTCAGGATACTTAATTTCAATGACACATCACAAGTTAAAGTATTCAGCATTATTTCTATACATCATATACAGTGCATTACTACTCACTTCTATGTGAACTACCATATCATACAACCCTGTAGAACATCCCAGAAGTGTCTTTAATAGCACTGTTCCACTTGATTCTTGGCCTACTTCATGTAAGAATGTTGATTTTAATGAAATTCTGTATCTCAGCATATTTCATGAGAACCAACAGGTAGGTGAAAGTGAACTTGGAAAACAAGGGGCAGAAATGCTCAGCAGCCAGCTCTTTCAATGACCCTTTGTTCAGTACATCAACCAAATAGCTTCACTAGGAATAACTGCACAGTTAGTCTAACTTCTTTCTCTATTAGCTTTTAATCTAAAGGATATAGTACAGCCATAAAATGAGGATAATGTGCTGGTAAAGTTAGAAAGCGAAGCATTAAGATGGCAGAAAATGCCAGCATTACGACCAACCATGGCGACTCAGTCTCACCCACCAAGCATGCAAAACCAGCCTCACAAAGCAATGAGAATTACATTCACACAGTAATTCTTCCATAACCCTTATTTCATTCAGGGAATGATAGCCAACAGCTCTCTCTGTCCTCTCTGCTCACTGTGTGGAACAACACTTGCGAGCACTGCCTTTCAGACGCATTCCTGCACAAACCATCTTCAGTTCTGCTATTTTCTAAGCTCATTACATTGGCTTTGCAGACAATACGTAGCTTTTAGGAAGCTGAAAGCACTAACATCCAGTCCACATGCAATACCTTTAGTAGCTAACCAATAGTACCAGAGTTGGTCTATTACCTGTATAAGTTAGTCACTAGAAATAACAATGTAATATTACAGCATGGTATGACAGACAGCACTTCTGTGACACCCTCCCACATTCTACACTCCAACAACCTTCTGCCTACCTACTGCTTCTCCCCAGGAGGTTGGTAGTCTGCTCTCCAGTCCTCTCACCCTATCCAGCCTAACCTCCCAGTTTTGTCTGCTCCCTGCAGCAGAAAGGAAGGACTAATCTTATGCACGAGCTGCTGAGACAGGGGGAGAACCAACCAGAGCTTGCTTTCAGGACACACATCACAAACGTGATTGGAACATTTCTGCACTGTAAGAATAGGTTATGAGAAGCCCAAATTGCATTAGTTATGCTAAAATCACATCAGCCTGCAATACTGTCCCTCACACTTCTGCCAAGCCTCAAACTCTTGATCCAAAGACACATTAGATCTTAATATGTTTCAAATGATTCTTTTAAAAAGCTGAAGACAAGAGTAAAAATCTATTTCCTTTTCTTCTGCTCTTCAAAAATGCTCATACCTGACAAAAGAACGTTTCAGCAGACACCTGGCAGTTGCAATTAATGCAAACAGACCAAAGTTCTCCAAGTTGTTCACAATTCAGGGCAGCATTTTAAAGATAAGCGGTAGATAAACTTCACTGTAATAGGAACAACATGGAAGGAGATCAGCTTTGAATGTTACAAATCCCAAAACTCCAAACTTTTTTATTTGCTTTTTGGTCGTGTTTAACATCTGCTGTGTGGCTGTGGAACGCATATTCTGCTGCAACATCTGAATATGCAAATAAGTGACACGAAGGCAATAACAGTATTTGGATATCAGCGTGCCTGTCTGAATCAAACCCTCACCTAGTAATGCAAAACTACCTGCAACCAAGCAGAACACTACCTTATTTACCAGTCTCTTTTGGAATGGAATAGCAACTACATCCTTAAATCAGTAAACTGTAAATGAAGTTACAAGTGAAAGATGTCTTTATACTTTCCATGTTTGTCTGTCATTAACCAGGAAAATAAAAATAGATGTGAAAGGTGGCAAACGCCCTGCCAGGGCAGTTATTCTCCTCAACTATGTAATGGAACACTCGGTACTGAAACTATCACAGCGTCTTTGTGACACTGAATTTATAGGTATGAAAATGCCACTTACTTTGGGTCAGACAGAATTTTCTGGACAGTGAGGTAAGCACCAGAGACAAATTTAGTATCTGGTTTTACCCTTGTTCACACGGATGCATCCCTGGGAGAGCAACCCGTATATTTGTGATAGCTGGAAGTTTCAAGGGAATACAGGATGAGCAGGAAGACTGTTTTACTCAGGGAAATTCCAATGAATGAATTTTAATCCTTCTCTTCCTATGCAGTGAAGTCTGCTCACAGTAACCTCAGCCAGTTCACAAAGACACAATGGAGTTCAGCCAGTGCTGATAGCTGCTAATGTCGTATCCAAGCATGGGCTAGCAGTTTTCACAAGCATAGGTATATTATAAAAACAACAGATCATAAACTAATTCTATAGCAGGCCATTAGCTCTCTCCACTGGTGAGATCTTCTGGGATAAACAAACACGATAGATAAAAAGGTGAAGGAAATTAAGCATGCTGAAATCACACCGGTATTATTTTCAACTGTATCTGAAAAGGAAAGATGTAAAGTAAGTATTACAATTCCTGGTTAAACTGGCAAAGGTAAGGCATCTATAAACAGAACACGGATTTTAGTTAAACAACATTTAAATCATCACAGTAGGTACAGAAATTCAGCTGTGTGATCTCACACGTCACTGAGCTACTGCACTGTAAATAATCAGCAGTTTCCTAAGGGAAGCCTTCAGCTCTGATTACAGAGAAGCACACAGGGAAGCACTCACCATAGTTGGAGCTGGGCGCTGTGTATTTGGTGCTGGACTTGCGAATGATGTTTTCATGGATCTGACACCACTCATTTTCGTTGTTACACCTAAAACAAAAGAACTGATTCAGGCTAAAAGCTTGATAAGTCAACTCTGTTGCAGAAATAACTCTGTGGGGTTTTGATGCATGAGCCAAAGTCTTGTTTCCAAAAGTGAAAGGAGAAAAACCATTTTGCCCAGTAGTTATCTCCTTTTTATGGACACTTCTGAGTCTGCAGTGACTCTTCTGTCATTAAAGCAACTCCTTCATTCTTTTTATCATGATGTAATGAAGATTTAGATCTCTTTAGCTGAATTCTCTGCACACAGAAAATTGGTTTTGAGTTGAAAGTAACTGCTGCCATATGTTATTGTTCTGTGTATCATCAACAACAGCAAAGCTACACCCAAGAAATAAAAAGCAGAATTTGGAAGATCAAATAAAGATCTGATTTTTGAGTATCAGATTCAGCCATCGACACCAAGGCTTCTGCTTACACACATCACCTTACAGAGTGCCCTAAACACGACGCAGCCCTGCCTCCCAAGCTGCAGGAAAAAGATACATATGCTTCTGTACGTATTCCATCCTCTGCAGTTCTTTGCGACAGTCCACTCATCTACTTGCAATTTAATCAGCATTAATAGCAAATGCTATTATTTCCCATTTTCATTTACTTTATGTATCGAAGTCCTTGACACGTTTCCAGGATAGAAATTACAATATAACTGTCAACAGACTTGTCAGATTTCCACTCAATATTATTTCACTATTAAGAATTCAATGTTAACATCAGCTCCAATAACACACTGAAATCTGGCATGCAGATTATTATCCTTTCAAACAACATCCATGCAGTGTAGCTGGCTGCATGGTCCTGGATTAGACAATCAAATTCAAACAGCTGGATGTACATCCACCAAGTCCACCACCTAAAAGCAGTGCCTATGAACAAAATCCTCATAAATATTTCCAGATAATTCTGGCTTTCCTGCTAGGTTGTGCAATTAAAGGCTCTTCTTCCTGCCAGGAATGGAAGAGAAAGGAACAGAGGAACCCTGCTAACCTCAGCAGAGCACACAGCTGCTGACCTCGCTCCTCCTGTGGCTGTATTAGGAAGGAAACATTCAGCACTCAGCCCTGGGGAAGAAACTGCTCCCAGGAGTCAGCAGGAAAGGCTCTCTGGATTGCTTTATGGACTGAAAAGGGCTCCTGTCCTCAGTGGGTGTCTGCCTTTGGGGATACGGGTCTTGTTAAGGGATGCTGGGAAAGAGCTCTTGGGGATTCTTCAAGGTATGAACTGTAGGGAAATAGAGGGCCAAGGGTATAAAAGGGCTCGGTCATACATAACCATGCTGCTGTCAGGATGTTGAAGATACATTCATCGCAACTTTATTTCGTTAATGAATGTTTACAAAACATACTAAATTAGTGGTTTGGCTATGTGTTTCTACTGTTATTAGCAGTCTGCATCAACAACACTGTGCTCAGTTCTGGGCTCCCTAACACAGGAACAAAACGTCTCTCTCCTGTGAGAGTCCAGTGGATGGGCAGGGGCTGAGGAAATGGGATTTTTTGGCCTGGAGAAGACAAGGCGAGGGGAATCAGCAGCTCTGTGCTCAAGAAACATTCAGATGCTGTACTGAGGGACATGGTTTAGTGGGGAAATATTGGTGATAGGTGGATGGTGATGATCTGGAGTCTTTTCCAACCTCGGTGATTCTATGATTCTTTTTCATACCTACAAGCCCTCATCACGACAACAGCCAGGTTCTTCAGTGGGACTCGGTGAGATGATGTAAAGCTACAGGCTTAAGCTCCAGTAAGAAACCACAGTTCCTTTCAATTGGAATGATGACTCTTATTTAGCTGAACATTAAAGCTGAATAGCTTTGTTTGCACTAATAAGCTGTATAACCAATCTGTTAAAGATGCTAAGCTTCCAGGAAAAAAAGTGCCATCAGCACCTACAGCTTGTTATCACGTAATGAAGGGATGCACTAAGCATGCTGTAATGTACTTCACACCAGTGTAAGCACAGATGAAATGACAATTTTACGGGTATAATAATCTAATTGAAAAACCAAAATGGAACCTTTGTCACAAACAGTTCTATTGGTTAAAGAAGAAAAAGAAAAGAAGGAAAAAAGCACATTGATCACATCTAACTGCCTCTTAAATTCAATCGTTGTCCAGAATACTTAAAGCACAAATGAAAGTCAGCAATATTTAACTCAGCAGTAGCACTGAATCTTATTCTTCGTGAAGTGCAATCGAATTAAACAACTGAATTCAATGTCATTCCTATTGACTTTTACCTAAAGGAAACCCCGAACAACAGCAACAAAAAACGAACAAGAAGCCCTTCAAAAACCTGTTGACGAGCTTTTGACTCCTGCAAAGAGTCTTGAGAAAGAAGTATAACTTTCTAAAACTTGTTCCACGTGTTATAATATTTTAAAACGTTTACTGATTTCCTCCATAATGTTGGCAAAATCGGGGTATGATACGAAGCTGCTACTGTGGAGACAACAGAGAGTTTCTGGCTGCTGCATTATGGAACGGAAGAACAGTGGCCTGGTAAAAGGAATGAAAGCCATCTAGATAAAGGGGTAGCTAGTAATTCCCTGCTGTCAGTATTATCACACCACACACTGTCAAGAACAGTGAGATAACCCCTGCAGCCTGTTATGGTACCCTTACCAATACTCCCACCAAACACTGATTATCACACAAGCAAAAGAAACAGACAATTTGGAATAAATAAAGCACGATGTGCGAACAGTAATAAAGGAGAAATGCAGAAGTTATGCCCACTCTACCTGCTATCCAAAATGCTGCTAAGGCTGCATTTCTGGCTTGTCAGGTGAGGTTAGGCTGGGGCTATCCCACATGAAATGCCAGCTCTCTACCCATCCCAGCATCCCTCCTTCACTGCTGGTTTGGGCAGCGGACATCTCAGCTGACCGCAGGCACCTATAGAATCCTTCCCACAGCGACACAGAGATGGCGCCTGGGCAGGGTGCCTGCGCCTGCCTGCCTCCTGCAGTGCACTCCCCTCACCTTCTTGGATTAGGGATGTTAGGATACGTGTCCGTGTCTATTCCTCTTCCTCCACTTACAGACCTGTTAGTAAGTTTATCTTCTACTCAGCTTACTCATCAGGTACAAAAAAATTCTCTCCACGTTCTTTACTGCACTTTTCCCTTGCCAAGACATCTGAAATCATTTATCCCACTGCAAACAATATTTTCCTTAAGAAGGGAACCAACAGGACAAATTCTGTACCATCCTTCACCCTCACAGCTCAGCTTACAGAAAATGTCGAACTTTGGGTAACTTTTCACTTGCTGTATCAGCCTCTGGAGTTGAATTTAAAATAGATTTCAGTCTCCAATGACTTACGCCTGTAAATTAAGCTGGAACAAAGTTGTCCCAAAATCAATGGAGTGTAAAGTTAGCTTAAAGCTAGTTTTGTACCAAATACCAAAGTAAGCTGTACTTCACATTTCCTGAACACAAAGAAGGATATCCCCCCAAGTCTGAAACGCTGCCCTGAGAACACTTACCAGTAATGCACTTCATTGTGTTTTGTTAACATTTTACTTGTCTAAATACCAAATGTATTTCTAGTTGCAATAAGAATTTTGTCCTGAGCCATCCATCATCTCTGCAGGCTGGCTGGCTCTGCAGTAAGTCTGAGTGCAATGTTTGCCATTCTACACAAACCCTGATGTCAAACAGACAGGGACAGAAATGCAGTGTGCGTCTGTCCAGCTGGGCAAATAGCAACAACTGAATCTCAACAGGGAAAAGACAACGTAGCACATTAAGAAGAAAGAAACTTCAGATCCAGTGCTGGCAAAAGAGGGAAATGCACAAAGGACTGAGGAAAAATAGGACAAAAAGACCCAAAAACCGTATGAAAATAAAATGAAGGAGAAATTCGTGAAGGTTTTAGGGAAGTGAAAGCATCAACACAAAGAATAAGGTGCAGTGATCAAAACCACAGAATCGAAGATAAATATCCACATGAAAGTATGAAATCAAAATGTCTTAAAAACACATGGATTGAGATTTCAGTTTTCATCCCACTTTTAAATGTACATTATTAAAAAGAATTACAGAAGTAAACCTTCATGCTTTTACATAATGAGCTTACAGCTGGAGCTGTGGTACTCTATCCTCTTAGTAAGATTATAACATGACTGCAGGATTAACCAACAGCAGATTGTGAGCAAAAAGACTTTTTCAGACATAAATCTTTAAGAATAATAAGGCAGACTGGTGAAGTAAATTGATTTTTCTTCCTGTGCACGTTCTCTCTTGTGGATCCAGCAATAGCCTCCATTTAAATGCCGTGTATTTCTTTCAACCAATGTTAGGTCTTCAACTTTTTTTCCAGCTGCTCCCTATGAAAGGCTTTTCTGTCTGTAAGTTTCACCCAGGTAGTGCACACAAATAATGCTTCTTACTTCTCCTTCAAAAATACAAATAGACCTCCTCCTTATTTCATTGCATGATGTTTTTGGATTGGCTTGAGGCATATTAACAATAATAAAAGCGAGTGCAGCAGGTAAAAAAGTAGCTCAGCACTGTTTTAAGTTATTCATCACAATTTCCAGATCAGAAAAGACAAAAATTTGTTATTTCAACTCTTACCTACAAAGCAAGACAAGCTAGCTTAGCCAAATGAATGTGCAAAGAGAAGATGTAAGCAGGCAAACCTGTGAAAACGTTCTGTCGTGAAGACCAACAGCTATTAAAGCTGCAAAAGGGATAAGCTGGCACTTTTTAGCTACATCAATATATTCCCCCTTCTGAAGATTTCTGCTGGAGGTTTACAGGGAACACAGCGGCATAAAAGAACGATGTACAACACTCCAGTGCATGGTAACAGCAATAAAAGATTAGAAGCATCTGATTACGGAGTTGAATTCTGTTATGTGCTCTACGCCCTCTCTGAGGAGGCAGTAATGGCTGTCTATGGATGCTAAAAACAAAGAGTTTGGGGAAGCAGAAGAGAAGAACAGCTGGTATAAACCTACTTCAGCATTTCGGTAGATACAGTTGGTATTTCGGGTGGTCTGCAGGGAATCCATATTAACAGGACACTGCAGGGTGAGTAGAAGAAAAGGAACAGTTCTCTACCCTGGGATTGTTTTCATGGCAGTATTAAGAAATAAATAATTTAGCACTGACAAATGGACAAGTCCAGTATTTAACAGATTCTTACTCTCCCATTTTTCAGCAAATAAGAAGCCAAAGATGCACTAAAAGGGCATCAAAACAGAAATCAGATTCAGAACGCTTCATTACTGCGAACATTCAGAATGTGGCCCTTGCAATACATTAACGTACCTCCAACATTAACAAGTTACATAACCAGAAACCATCAGCTTGAGATAAGCTGAAACTGAATGGTGACAAAATGCCAAATTACCCAGATCCTACTGACAAGGAGATGAAAGAAGTCCATTTTCTTCCCTGCAACTTGACATTTTTGCTACTGTTTTCTTAACTGCTGGCAGAACAAGAATGGAAGAGCTGACTCTGAGAGACCTGCTTTGGACATACTGAATTCTAACGTAGGAAGAATTATTCAAGAATCCTTCCCTGAACAGTGAAAGCCATTTCTTTTCATTTATAGCCTCCCGTGAATGGCAGAGCTTCTGCTGCTCAATGCACTTCTCACACAATAACAGAGTTCTATTACCCCTCAAATTATCTTATTATTCAGATGGTGGCCACAGACAAAATAATGTCATCTGTATCTGAGCCCATCTGCAAAGCAGATCTTGCCAGTATTTCTTTTCACTGACAAGGTATTTAAATACTCTCTGCAGTCTCCAGACATTTTGTCTGTGCTCTTTATTATGATTATGAGACCACACTGCACAGTAAGAATTGGTAGTTCAGAGTTCAAAATCACAAATAAACAGAAGACAGATTCTTGCTCAGGAAACGTTGACTGGTTTTGAGTCTTTTGGTCACACACTGTTCACTTCAGTTGTTTTCCAGTTCTTTTCTTGGTCATCACGACTGAAAAAAAATTGGAGATGCTGCTTCCCCTCATCAAGGGTAACAGAAAATACTTCCATGTTTTTGAGCTTAAAAGATTTTAAACAAGGCCCATTAACAAAAGCACAGCTTTGTCTGTCACACAGATTTGAGCAATATTCAATAATTCCCGAAGCATTTAACATACCCAAAGCATCTGTAATAATATTCATTGCTTTCTATGAGCTCCTGAAACAGTAACTGCCAATAGCACTACTTTAACTTGTCAACATAAATCAGTAAATGCAGCCTCTGGCACCCTGATATTTAGCATCTCTTAAGCATCAATATAGAGTCTTTTTTTCCTTAAATCTTTTACTTGTAAGAGTTACTCACGTGTAAACTTTGAGAACAAAATCCTTTTCTTCTTTTATTTCAGAGATGGACTGAAGTACATCCATGATGCTCAGCACTGCGCAGCCATAGGGGCGGCGATAGTGTAAATGGGGGGGCCCTTTTTTTGAGTCATTTAGCAACATGCGACCTAAAATCAACAGAAATTCAGGATGTTAGATCCTCATATACAGCAATTCCATCAACCGTGCTCTGTTATCCCCCTCAGAATGTATCCCCACAGTAAATGTCAACTAAATTGCAGTCCTCCCTGTGTTTGTAGCTTCTTTTGCTCCTCATACCATTTTTAATTCAGAGGCCCACTTGAACCTAGCTGACTCACTGGGTTACTTCAATTCAGGAATGCGAGCTTATGAGCTAACAAAACACTCAAGGACAAAGGGAATGGTGCAATGTCTGGCCATTGTTGACGTGCAGCCTCACTACATGCATCTGCATCCAGCCCAGCTGACTACAAATCATTTCTCAAACGAGACAAGAATGTATCCTGCACTCACCTCCCTGCAACCACACAGTGATTCACTGCGGTCCTTCCATCTTAGTCCACAATTTACACGTATTTTCACTTCACACAAGTGTTTTAAGAGAATGTATTTTATATACTGTCATTTATCACGTTTGTCTTGGAGCATAAGAGTAGAATTCTGAGAGAAGCTGTGCAGTGACTAACTTCCTATTGGCAGTTTTCTAACAGAGCCAAAGATGCGTAGGCCAGAAAAAATCACTGTGATCATCCAAGTCAACTTGTAACACTACACATAATAATCTCTCCAGCACATCTTGCATCAATGTTAAGAATCTGAACTTGGACTTCAGCACAGCTTTAAATAGTTTTACAAGCTTCCTCCGATAAATAGCTCAGGTGAAGTGGAGTAATTACAGCCTTCAAATGTTTCATAACACACTGAAGTCAGACAATGAAAAACAGGCCCTTCTAACATGTTTGTGACATGGAAGGCTTTGATTGTCATCCACAAGAAAGTCCAACAAAGCTTTGGTTTCCTTAAGCCACTTCGACATTCTGTACTTCAGAAAAGATACCCGTGGCTGCTGAAGGGTACTTGTGGTGAACTGGCTGGAAAGAAGGTTGAATACCATTTCATTGCAAACACTACCAAACCATTTCTCAGCTGAAAGCTGTTTAGAAGGACGCAAGTGAAGAGACTGCCATATTCCCACCTATGCACTGCTAACATTTTAGGTCTAAATGTCCGTAATAGGCTACATGATGTAGGTAAATATTTACTTTCTTATTTCTCAGTGAAAGTACTTGCATTCATAGAACCATTTAACTCCCTGTTACTCACTAATTATATCTTTATTAACTTTAGGATTTTTTTTTCCTATCAAGCACTTCCTGTCTAAAAGCCTTTCTGCCAACGTAATTTATATACCAGAAATCACACAGGCACTCACCTGAGCACCCTGCCAGGCTAACACATCCACTCACTGCCCATGAGCTACTCCAAGCACTCTGCTGTACCATATAAGAAGCATCCTACATTAAACTTCGATCTTGAACCCTTCCCATTCTTGCCACTACTATTTTCAAAAACAGAAGATGAAGTCTTGCCTTGCCTAGAACAGTCACACAAGACACCTCTAAAAGTGGTGACTACTCAAAAAGATTAAGCAAGGAAGGGCTTTCTTCCTTGGGTAGGGTCAGCTCATATTGCCAAGTATCCACATCTTTTTAGTAGTTCCACATGAACAGGTGGGGGAAATTAGAAAGAAAAAAGCATAAGCTGCTGGATGTGGGGCTGCAAGCAGGCAGATGCTACTGCAAATGCTCCTCTTTGCTGTCAGCTGGCAGAAAGAACTGTCAGGTGTGAGAGCTTCCCTTATTTTTTATAGGCATCTTCTCAAATATAAGTGTGGGTTCTTGGAAGCACCAGATTCTCACAGCAGAAAACAGGTCTTCATATCTTTTTATCTAACAGTTCCTGTTTCACTAGTTATGAATGGCCAGGTATGATAAGTAAAAAGACCTCCTATGAAATTTCAGAACATTAAACAAAAAGCATTTCCAGTTCCCTCCCCCTCCTAAGCATGATGCTGAACCATTTTGTCTCACACTGAGAAAACACCACCACTGTTAGAGAGCCATCAGGAACTTCTTCACACGGAGCAACAGATGATATCAGCATTAATCTGGGCAGGCAGACATGGTCTGTAACTGAGTTTGCTAACTCATTAAATCATTATAACATCAGCTCAGTAAAATAAAAACTTTAAATACTTTTAAAACCATTGTTATTTATATATATTTCAATGAATGCATCATACTGTACCTATTCGAATTACGTGGGCAACTATGTACAAATCTCTCTTCATGTCCTTGCTGCTGAGATCCTAGAAGATTGGAAAAAACAGAGATGATAAAATACAGAACACCCCATGCTTCCAAAGCCTGAACAACTCCCACAGGCAACACTAAGGACTACACAGTAGGACTCTGCTTTCATTTAGTCTCTTCATATTTAAATATGAATATATTTATATGAATATATTATTTCTAATATACCAATTTAAAAATAACAAAGCATAGAAAGATTATATTTGGTTGGCATGTTCTCTACAAAAAAGAAATGAAATATTCTGACTCCACTGGCTAGAAATGCTGTCTCAAAATCTTGGCATCTAGCAGTGTGAGCTGCACGCAGACTGCTGGCTGGAAAGGCCTTCTGTCCCTTCCAATTCCCAAACCGTGCCCTGGGATTACTGGGGGATGTGGCAGTTGGCAGGGGCCACTCTGAGACTGAGCGTGTTATGAACAGCGGCGGGGTACTGGAATAACTAAGAAGGGAACTCAGTTTTAAGATGATACAGTTGTTTGGCGAAATACAGGACACCTTAAGATGTTCCCTATGTTATTTTAAGGCAATACTATAAGACATATGAAAACTGATAACTCCATTCAACTTCTCATAGTGAGCTTCAAGAAAATCCAGTGCACGGGAGAAGAAGAACACATGGAAGAGCAAAAGGAGAGCTGAAGCCGACAAGAAAGAAGAAAAAAAGAGTGTTATTGATCCTGACAAATCCTTGCAGGTAGAGAAAACAAACGAAGAAGACAGGCAGAGTACTTGTTGATAATTCATCACTGCAGCACTTCGCATCCACATGTTACAAACTGCCCTCGATGCTTTGTATTTGTTTCTGATAATTATACAGACAGTGACCAACCACAATGTTCTCCCCCGTGCTTTTTCCTGTTTCTGCACTAAGGAGCCAACAAACATCTCTTCCTAAAAGCATTACCGCCACTCAGCGTGTTTTCCTTGTGTGACTAATTCCCAGGAGAAGATTTCAAACAGATCCTGTGAGCTGTGAGAATCTCCATGGATGTTTTACATTCTGATGCAAAGAGGCTCCTCGTGCTCTACAGCAACAGCTGCTGCCTCTCTGCTCTACTGCGTGCTGTCACCTCATTGCTCTGCACTGGACCATCCAGATCCTCCCCAAATGTAATGGCATCACTCCAGACACTGCTGAGGAAAGAGGAACTGTCAGCAGGAACCTCAGACTGATAAATGCACTCTAAGATGGCGGTGAGGGAGCAGAGCATGTGGAAGGAAAGATCCAAAGAGAAACTTCAAAGCTCGGTTACCACTGTTCACTCCCGTCCTTGTGCTGAAGCAATGCTCATCACCTCACATCGTTTGGGGTCCTGATAGATGAAAAACTGAACATGAGCCAGCAGTGCGCTCTTGCAGCTCGGAAAGCAAATGGTATCCTGGGCTCCATCAGAAGAGGGGTGGCCAGCAGGGACAGGGAGGTGATTGTCCCTCTCTACTCTGCTCTTGTGAGGCCCCATCTGCAGTACTGTGTCCAGGTCTGGAGCCCCCAGTGCAAGAAAGACAGGGAGCTGTTGGAGAGGGTCCAGAGGAGGCCACAAAGATGATCAGGGGGCTGCAGCACCTCCCTTATGAAGACAGGCTGAGGGAGCTGGGCTTGTTCAGCCTGGAGAAAAGAAGGCTGCTGGGTGACCTCATTGCAGCCTTTCAGTACCTAAAGGGAGCCTACAAACAGGAGGGGAGTCAACTCTGAAAGGGTGAATAACAGCAGGACAAGGGGAAATGGTTTGAAGTTGAGGGAGGGAAGATTTAGGTCGGATATCAGGGGGAAGTTCTTTGCAGAGAGAGTGGTGAGGTGCTGGAACAGCTGCCCAGAGAGGCTGTGGATGCCCCGTCCATCCCTGGAGGTGTTCAAGGCCAGGTTGGATGGGGCCCTGGGCAGCCTGGGCTGGTATTAAATGGGGAGGTTGGTGGCCCTGCCTGGCAGGGGGGTTGGAGCTTCATGATCCTCAAGGTCCCTTCCAACCCGGGCCATTCTGTGATTCTGTTTTAAGACAAAACACAGCTTTGATGTGATGATTTCAATATAATGCTTTTAAGAGACTTCTAGGGCTTCTGATATGACTTTAAGAACAACTTCATTGGGTAACTGTCTACATACTCTTGTTTCTCTTTTCTTTTCCTTTCCCTTTCTGACCTTTTCTACTGACTAATGATACACATCCCAGCCATAACAGCTCCTGCTAAGCTGTTCAGGGGGCAGGCAGAACAGGGCTGGTGGATTTGTCTATGCTCAAACACAGCCCACCCTTCTAATAGTATATTTTTTGGAAAGTACAATGCAAGAATCAGTGGGAAAAATCTCAGTAACGTTCAAATAAAACCTTTTTTCTTACAACAAAATAAAATCTAAAAACACCTAAGCAGTATTAAGGTCACTGTAAAAGGAAATCACACGATTTTTCAAACTGTGGACACCATTCTTAGTCTGATCCAATTTAGTGAATTAAAAATCATGCTTTGCAGGACCCCAGCATATCAACTTTAATTCACACACTAAGTTTCTTCCCTCTGTGACACAAGAAACTGATCTCTGCAACTGAGATTATGATGGCAATGCACATAAACACTGAACATTAGGTTTTAGTGACATTCCTATATACAGCACAATAAAACCCGAGCACAGGGACCAGGCATAAGGAGAACTTATTTTAAAGAGGAGTTTCAGCTCCCTTCAAATAGCACTATGTGGCTGGATTACAGCAGGCATGTAATAAATTCACGGCTGTGTCTTCTGACTCCATTTAAAAGGAGCACTCACTGGGCAGCACATGCACTGAGCTGCAAATACACCGCTTGGTGTGCTCCCAGCTACCAGCTCGTGTCTCTCTGCAGCCAAAGAATCAAGCTAATAAATCTTCCATTATGTTTTCTCTTCAAGCCCATTTTGCTGCTGCAAGAAGAGAACATGCTTTCGAGGTTTTCTTCGCCACCTACCATACCAACACAGCATATGGCAGGCTTTATCTTGTGCGTCTTGGAGAAACTGAAGCTCTGTGATAAGAAGGGATTTGACACAGCTTTAATCTCAGCAGTGCCTGGCAATATACTTCAAAATAAATAAATAAGATAAAGAAGGGAGGTGATGGTTAACACTAGACAGTCGTAGATTTTTCTGTGAAAATACCTACGATCCAGCAGAAAGGTTTTTGTTGCAATATAAGATTACCAGTTCTAATTAACAGAACTTGGATAACTGTTTTTTCAAAGAGTAGCTGTCAAAATATCAGAAAACAGTAGGGCGTGCACATATTGCTGGGTTCACACATTGGAAAAACTACACTGCATCACAGTCAGAGACCAAAACTGCGGGCACAGATGGCCCCGCGTTCCATTTCTGTGCAGCAGAGGCTTTTTACAAAGGGAAAAATTCTTACTGTGACACAAAGCCCACAGCCCCAAACCCCCACCTCTCTGAGAAGCCTTCACATGATCTCTTAGGAAAGAATCCATGTACACAGCTTAGGACTCAGAAGAGGAGCAGCTCCATTTATTTTTGCTTACGGGCAATATAATTAAATCTAATTCCAGCACTGAGCTCCGAGCACAGCATTCACAAGGAGT
This sequence comes from Pavo muticus, assembly GCA_016647715.1. Lineage (NCBI taxonomy): Eukaryota > Metazoa > Chordata > Aves > Galliformes > Phasianidae > Pavo > Pavo muticus. Next base: position 24,847 of record JACDJE010000575.1, on the reverse strand, counting down.
TTATTTCCCACATCCTCCTGACCATTTAAAATGACTCTGGTTGATAACCAAAGTAATCTCTTAATAATTCTAACTGCAAGGCTTTTTAGAAAATCACTAGCAAGGAAAGCTTTCCACATCAGGTATGGAGAAGAGTCACTTTCTAACTACGGTTCTTTGCAATGTTAGTTACTATAAAGACCTGTTTGTGTGTCCAAACAGCAACCACCAACCAAACAAAAAAAGCCCAAACAACAACAACAAACCAACACAGCTGTATCAAGGATATCTGACTGCAGTTAATTAAATAGAGATTTAAATAGTTCCACCAAATCGAGTTGCTATTGAGAGCAAGGTATTTAACCAAAAGAGAAAACTCATGGTGCATAGTTACACCTTATTTCTGACCCAGAAATGCTTCTGAAGCGTGACAAGCCTGAAGTTTAGTTGAGCAAGCTTGTTCCTTCAGGGATAGCAGTTCCTCACCCTTGGTGCGATATGACAACAGATCCAAGACTTAGGGTGAAATCTTACCCAAGGAGATGGCTGAACACCTCGATGCAACAGAGGTAGTAGGACAAGACAGAAATACCTTGAATTACCTAAGGTACTTGGGATTCTTCCCTCTGGAAAGGATAAGACTGTTGGAAAGATATTGGGAGCCAAGGAACTTGATTAGGAAATCAATGAACTGATTTCAGTACAAGACTAATATAACACTGGGAACAAATCTGCACTGAAATCATAGCACTACTTCAGTTTGAGGCATCCAGAAGACCTCAAGCTCTCCTCCTTTAAGTAATGTACACTGACTGCAAGATTACCTTGGGTGTCACATGGTAAAAGAAGCATAAAAAGCAACGCTCCAGGGAACCTCAGTGAAGTTTACAGAACACAGCACTAATGTTCTATACTAGAAGATTTTGCCTGTGATGAGCCAATACACAGTTACAGTGACAGACAATCTGTCTTGTTATTTCCCAAACTGCATTCCTTCTAAAATCAGTAATCAGAACAATCCATCAACCAGGGCAGGTAGTGAGAATCATCAAATACAGAAGTGCAGCACAGAAGAAGGCTGGGAAATGCTCAGGGCAGCAGGGAGCTGGGACACTGGGGCTCCTGGGTTATCCAGAGAGACATTTCCTGGAGGAGGACCGCAGGCTGAGACGGCCCAAGAGGCCAAGGGAAAGGCTGCAGCCAGACCAGGGAGAGATGTATGATACAAGAGCATGATGGACAGGTGAACACTCCGAACTCCCTCTGATTGACCTTCAGGCATTTTGAAATTTCCTGTACCAGAGAAGACTGGCCTTTTAGGTATGATCAAAGAAAACTGGGCTTTTGAGCAGAAAGGCATTCGGGGATGCTTCTTCAAAGTCTCTGACTCAACAGCCCAGTGAGTCACAGATGTGCTCAGCAGGTCCCAGCCAACACAGAGTCAGTGTTACGAGCACTGAGCGCACCCTGCCTGATCCTGCACTTCACAGCATGAATCAGCATTCTCACTGAAAATATGTAAACAACAGCTTATAAGGGAAAGGTGCCTCACAGCAAACCCAAAATGCTATTGTGCTGGCCACTCGGTATCTGTTTTGATAACAGTCAGAATTGGGATTTCCTCTGAAATAAAACTCTGTTGTAGGATAGAAATCTTCAGAGACAATTCTTGACTGCATCTATTTAGTGTCAGTGCTAGCTCCTAGAACACACAAAGCTATGAAAGCTACCCCGTTGTAAAGTTAATAAATATAAAGATGATCAATAAGTATATAGAGAAGTTACGCCTAGTAAGATTATCATGTTGGAAAGGATAATCAGAGATAAATGGAAGTGCTCACAGGTGTTATAGGCTCACAGGAAACTCCACAAGGAGCAATCTCCAGAGAGAGATCCTTCCTCAGTGGCAGTCAGCCCTTAAATGGGCTCTAGGAGAGGTGGGGCCTGGCTCCGCCCCTAACGGTCACACAGCTGAATTGCCTTCACCTGTGCTCCCTTGGCTGACTCAGTGCTCGCCTCAGGTGGTCAGTCAGAGGTTCCGGCCGTGATTCAGCAGTTCCCATACACCCATACCCATATTATGGCTCGTATGTAGGGGAAGTGATGCATGCAATCCTAGTTTCTGTGATGTAGCTAAAAAGATCTACCAGACAACAGGGATAGGCAACACTGAACTTCAACTGACACTGAAACAACTTCAGTATTTTCATATAGTTTAAGTAGAACGGTAGCTTGGGAGTGATCTCTGAGTACCTGTACCTGAGTACAGAGTGGCAATACTTGCAGCTGGCCTCCTTAATAGGTTGGCCTCATTTGTGACATGCAACAAGTCTCTTCTGGAGCTGCTACGCCCCTGGGCCATGTTGTATTATCAGTATTCTCTTTGTGCTTTTGAAACCATGCAAAGACTGTTTTGCAGGTCACCAGAGCAACACTTTCACAGTGTGAAACAAGAAAGCTGTAGCATGACTAAGTAGCGTGGCATCAATGTAGATGGTAAAGTTTGATGGCGAAAAGCTTAAGAATGCTGAAATGCCATAAAGTGCCAAAGCTGATACAAACCAGCCTATGTTGCCTTTTGGGAATAACCTTAGAGCAATTATTAATCCTGAACTCAAGCTTTCTGAGTTATCCAGGCAGCAGTGCTAAAGTTTGCTTCCCAGATGTCTTTCTCTCAGAACAGAAATACATTAGTTTTCAAGTCAAGGACAGTGGTGCCAGCGAAAACTTCAAAGCTAAGACGCTGTTACCTCTGTTAACACTGAATCAGCCAATAGCAGTTCACTTATTGTGCCAAAACCTGTACTAATACTGACGTTAGCATCATTGTCAGTGCTATTTTTGTAAAGGTTCACATCTTTTCTGTCCAGATGAGGGCAGAATAGAGCACCCTTAATCCTGGCTAGACGTAGACTGCTCCTTAAGAGGAGAAATTTGGGTATCTTTGTGAAGGATAAAAGGGAATGGTACTGAGAACCATGCCTATTTCAGTGTCCCACACTGCCTGACTCTAGAGGATTTCATTGCCAGGACTACAGTTTATACCAAAGTTGTCTTCCATCTGTTTTTTCACTGGAAGAAAAAATGCTTTTCCCAAATTGCTTCCAGTATGTGCATGAACTCAAGGTGAATCATGATGGAAAGTGTCTATCACACCTAGGATGTGAAATTCCTGACTGCGAATCTGTGACGAGCTGTAAGCTTCAGTAACTCTAGATTTCCATATTCTTTCTTAGAAATGACAAAAGTGGTCTGACCTTTGATTTGGAGGCAATTTTTAATAGAGCTTAAGATCAGCTAAGCACGAATACTGAAGCCTGTGTGTTTGGAAACTACTATCTTGGTAACAGCCTGTCTTGGTACTACTTTCAAAAACTACTTGCACAAAGCAAGGAAGGCAGTCAGGTGACAGGTAAGTCTGAAAAACAGAAAGGAAATGAACCTTAGATGGCTATTTCACTCCCAACTGAGGTATCACCTGGGGGGATCCTGTTTTGCTGGCACAGATGGTTAGAGAGGGCTTGGTACAGTTCACTGTATCTGCTTTGTGTCAGCTCAGAGCAGCTATGTGCATCATGCCTACTGGAGAAACTAGGGAGGTCACAGCAGATCCTTCAGTAAAATCAACTTGCAGTGCCTCACCTTGGCTGCTGCTCCTGCAGCACGCCCTGGACTTTCCATTCCATCACACACACTATGCTGTCAACCTGGGAAGCTCCTGCTGCACCATATGCCCCTGGGGCTGCTACACAGACTCTCAAATGGGCCAAGGCAGAAACCTGTTTGGAGAACTGTGTATGTGTGTACGTGTGTGCACGTGCATGCGTTGTATTAGTTTTTCTCACTTCAACTCTGGAAAAAGCACCTTGCTTTATGTTCAGGCCAATACAGTTTTGCCCCGTTACTTGAGTGTGTAATACGTGCAATGAAAATACACAACATTTCAAACTATAAGCAAGAACCAACACAGTTACAAGGAAGCATTTCAGAACATCTGCTTAGCTGTAAAAATAATTGAGAAGCTTTCTCTTTTTTTCTGTTAACATTTAGTTGTAACGGTAACAAAACTTAGAAACAGTATCCACTTCTGCTTAATATATGGGAAAGAAAGAAGTGTGTTCTCCCTGTCAGCACGTCTATGATCACAGTGCTGAAAGGGAAGAAGAAAGGGAACAGATACGTACTGTGAAAAGCGCACACATTCGATCTATCTTCTCTGGATTCCTGGGGCCTCCGTTCTTGTTTAACCTCACCATAAATCTCTCACTACAAAGCAAACAATATTACAAAAAATAGTGAGTTTCATATACACACTACAGCACAAAAATACAGCCAGATACATTTTTAATAAAGAATGCATGAGTTGTTTTTTTTTAATTCCTAAAGCATATGAAACAACAGTCATTAATAAAGATAAAATCACATGGAATACCACAGAAAACTCACAAGTCAGCACTCTGATGTGAAAACACGAGGGTGATGCGTATTAATGACACGATAACATTACAATAATGTGAATATATATGAAGAACAGGATCTGTACATGTCACAAGTACCTCAGGCAAGGGTAAGGTACACCTGCTGAAGCACATAATGCTTTTGGCAGAGGAAAGCTCATTAAACTGCATTCAAAAGTGGAAGTCATATCAACTGAACAATCTCCGCCCACACGGTATTTTTAGAAGAAATACATTAAATCAAACACACCGTGATGCAATTGATTGGAACTGCTCATCAAACAAATTACACTACTTTTACCAGCAAAAAAGCAGAAATGAAGACTACAGAATACAGTCCTTGCTGCTGATGGTAGGCCATGGACAAAGATACCGCTCTTTAGCAAACCAGAACTGACACAGACCAATAAATCAGATGAGCAGTTATTCACTAATGTACAACAAAGTATCGACGAGGGTTTTTTTTCTACAGGTTCACAGAAATAAAGCACGAGCACAGCACGTCATAAAGACTTCTAACTACTTTTTCATTGTAGTTTCACAGATCCTTTTGGCCTCAGGCTGTACGACTGTACACTCTAGCAGCCTTTATTTGACTGAACACACTTTCCAGCACAGCTGGCCTGAAAAAGCACGGAGCAGACACGACTTCCTTTGGTAGCTTGCTCCAAGGTTATTCCTCCCAACTGTCACAATGCATGGGTTATCACCAACAAGGAAACACCTGGTTTCAGTGTTCAGCTACTGGTTTGTGTCACCCTTTCTTCTGTTAAGATCCATCTATAAAAAGCATCTTCTTGCAGGGCGCTGCTATCAGTCGTTGGTTACACTGTGTGATCAAACCTCTCTCTAGAAGCACATGAACAACTCGACACTGTTAAGAAGCTCATTCGGAAGTGCTGGAATAACTTTACGGAACTTATCCAGAGTGTTGTTTTTCAGCACAGATTCACAAACATTTCCACCACTGTGCAACAGTCTCGTACAGGTACCACCTATGTCATAAGCCTACACGTGTGCCTCATGCATTTGAATTCCACACTAATCCCAGCTCTGCAATCCAAGCACCACATATTGGCCTTTTTTACCACCGCATTACACTGTGAGTAACGTGAATAAATACTGACATATTTTCAAGTTGCTACTTTTGTAGGAACGGTGCTTAGTGCTTTAGGCATGGCTCACACACCTTGCTTGCCATCTTTGCTTGTTTATGTGCTCCTCTTGCTAAGCAATCCAGACCATGCTCTGTCTGCTTCTCCAGTCTCTATGTATCCCACAACTTCTCCCAGCAAGAATTTCAATTCATTTGCTGTAGATGCTTATATTCTCTGAGGCTGCTAACATGCCCTGAAGAAACCCACAAGATATTCGATGGTTCCTTACCAACAACAACCTTCTGAGACACCATTTAGTAAGCTAATGTTTTAACCAATGCTTTAGTGACACAGCATAATCTAATCTTTTAATACATTTTATGATGTATTAAGTGCAGTACACCATTACGTCTTTACATCTCCAGGACATTACAGTAGCAGCTGCATTACAGTAACAATATTATGCCTTCATATTTACCTCTAGCTACTGAACACAGCATCACGAAGAATGAAGTCAGGATTTTTAAAGTGAGACCTTTCTCCAAGAAAAACACATTAATTATAATAACACACTGCTACGGGTGTTGGTTTTGCAGCACCTGCAGTTGCTGGCATCCAGCTCTGCCTGCTGTGATGGATTTCAAGAAAGCAGAGGGCAGAACAGTGATGCCCACTGGTAGATGGGGGAAATGCAACAGGAGGGCACACCTAATGCGATCGATTTCTAAATGGGAGCCATGTTTTATGTCACTAAAATACGAAGTCACTTTGAGAGACATTAAATCGTAGCCCTTCTCTTTCCAACCTGCAGCAACAAGTGTCAGTATTGCCTGAAAAACAGCGCTCCAGAAGACTTTAATTTCAACTAATTCACTTCATGTTCATCCTTGAGTAAGTTCAACTGTACAGCCTTTCACTCAGAAAGTCTGGGAGGTAGCACACACTTCTTTTCTGCTATCATTACAGTTAGTACAACATATACCCTTCATAAAGAAAAGGGCAATTCCTTAAAAAACAACCATCACAATTTTCAGAGCTACAGAAGTTACTTTGATAAAATAAACACTGTTCCTCCTTAAACTGAGCTTGAAAGAACAACAACTGACTGCAGTTTACGTTTTAAATCCAAATCTGCCACATTCTGCTAGTTCACCGAGCAGTTACTATGCCTCATGCATGTTAACCATGTCCCACTTTCAAGGGTAAGAGCACAAAACGCATCAGTGTTAAACAAACAAGATCTCTGGCAAACTGCTCTGTCACTGCTGCTGCTGGGAATGGAATCCAGCCCTCAGCCTGGGGCGCAGCAGAATGCAAAGCCTGTGCAGGCAGCAGGAAGAAGGCAGGCAGCAATCAGCCTACCAGTGAATGGAGATTGCAAGCAACAGGAATCACATCTGCAGGGAAAAGGCGCTCACCGGTGAAGATGTTCGTCCAGAACTGAAGTATAAATCAAGGCTGGCTCACTCACATTTGATTGCAAAGCCCTGGAAGTTATCATCCCCTACACGTGCCCTGGGGAGGCCACGCCTGGAATACGGTCACCTCACTGCGGTGGTCACAGCAGCACTGCTTTCTTATTTGAAAGTGAGACTGAAGTTTGGAAGGGAAACCAAAGCACCAGCAGAGCTCCGAGCTCTTCTGTGAGACGAGGAATTAATAATGGAAAGGGAAAATGGAAATTTGAAGAAGTAGCCATGACTAAAAGTACTTTCATATTCTAGCACGAAAATAGTGGAAATTCATACTACTGTTCCACATTATATAGCAAAAACAGCTGATTCACAAATAAAGTTAGTATGAGCTTAAGCCAAAACCAGACAAATTGTAACAACGACCCCCCAGACCAAAGGTCCACCTTAGCCTACCATTCAGTGATGCCCAACAGTGGACAGCTGGGGAAAGGACAGAAGAAGGAGGTAAACATACGAGTCAGTCTGAGAATCACAGCAGCATCTCTAACAGCTCCGGATAAAATGAGCCCAGGAAAGTGTTCAGGTTGTTATGCTTAAAAGATCCGAGTAACCATTTAAAGAGTTACTATGCAGACAGCAAATGTTGATTTATACCTACACATCAATAAACGCACACGCATGCATTCTATACCATCATTTAAGAATTGAAACTCCTTAAACTGAAGTTCTTTGAGAAATAACGATGTAAATGCTCTTCTGGTTTCATTGATCTCCATAATGAAAACGCTCATATTTTACATCTCCTGTCAGTTCATAGCTCTGAACTTTCAACAAAGGTTTTCTTAGGAAAAAATCTTTCAGCACTAACAAGCATTTCATTTTCCTCCCTGAAGTTGAATACAACGCTGTATGCCTCGGAATCCTGTGCATGCTGTCCCTGTGACAATGGCAGAGTGAGGGACTGACGAGTCTGGGAGCTGGGATGGTCTGGTTTTCACACTATTTATACCTTACTCATTATGTACTGCTTGGCCTGCTTTCAAAACACTGAAAGGTGTATTCTGGAGGCTCATTTGATAATCTGTTGCAAGGTTTTTTTCTACTAACAACTGGAAATGTTTCAGATTTCCCTTTTTCTTCTTACAGCCAGAGAGAACAGTTGGGTTGCTGTCCCCATATGCCAGAGCTTTTCAACAAATGAAGCTGACTGCCACTCTTTCCACCTGTCTATTCATCTATCACCCCCTCATTCCAGCACTACCTGGTAACAACCTTTAAATTCCTTCTTTGAATTTCCAGTCCTCCCCAGAGTCCTCCTGAGCTCACGTCACTGAATAATTAAGGGGACTTTGAGGCAAACGGCACTGGAGCACTGTGGAACATGAGGAGGTACCGTACTGGGAGGAGATCCCGCTGCAAGACAAGACAAACAGAAAGACAGTGGTGCTAACGAGCAACCTTAAAAACCTAAGCTAGCTCAAGAGTCATTTCTCCTAACCTGCATTTCTGTTTTTCAGCTCCAGGATTTCTCTCATCTTTGATACTCCTGTTTAGGAACAGCTTTCAGAAACCAGCCCAAATATCCCACAAAGGTCTCCCTGCACCTCGCAACGATGTGAGTGCATCCTGGCACAGACGCAAACCTTTTACAACATGACACTGTTGACCCATTTTTCCAGCTAGTCAGATGTCTCCCTTTTACAGCTGCAAGTTTATTTCTATGTAGAAAGAAACCAGGAATAATAACTCTGCTTCCAACTGATCTGAAGATCCACCACCTTAAGCTTTAATTCCTTCTTTAGGCAAAGGAAGGGCACACACATTTAGGGTCAAGATGGCCCCAGAGGCCATCAAAGTGTCCTACCACACACTAACACCACCTCACCTTCTGGCCCGTCTCTCCCAGCTCACCTGGTGACCCGTGCTCTCCCTGGTGCAGGAGGATGACAGATGGTGTTGGTGGCTGGCACAGGGGGTGGCACAGCACCCACATCCCTTTTGTCCCCACATAGGAGGTGGGGGATTGGGGTGCATCATGAGAGCATCCCCTCACCACTCACCTTCCTGCCTTGATCTCCTGGAGGTCCATGTGGGCCCTGGAGAGGAGGGCAGAGAGACATCACCTCCCAAGCAGGGTTAATGCTCTGCCCACCCTGCCTTGTCCATGACACTCACCCAGTCTCCAGGCTCCCCTGGGCAGCCAGGCGGCCCTGGGAATCCCTCCTCACCATCGCCCTGCGAGGTGAAGCAGCCAGCAGTGTGCTATCAGGACGCTGTCAGGAAACCTATCAGGAGTTCAATCAGCGTATTTCTTATTTTAAGACCTACTTCCTTTGAAGGAGTTCCATTTCCAGGCTGCCTATTCCTCAAGGTTATTCTCCACACAAAAAGCATGCATGGAATCTAGACAAGTACAGTTTGTAAGATCAAAACATCAAATCTGAGTAAAGTGGATAGTGAAATAATTGCCCATCTTTGTAGGCATAAAGCGTTATTTGTATTATAAACAGAACTGCACTCATTGCATAAGGAAAACAAACACATATGACTCTTTCTTAATAGAAAACCTCAAACAAATCACAAGGAAAATTAAAAAACCACAGCAGTTGTAACCGTCAAATAAGTGGCAATCAGGTACAGGGAGGCTGTGAGCATCTGATGCAATCTGACCGCTGCCAAATAAACCTCTTTCTTCAGCTACTCTCAAAACACACCAAACCTTTTTTTTTTCCTGTATAAAATCAGAAATAAGAGATGCACCAGAACACAGAAAAGCATTAACATTTTTCCTTACTGAGTTCAGACCTAAGAAGAGCTGCACCAGTTGCAGCATCCTGAACAAAAGCTCATTTGTTCCTCTCGTTCCTACGTGTGACAAGCAACCTCCAATTACTTTAACTGCAAGATCTCCTCCTCTGTTAACTCACATCATGGTGAAACCACCTCTTGTGTAGCAATAAGTCAAGTTTTACAATCACTGGCATGATTAGCAATTGCTAAAGCTATTCAAATACAAGAAACATTGCTCTGATAAGCAAAGTCAATTAGCTTCTTGTTCTTTAACTTGAAAGGGAGAAAAATGAAAGAAGTACAGTGTCTCTCTTCTTGGCTTCCTTTAACTGTATGAAAAGCAGGACCATACTGAACTGACATCTGCTTCTGCAAAAAGGAAGGAAGCTATCGGTGGTTTGGGACATTACACGTTCAGCATGAAGGAAGGGGCAAACAGGGACAAAATTTACTGCAGGGTGAGCAAGAGCAGCATTATGCCCATAGGGACCTTCTGCTGTTTAACGTTTTTGTTTGTGGGTTTTTGTTGTTGTTGTTTTTTCTTCTGCACAACGTGCAAAGATGACAACAAAAGGCCTGGCAATGAGCTCCGAATGGATTAGTGAGCTCCCTTGTAGCAGCTCACTGGCAGGTTTAATTAGTGTGTGGTTGCAAGGCAAAAATCCCGACCACGTATCCCTGTATGAATGTGGGTACAGCATTAATAGATGCAGAGTGGCCAGGCATTAACAGCCACCTCCTTTCCTCATACTTATTCCTACAACTTAAGAAATGGTTAAGAGCACGATACTTCATTTCTCACAAAAATCACAGAATGCCCTGGGTTGAAAAGGACCACAGTGCTCATCAGTTCCAACCCCCTGCTTTGTGCAGGGTCGCCAACCAGCAGCCCAGGCTGCCCAGAGCCACATCCAGCCTGGCCTTGAATGCCTTCAGGGATGGGGCATCCACAGCCTCCTTGGGCAACCTGTTCCAGTAATCTCTTCTACTCTCATCTTCCAGTGAAATTTAATATGCCTGACAATAAAAAAAATGAGTTGGGAAATAATATCATCAGTATTTTAAGATGTCATATAAAAACATATTCATTTTTGTTCCAGATAAAAACTTGAGAATCAATTCTGTGCACCGCAAGCCCAAGTTAATGGCTAGGTACCAATACAAATTATTTTGATAAAATGCTAATAGTAGCTCAGCTCACAGCATGGGGCTGCAGTTCAGGCACACAGATCTCAGGATGAGCGAGTTGCTTACTATGATAACAGAAAGCTTGCCAGCACTTGCCTTCATAATGCTGCTGTCGTGCTGTGCACACCATACTTGGGGCAGTTTAACTCAGCAATGTAATGAAATGTTGAATTCTTTCTGTCACCGTGTGCACAAGCTCTCCAAGGACAGTATGCTGACCAAGTGAATGGAACTGTATTAGGAACTGCTGGCATATTAAAAAAAAGGAAGGGCAAGGAATAAAAAACTGAACAACATTCTCTACACTGTACGGCTTCCACGTGCCGTGTGCAGGAGCTAGCCTGGGAAACTTGGAGAGTGGAGCAGAAATTACCCAACACCTCAACGCAGCAGCACTGGCTGTTTTTCTTCAGGAAAGTCATGACTGAGCTCTCCAGCTGTATGGTGGCAGAGAGAAAACCATGGCTGCACTGCCCTGGCTTCCCCTGGTGCTGCAATCTAGTTAACAACAGCACTGTGGGGCTTCTCCAATCTCTCTGTAAAACCTCTCATACCCTTTTCTACATTCCTCAAAATCTTTTTCATGTTTGTCAATGCAAAAACATAACTACACTGTAATCAAAGTGGGTCACCATGGGTACATTGATGCTTTGGAGAACACAATGCAGAAACCTTCTAAAAAGGGAACGGGTTCCACATCAGGACTTCTGAAGCTGTATTTCAACCAGATTGTGTCGTGCTCATGAAGAAAGTACGTGCACACATTGTCATTGCCCACTGTCATAAATACAGGCTTGATTTTCTGCCTGAAAACGATGTAAGCAACAAGACTTCTAATGAAGCACAAGTGTTCATGACACCTAGGAGGGACATGAAGAAATGGAGAAGTAATGTTTTAATTGAGAAAAACGTAGTTTTGCTTTCTTATAGGAGTTTGTAAGTATTTTAACTACGACTTTGAGGGAAGATCACAAGACCTTCTATCATGAAGCATCCTGTTTGTGGAAATATTTCATGTTACACATATACATGCTGCTACTGTATTTTAAAAGGCAGAACTCTTGAGATGATTAAGCAATCTGCTGTTCATTTAGGAATACTCACCACACACAGCTTTTCACATTTATTTTCCACTAATGTGTTCAACTTTCAGAATAGCTAAGTTTTGCTCATCTCTTGGGAAAACAAAAATGAATCTATGTCCTCACAGCTGCTGTGAGGCTGACCTCGTGAAGAAATCTCCCAGTGTGCCACAGGAGCCTCCAGGTCTGTTTCAGTATGAGCGAGTGTCAAAGCGTACGTACAGAAGGGCATCTGTGTCTCTGTATGAACTCAGTTGCCACGAATGCTGTAAGCCAGAAACGAGTACCAGAACCTGTGGCACAGCAGGATGCGAGTGATCTGGTGTCGATAGGGGTCAGCCTTGAACCCCAAGACAGAAGGATCACCTCTGCTGAACTTTGCACATTGCCTGCACATTGATTCAGGGACTATTTTAAAAGCTTCCTTTTCAGGCAAGTACTGATGGCTTTCTTCCTTGTCTTCCTCTTTCTTTCTTTTTTCTCTTTTGTCATCATCTGTCTTCTCCAGATGACCTGCCATAACCCTGCTTACAAAAACAAGTGAGGAGAATACACGGCCTTGGTTTGTGGAGTGTATTTTATAAAGACATCTTAGAGAAAAGAACACCAAATTTGTAAGGGAAATGAATCAGACTCTGAAAAAACAGCTCCAAGCAACGCAGTTCACTTCCCAGCAAATTCAGGCTTAATGCTCATGAATTATTAAGTTACCTCCTTGGCTAGAAGCCATGGAGGAGGATTACAGAGCTTACAGTAAGACTGTCACTGCAAACAGTCTTTCCTGTTTCCATGGAAACAGAAATTAGTTAAAATAACTACCTGCCATTTCGCTCACCACACTCAAGGAAAAACGACCAAATGTTAAGAAGGGTATTAAAGCTAGCAGGAGAAATGGAGCTAAGTACCAACTACATTCTCCTTGGGCTCCCAAGCATCTGCCACACCAAACGTCTGACACTGCATTAGGGCTTTTTTTTGTTATTTACATCATTGAAAGTAGATATTTGTGCTCCTGAAAGGAATCCTCTCCATTAGCTACAAAAAAAACCCACCTATGTCTAAAAAAAGAGATGTTAGTCATATGGTGTGATCCCTTGGTCCCTGCTGGTGATATTCATTGGGACTGAAGACAAGCAGGCCAGTCTCCTGGCTGAGACTGAAGACTCACCTGCCAGTCGGTAGGTATGAAACGCTTGAGCAGAACTGTAGGGAAGAGTTCCAAGTCTGGACTAGAAGTATTTTAGGGAGTATTCTACCACTGTCTATAACCTGGGAAAAGATAATTGATCAGAGCGGGTTCGTAGGTCTAATTCAGAGATCGGCTCAATTTCACTCTTGCATACAGCAACTTCAAGACAGAGGCAAAGATCTGCTTGTTAACAGCATGCACGCTACCACCTCAGACAGCAGAATCTTTCCTAGTGCCACGTGTTCATGGCAGGCTTTTGTTCTTTCTGAGCAGGAAAAGGGAAGAAAAACTTAAAAAAAAAAAACAACAAACAAAACCAAACACAAAACCAACAAAACCCACAACTGACTCATTTCTGTTAAAGACTAATAAAGAAACAGATCACCCTTGAAGAAAAACCTGCATCCCTACAGACTGCTATGTGATACTGCCAACCTGAAAGGATTTCCATGGGAAGAGCGGCAGTGCTGAGGAGAGAGGAGATGGGATTGATTCTGGTAGAAGATCCTCTTTTAAGAAGGATTCGTATTAGAAATCTTGTAAGACAGAATGTACCTCTCTAATAAAACCACTTACCTCACTACTCAGCTTTCATACATAAATGCAGACAACAACAGTTTCTTTGAAATACACAGCATTAACAAGAGAAGTGATAAATGGGAAAATAAAGCAAATGCAAAGGCTGACACGCAGCAGAGATCTTGTTCACTGCACACTGCAGTTAGAGAAAGCAGGTAAACAAACTGCAAACTATGCCTTCCATATCTTACCATGGAATACAGAGCTGCATCTGGATCTGTTCATCACCCAAACTCTGTGCCAGGCAATATTCTATCTACCTCACACCAAGGCAAGGACTTCCCTCAGGCATTTGGAAGGAAAAGCACACGGAGTAGAAGAAGCAATCAGATACACCTGTTGAGCATTTCCCTCTCTCTTTGTGCTAAAAGTGGGAAAATGCTGTTTCCATTTGTAAACCTGTAACACCTGTACCATTTCAAATCTCTTTTTTTTCCTTCTTGCTAAGAGAAGCCAGGAGCACAGTGAGCAGGACAGGCCAATGGGGCGTGGTGCAGCAGTCAGTGCAGGCTGCTGGCACACAGCAGGGCAGAGCATCTCTGCCTGCTCAGGAGAGTGGCCCACCTATTGGCTGCCTCCCAGACAACAAATCTAGTCGTGGTCTCTACAGGAGAAATCAGTGTTAGCACACTTCATGTTATCCAGGAGGAGACAGGCCAAAGAGAGCGTTCCCCCTCTGACAAAAGCTAATGGAGAGCTGGCTTCCTCAGACACAGAAAAAGCTGAGGTACTCAATGACGATTTGCCTCAGTCTTCACGGGTGGTCTGCCAGGACCCTGAGCCCCTAGGTGAGGGTGTGGGGAGTGGTTTCTGTCCCACTGTAACAGTGGAACAAGTCCGAGATCTCCTCATGAAATTGAAAGTATATAAGTCCAGGCTGCATGTGGCTCTGGGCAGCCTGGGCTGGTGGCTGGCGACCCTGCACATAGCAGGGGGTTGGAACTGGATGATCATTGTGGTCCTTTTCAACACAAGCCATTCTATGATTCATTTGTAAAGCTGTAACACCTGCACCATTTCAAATGTCTTTTTTTTTTCCTTGTCAAACGGTCTCTCAAAACTTATGTATTATTTTAGAAAGCTCTGCCTAATGACCCACGGTCATTTCCAATATTCCCACTTCTATTACCACCATCCCGTTTGCAAGACCTAAAAATGCCATTCCTAGGCTTCAGAAATACCCGGGCTGCTCACAAGGACAATGGCCTGGGTTACTCTTCTTGCAGCTGCCACCAGCTTCACCTGCTCCACATGACAAGGACTGACACTCAAATTGCACTGCCACTACTGGTCTGTGTTAGGCTCAAGATTAGACACAAAATGCCTCAGTTGCTCTTGCAAATTGCCTTCATGTGCCTGTTCACAAGATGAATCCTCCCATCAATAGAAGAGAACACAACTTCAGTTCAAATATAATGTATTAAATTTATTAACTTATATGAAGTTCAAATATAATGTATCAACTTTTATTAACTTATATTAAGTTCAAATAAAATGGATTAACGTCTATTAACTTATATGAAGTTCAAAAACCTATCTATCTCTACATAAGCAATTTTCCCCTAATCAATAACTCCTTAGAAATATCGAGAAGTATCTTGCTAAAAACACTCCATTCGCTGCATTGCTCTGCAGCAGAACTGCACAAATGATGAACTGTTCAAAGATTGCCTTCCAGCTGTTCAGTTCTGCAGGTGACTCACTGGCACTCTGTCTTGGCTGGAAGAGTCCCAACAACTGCAGCACTTCATCCCTTTGCAGCACTGGATGCAGTCTGCCACCAGGCCTCAGCTGCAACTTTTCCTTTCGAGGATGTTGCTGCGAGGTCCATATCCACCTTTTGGGAATTAGCTGTGGATGGCAAAAGGAGGTCCTCCCTTTCTCACTTTCATCTTCTCTTCCTCACTCGCCTTGCTCTTATATACAGTCTTGGATGTTTCATGGGAGGTTGTAAAAGAAGGCCGTCATCTTCTTGGCTTAATTTTCTCTTCCGCCTCAGCCGTGCTGTTTCATCCAGCTTCAGATGTTTCACTGGAGGTTGCAAAAGATGGTTGTCCTCTTCCTGGCTTAGTTTCCGCTTCCTCCTCAGTCTCACAGCTTCATCCATCCTGAGACGTTTCATGGGAGGTTGTAAAAGAAGGCTGTCATCGTCTCGACTTAATTTTCGCTTTCGCCGCAGCCTCACGGCCTCGTCCAGCCTCGGGCGTTTGGCAGGAGGCTTCCAGCTGAGGCAGGACCTTTGTGCCTTCCTCTTTATGTGGGGCACAACCACAGGCATCCTGCAGCCTTACCAGCACACCACCCAACGGTCACCAGGCCTGAAGCTTTACTGCATCTGTTGTGTTCCAAGAATCCATGGCAACGGCTGGTGTGGTCTCCTGACATCATCACCTGCCAGGTGTGACCGTTAGGCAGCTCTCACAGCATCCCACTGCCTGCTCCTCCACTCCAACAGCTTCTCTAGGAGGAGCCAGTGGGAAACAGTGTTGCAAGTGCTCCTCAGGAGCAGGTAGACATAGCTATGCACTGCTCTCTCCTCAACACCAACCATTCTCCTGCGTGCCTCTCAGCCAGCTCTCTCCGCACTCGGCTGTGAACCTCATCAGCAGGGCCCACTGCCTTCTCTCCCTCCTCTCTCTCAACTGCTGCCTCACACAAGGGATTGACTGAGTTGACATGCCAAGGTTTGGCTGCACGACTGTCCTCTGGCAGAACGGCTAGCTTAGGGGGAGACAGCAGCCAAAGAAAAGCCAAACATGGCCCACGATGCCTTCACACCAAGATGGGACCGTGTATATACAGGCTGCATAAAACATAGCCTTCAAAATGCTACTTCACAGCACCGCAACAGCACCTGGACGGAGCACAGGGCTGCAAATCATAGAATCATACAATCACAAGGTTGGATACGACCTGCAAGATCATCTAGTCCAACTGTCCTCACATCACCTTTGCTACCACAAGCACTATACCAGATCTCGTAGCTCCTCATCCAGACACCTCTTGAACACTGCCAGGGACGGCGACTCCACCACCTCCCTGGGCAGCCATTCCAGTGCCTCATCACTCTCTGACAGAAAAAGTTCCTCCTCACGTCTAACCTAAACCTCCTCTGGTACAACTTGCGGCCATTTCCTCGGGTCCTGTTTGTTGCCTGGGAGAAGAGGCCAAACCTCTCCTCATCACAGCCTCCCTTCAGGAAGTTGTATAGTGCAATGAGGTCTCCCCTGAGCCTCCTCATCTCCAGACTAAACAATCCCAGCTCCCTCACCCGCTCCTCATAAGCCCTGTGCTCCAGACCTCTCACCAGTTTCGTTACCCTTCTCTGGACACGCGCCAGGGCCTCAATGTCTTTCTTGTAGTGACGGGCCCAAAACTGAACACAATACTCGAGGTGCAGCCTCACCAGTGCTGAGTACAGGGGGATGATTACCTCTCTGCTCCTGCTGGCCATACTATTTCTAATGCAGGCCAGGATGCCGCAGGCCCTCTTGGCCAACTGGGCACACTGTCAGCTCATGTTCAGCCGAGCATCAACCAACACTCCCAGGTCCCTTTCCTTTTCACAATCATCCAGCCACTCAGCCCCAAGCCTATAGCTCTGCATGGGGTTATTGAGGCCAAAGTGCAGGACCTGGCACTTGGCCTTGTTGAACCTCATCCCATTCACCTCAGCCCAGCAATCCAGCTTATCTAGATCCCTTTGCAGGGCCTCCCTACAATACTGCAGCGCTGTCATCTGGACAGACACAGAACTAAACTGATGAAAATAAATCCAAAGGTGCCATTGCAGAGCAGATTTTCATGCGCTGCCATAGAGGAACTTGCAGCGCAGCAGTGGATGCGGCCTGAAGGAGGCCACAGCCACGGAGAGCCCGTACAGGTGCACCTCCACCCTGGATCTGCAGCCTGTGGAGAAGAGCCTGCTGCAGAGCAGGGGCACAGCAACCATGGAGGAACGGCAGGGAAAAGTGTCAGGGATAAGTACGGCCCTCACTGTCAGTTCCCCTGCGGCACTCGGGAGGAAGAGTCAGAGAGGGTGGATGTGGGGAAGGGATTTTAGTTTGCTTTTACTTTCTCACTGTTCTAGCCTGTTAACGTCATTTATTATCTATTTCTAATACTCCTGTGCTGTTTTGCCCACAGTGGTGACTGGTGAGAGTTCTCCCCATTCTTACCTCAGTCCACAAGCTTTTTCATCCCATTTTCTCCCCTGTTCTTTTGGAGAGGGGCAATGAGAGAGAGGTGTGGTGAGCTCAGCTACCTGCTGCTGTGCAGCCACCACTACAGGTACAGAGAGATGAACTGCACACAGTTTGGCAAGGTTACTTCCAGCAACACCTGCATTCTGTCATCTGAATTAGGGATCCTGTGCCACAGAGAACTCCTAGTATGGAAAAAATGAAAACTGATTCCACCAGGAGTTCATAATTTCTAAATCTACAGTCTTTCAGCGTGTGGTGAATTTTATTCTCCGCTATCCAAACACTGTCACGGTTTCTTTTTAAAACCTAAAACCCAGGCAGCATGGTGAATTCTGTCAATTCAACCACACCTATGAGAAAGTAATGGAAGCTTAGAGATATTAAACCATAACGCTGCAGACTGCAGCAGTGTCTGCTCTTCCTGTATTTCCTTACACTGGGGAAATCATTTTTACACATCCAGAATCTTCAACTTTTACACATTTTTCTTCTAAATGGGAAATATTTTGGTTGAAAAGTATCTCAGCATCATTATTTACATTATCACTGCACTTACAGCCCATACATGACTCCTGCCATTTAAAACATTCTGCTGCACCCTTGACAAAAGGGCCTGATGCTTTCATTTACGTTTATGTGACCTTGAAATTGCTAAACCCAACTCTTGTGATAGCAAAGCTTTGAACATCATTATGTTTATAAATCGTATTTCTTAGAACTGATTTGTCAACGGCATTAAATTCTTAAGACAAAAGATGAGGATGACGTGAGTAGTGAAGTCGGTTTCACAGCATCCACCAACAACTTTAGAACCTTTCCATTAAAAGCATCTTTCCATATCACCTATCAGCAATAGCACTAGGAGCAAAGTCGTGTTTTCTCTCATTTTGTATATTGCAAAAACATTTTAACACAGGACGAAGTGATTTGAAACGACCATATTCCTACCACCTTATGGAAAATTGGCTGGGTAAGAGACATACTTCTACCTTTCAGGTCTTTTCAAATCACTGTGAGATTCAGCTTCTTCATGGCTCTGCAGGTGCTTCACCAGCCATGTGCTAAGAAAGATCACAACTGTATTCTTCAGTGAGAATGTGAAAGGGCATCTCAGCAAGGCACACTGAGAAACCTTAGAGAGGCCTCGATGGCAACCTCAGTAACAGCTCCACATACCAGAGGGAAGAATCAAAGAGAGAAGAAAGTCTGAAGCTGCCTCAAAAACTTCAAAAGACTTTTTCTCTACTGCAGCTAACCAATCAATGTTGGCTTGTATCAGAAAAGCTACATGCAGTTATCAATTAACCATTGGACTACAGTCTTGTTTCAGCACTGTTGCGTGCCTTCCCATTTAACAGGCTCTGTGCTTTGCTGTCCTAGGTAAAGAGGAACCATAACATTTGCAGTTCTAAGGTAGAACCTTTGGAGGTAAAATATTCTGCCAAAATACCTTCTCTTAACTGCAATCTCCAGTCAACATCAGTTCTCATTAGGATACTGCTAGGAAGCTAACAGCTGATCACTACTCATATAGTAGAAAGATTTCTCATAGATTAAATTTAAGAGCAGATGGTATCATTGTGATGATTGAATCTTGTCTACTATTTAATGCAGACCGCAGACCACTTATCTTAACAGATATCTTTGTGTTTGGTTGTTTTAAGACGGAATACAGGGAGCAGCAGAGGCAGATGTCTGCCCTACCAAATGTGTATCTATCTTGTAATTCCTTTTTGTTTCTTTATCCCATTTCTTCTGATGTTTTTTCCTACAAGAATCTGCCAGCTCCTTCCTCACACTGGATTACAAATGTGTTATACCTATGATGCCTGCTGGGACACCAACTTATTAAAAAAGGTATTATGTACACTCTGGTTATACTCAGTACTTCAGCACAAACTTTTAGACAGGCATCTTACATTCCAGCAAACGTCCCTTAGCAGAGATCACACCCCGTCCCTGCATCTGAAAGTCTGAACACACTGTCTCCACTCAGGACTACGTTTATCAACTCATTAACAAGGAAAGATACAATAATAGTATAGTATGTACCCATTGGATGAGGTTGTATGGCATAACGTCATTTAGGTAAAGCCTAAAGCACGTTTTAGTATAAAGTATTTAAAAAAAAAAGGTGAAAAATGCAATTCTTTCCAAGTTAATGACCATCCAAACTGTTAAACCACAGCTTTGCCTTTCCTACACTCATCCCTCACTGCCGTGCTGCTCGCTCCCACAGCTGAGGTCTCATGAATGACTGCAATCCCATTACTCTTCTCCTTTTCTCCCTTCAACAAGTAGTAGTTTATTTTCTAAATCAAATTATTTGAAATGACAACTGGAGGAAAAAATGCTACCAATTCCTTCTGGACGCCTCCCCAATAATGAGAACAAAGAGGAGGTAGTCAACATCTGAAGACAAGAAATATTTCACTAAATTAGTCGACAGTGGACACTTGAAGAAGGGAAATGAATGCACTGAGGGAAGCAAAACTGCGTGAGAGGTGAGAAGCTCAGGTAGGAGTCTGTTGGGGCACTGAAGGAACAGATTCCCAAATAAAAGGAAAGATGAGAAAAACACAGCGGGTAAAACATTGTGCCCTGAACTCAGAGCACCAGAAGGACAGTGTGGAGATGAGACCCTCTCCAAAAAGGACAGGAGTTTGCACACACAAGAACTAGCAATAGCTTTCACGGTCAGTAATTCTGCAGCAGCTTTCCTCTCTTTGCATTGCACTGTCAGTCCAATGGCGCCTAAGTATGCACATTTATATCAGCTTTTCAAACCTGATGGTCATCAGTGACCTCCAGAAATGTCCCATGTGTTCGCAGCCTGCCAGGTTAGCAGGACGCAGGCAGAAGGAATCCACGGCTCTGCATTCGCAGGCACACGTTTCTCTGCTCCACCACCAAACTCTTCTCTCCTTCACCTCTAAATGACAGCTTTTGTGATTCCCTCAAAGCCATCTCAGCACTGCAGAGCTGTCAAACAAAACCATACTGACACACACCAAACACAGAGCTGTGCGATGCACCCACATGTATTCTCACACGAGGAATGAGGAGTGCTTCTCAGCAATACACAACAACCAACTGTTACTTTTCCACTTTTATATCCTTCACCCTGGGTTTTTCCTTATTTCTCAGTTACTCATACAGGCCCCATATCAGGTCTGTCAATTGCATTATATGTATTTATTTGTCTCTAACTTGTATTTGATAAGCATCATTCCAACTGCACCTCACTAGAAGATGCATCCATCTTGTTCTGCCTTCTCTACAGCACTGAACAAAACCCAAGGCGTGGTTAGTTAGAAAATAATTCAATGCATCATTGAAAGTGGTGCCTCATCTGATGTTACCTCACTCTGCTTATCTGATGGAGAACCACCATTCCTAGGACAAATCAGTTGTCTTGGAGTGGCACACAGATCGGCTTCCAGTTCAGCCAAAGACATCTGAATCCAACCTGTTCACCTCCAGAAGGGTTCTCGTATACCAGCTCAGGCAACGACAGAGGCATTGAAGACATCCTGATGCTTGTTGCAGGATTCTGAGCACTTTAAGGATTCTTCACAGCAAAAAAAAGCTGCACAGCACAAACGATAAAAGTAAACTTGCCATCTTATGTGACAGAAGAGGGAGCTGGATATGCTGCAGATTCCCCAGGGACTTTCTGAATGTAGGCATAACCATTACCACACTGCATTGGCCATAAAACTGCCCCGTCAGTGGAACCTGCACCTTTTAATCTCAACTGCCCCCTTTGTACTGCTTCCCTGGGTGAAGCCTTCAATTCTGCTGTGTATCCCACCAACAAATGCAGAGGAACCGGCCAGTCACTACCATCACTACAGTGACCCACAGCAGTCTAGCCTGAATTACTGGCTGCACTTCTGGGAGGTGTAAGTTTGGATTCTGGTCACTAAGAACAGAATATGGATAAAATATTCTGACTTAAAAACGTGCTATTTATACAACAATCATCAGAACACGAATCCACAAAATGCACCGTGAAGTACTGCCTGTGGATAACTGCTGCATCTCGGTAACAACCTCTGTTCTCTCCATGGGAAAACCACACAAATCGTGACACCTTCTCTCCTATTGCATCCTGCCTTCTTGCTAACCTTTCCCTTCAGGAAGCTTTCTCTCCACATCTCCCAGCACACTACAAGACACTGTGGGGAAGAGCATATTCCTGTACTTCCCAGAACTGATGGCTCCATGCATGCCGTTTCTAGAGTACATTTCCACTGGCTTTAAACTCAACCAACTTACGGTTACGTGTCTATAATACAAGGCTTTCAGACATGCTGTACATTCAGTATTTCTCAGAAGGCAACTATCAACCTCATAGCAAGATGTGTTGGAGGCATCATACAGAGAAATACAACAACAGCATTTGCAAGAGAAAGCGATTTCTAAGCCCAGAAACATCCACCCCATCATACAGATGTTCTTTATTTCTTCCACGCTGCCACTTCTGGTGTGCCTTATTATACGTGAGGACAGGGAATGCAACATGCTGCAAACTGCCACTGAATTCCTCAGCTTCCTTGTCTCCAAAACCAAAATAAAAACAATACCGTAAAGATACAGCAAAAAGGGTTGCATACGTTTTTTCTAAGTTTTAATCATAAACCAGAGCCATGTAAACAGAAAGGAGAAAATACCACGCGCACTAAGGAGCTCGGTGAAGAGGATGCATCTGGTAAATGAAGAGCAGATGATAAAAGGCAGATGGCACAGGAGTAATGAATTAGGAGCACCTACGCTTTTGGGTACTGCACACTGCAAGCTCAAGGTACTTTCAATGTCTTTCTCCATGAATGCATTACAGAAAGCAACACCACTGACAAAAATAACTTAGAATTTCACTGCTGTGTGTGTAATGTTCTTAGCTGCCAACTTCCACTGTAAATTTACAGCTAAAACATGAACAGGCGACCTTTGCTACTACTATTATTGTTCAGGCTGGAAATATTCATTAAGTAAATGAGCCGCTGTTCACAGGTATCTCTTCCTCGTGCCACACAATATCCTTAAACCCTGTCCTTCTTGAACTGCTTAGCCCAGAACTGGAGGCAGTTCTGCAGCTGTAGTCTCACCAGGGCGGAGCAGAGGCAGACGATCTACCCTCTACCTACAGGCCACACTCTAACGCACCCCGGGATACCGCTGGCTTTCTTGGCCACATGGTCAGCCTACCTCCCATCAGGACCCTCAGGTCCTGCTCTGCAGAGCTCCCTCCCAGCAGCTCAGCCCCTGACTGCACTGATGCACGCCGCTATTCCTCCCCAGCTCTAAGACCCTACACTCGCCCTTGCTGAAGCTCATCAGGCTGCTCTCTGCCCATCTCTCCAGCCTGTCCAGTTCTCCCTGAATGGCTGCACAGCCTTCTGGTGTGTCAGCTGCTCCTCCCAGCTTTCTATCACCAGACACCTTGCTGAGGGTGAAGAGGAGATAGAAAGAAGCAACGGTACGCCCCTGGGGGACCTTGAAGACAAAGTCTGGTCTGATGACAAAAGGTCTCAAGCACACTCTGTGGGAGAAACATGTGCATGGATTTCAGCTGCCAAGGGTACCAACGCTATCACTGCTGCCTCTCTCATCTTCCAAAGCCTGCAGCCATGAGGACTTCACTACAACAGGCATGCTGCAGATACTGGCAGTGAGAGAGAGGAGGAGTTACAAGCAGAAATACACAAAGCACCATAAAGCTCTATAAAGAGCTATGGTAAACATAACCAAGCCTCGCTCATTTTCCTAATTGAGTTCATTTCCACCCATCCAAATGCTGCTGGACAAAAAACTTCTTGACAAAACCTCTTATTCATTCCATCCTTCCAGCACAGATCACACTGCATAAGACTTCCCATCATTTTTCTACTCTCTTTACAGTAGCTTTCTCAAGCCCCAATCTCCCTGCTTTACTAAGCCAAGCCTGCTGCCTCTATTTGATTGTGACGTGAGGTACGCTTCTATATCAAAGAACAAAATCAGTGTGCTCTGATACAATCTGTGCTTGACAAATCCATGTTCACTCACCTTATCTTCGTGTTAGCTTCTAAGTGCTAACAAATACTTTACTTGCTCTAGAACTTTCTGCACTTGCCATCTGGCTGTCATTGACCTTCTAAGGGAGGCTGAGACAGACCTGCAGTGAAATGCTCTGGTTATCTTGCTAACATCTGCTAACTGCTTCACGTCCCCTTCAGACTTATTTCTTGATTGTTTAAAATACTCCCTGCTACAAAATCAGTATGGAATTATTCTTGTTCTGGATGTCCTCTATAAACTACATTTCCTCCCACAAGATTGTCTGCTTCCATCCCTGTTTGTGCAGTTTCATCACTTTCCTCTTTTGAATGCTTTCTTCCAGGTTCAATTTAAGCAAAGAACACACCAGAAGGGCTTTCTCTTGTTCCACATACTTCACCTTTCCTTCATATTGGAGCAATTTCCTTTTGTGTTCTTTATATTATACGGTTAAGGAACTGACAACACTCAAACTTCTCCCCTCAATAGCACTTTATTTGACTCTTCTTTTGGTACACATCAACACCTGCCTTACTGAAATTCACCATCCTTATGTAAACATTTACTTCCTGGTCATCTCATGGTCATTCAACCCAAGCTCACTTGTACAATCAGGCTGTACTTGCCCATTGGCTGCAATCAAAGCTACCAAAGTCTCTCCTGCTTTCCTTTATTACTTCCACACAACAGGAAAATTGAGGCATTCAAGTTTGGTCTTTCTTACTTGTCTCATGTATTTGTATGTAAAAATGTGGGACAACTTCTGCCATAAAAACTATTCTCTATGATCTCAAGTATTCCTTTAAATAGTTTAGTCAGAGTAA
>JACDJE010000554.1:231386-361961 GCA_016647715.1 Pavo muticus | reverse complement strand
GTCTGTGAAACTTCTCTTGCTCCATTCCAGTAAGCATTTGCCCACATGTTTCTATTTAATGCAGGCTTATCTGTTGACATGTACTGGGTATGTTGGATGTTTAAGGCAGAAGTGTGTGTATAGATGGGTTGGATTCTGGATGGGAGAGCAACATTTGTAAACTTCTTTGATAAATTTCATAGGTCAGTGTAATACATCTTATTTTAACTGTATCATTCTGTTTAATGTTTAATGTGTAACTTATTTTGTGGAGAATAAGGAGGTAGGGAAATGCATGAAAGCACTTAAAAAATTTTCATAATTTAACAAATTATAAACTATTTATAAACTGCAAATGCAACCAGAATTACTTTTTCTCCTTGATTACATAAACTTTTAATTAACTTAATTAATGAAATGCTTATCCCAAACAATTGATCTTGGGAAGGAAGACAATCTATCAATTTTATCTCAAAAAAAAAAGGAAAAAAAATCAAATAAATGAATGGTGATGTGACTTCAAGCCCATTTTTTATTTATAGAATCTATCTAATGGGTTTGTTTCCCTCGTATCTGCTGAGCCCAGACCTGCTCCCACAGGGCACCTTCCCATGGCAGGGCTCCCAGTGAATCCTGGTCCATGGCCCTCCTTGCAGGGACAGCAGCAGGGTGGCTTGGGCTCCTTAACTCTGACTCGCATAAAGTGTGCCCCTGTGCTGCATGTTTTATTTCCTTGGGTGTTGAAGTTCAGTATTGATTAAAAAAAATAGGTTCGTCTTGTCGAAGCATTGACCTAATGAGGTGCTTCCCAAGTCGGGGGTTCTTGGCTGGCTCACCTTGCTCTGACCCTCACAGTGACTTGGGCACTCCATCACATTATCCTGAAACTCCCTGAAAGTCTCAGAAACTTTCTCATTACTCTTTTCTTTTATCTCCAGGTCTTTTTGAAGTGTATTATGCTATCCTTCTGATGTTGGTGTTGTTTTTTAAATGCAAAAACAGCAGAGCTGACGCCAGTTATCAGGAAGCACCAGGTACAGAAGTCTGAAGGATTGCCAGCTCTGATTTTAACTTGCATCCAGAAGTCTTAGGAAGAGTTTTGAATGCTGGTCTCTCAGAAGCATTTAAAAATACTCTAAAAACGTCTAAAAAAAAGAAGCTACAAGTAGGTGGCTACACTATATGAGAGGTCAAGTGGTTTTTACAGCTTTTTTAATAAGGAAACAAGCTGTGCGATCTACAGCCCATAAAAAGGGCCACAAGCACTGCAGTAGTCCATTAAGATGTTCATGTTGAAAGCTGTAAAAAAATCTTTCAGTCTTGACCATACAATTTCTGGTTGGTTACCAGTTTATATCTTCTGCAAGTCCACCTTGGTACATTGTGATGCCAGAGCAAAGCTTTGTATACAGCCTTGTGCTGCACAGTGGGACAGTCCCAGTCCTTCCATCCCCAATCTGCATCTGCAGCCATGAGGCCCCACTAGCACTGGTGCTGCTCTGACTGTGCAACGGAACCAGGTGGGCCTGCAGAGATGAGTCACTGCTGCTTTTGGCTACCTCATCAGTTCATTGGCTTTGCTCCATATGGGATGCAGGTTGGAGGTTGGAGGACATTAGATCAGCCGAAGGGCATAGCTGTATCCTATGAGTTAGAGCTGGGTTCCTAATCTTACTTGGCCTTCTGCCATCTCTAGAGAGGTACAGAAGGGAGTCCAACTCATCCCTTTGCACTTCCCTTATTCCATTGCTTTGTGTAACCCACAGCATCTTCTAATCTGTACAGCTCCTTCAAAGCATGTTTGCTTTTGTTTCATTCCAGAATAAAACTGCACACTGTGCTGCTGCTTTTATCCAAGAGCAAGGAGCTCTGCTGATGCATCTTGCAGCACAGAGGTAAGCCCTGCAGCACCCCGTTCTTTTCTATAGAAACTATGATATTTCCTACAGAAATCCCTTCATTTTATCTTTAATTCTTCGTTGCACTCTTTGGAGTCTTTTTCACAGAAATTATTTTTACGACCTTCCCTGCACAGAATTTGCTGAGAGATGGTTATTTCATTCTGAGAGGAATACAGAGGAGGTAAAATTCCATCCTTCTAGCTGCTTTAGTTAAGAGTCTGACGGTGTTTTCATTATAAACCTCTGGTTTCAAGATTTTAATAATGTCCTGAAAAGATGGCCCGAAAAGTCATTTTACAGAGATGTGTGTATGTGTTATCTTTCTGTAATCAGTGGTATATTTTGCAAGTTCTGTGTGATGCAAAAAAAAATTATCAGCTTTTCATGTACCTTTTTATTTATTACTGATGGCTCTAAACTTTTAGAAATGTTAATGAAGACTGCTGTATTCAGGCATCTTGATGCAGATGCTGAAAAGCAGAATCCTCTTTAAGAAATCACCTTTCTGTCTTTAGTTCAGTACTTGCTTTCCTACTGCAATATCACAGAGAACTCTGTACCCAAAGGTGCACCCACATTTATTATTTGTTTACACGTTGTCTTTCTTTTGACATGTCTTTCAGCTTCACTACTTGTTTACAGTATAACCATTGGCAGATTAAAAACTGATGGTAATCAAAGGATTAAATCATTGTAGAAGCAAATGCGACATAATGGCATGTTACTTTGTTCAGTGTCAAGCTGATGGCACATATTTTAAGAAAGCTGTGGTTTAAATCTTGTAGCATAGACTGCTTACGTATTAAGATCTTGAAGCATATACTTGAAGAAAGCATCAACCTACAGACTTTCAAAACTGAAAACATTTTGGTCTTTAAGCTGCATCCTACTGGGGAATCCAGTATGGATATCTTCAGAAACACCATGAGAGACATGCAAAAGGACTGTTGAAGTGTAGGCAAGTGCACTTGCCTACTTTGAGTTGGCTGTCTGGTCCTATGTATTTGCAGGAGAAGCAATACTGCTCTTTCAGCTCTGGAGTGTTACATAGCTAATGTGGCAACACCTTTTTTTCCCAGAGCTGGTGCCCATTTGGATATCACTTACTGAGCTGACCTTTCCCTATTATGTGTAGATTGGAACTGATTTGAGTTCTAAGAGTTTGGATGGAATTACATACACTATCATAGAATCATAGAATGATAGAATGATTTGGGTTGGAAGGGACCTTTAAGATCACCTCGTTCCTACCCTCTGCTATAGGCAAGGACACCTCCCTCTAGCCCAGATTGCTCAAAGCCCCATTATGCCAGAAATGATTCTCAATTTTGAAGAAGTAACAGTGAATCTGAAAAAGAGAAAAATAAATGAAAGTTAGAGTAAGAGCAGTGAACACTTACAATCAGTTTCTTATTCATGGTAATTCCTGCACATTAGTACATTATCTGCTCGGCAGCATTTCCAGATTGGGCTCCATTAGTTTATGTTTGTTCTTTTATACAATTTAGGCCAAACCTCTGTTGCTGGGAAAATATTTCTACCGATTTAGAACAACACTGTAGCAGGTCCTTCCAGATGTTCAGGTTTGAATATACACAGGGAGAGTATGCAGTACAAGCTACATGCCTATGTTAAGTTGCACTCTTGCCACACCAGTAGGAAAACTGAGTTGTACATTCTAAATCTGCAAGCAGATACATATATTCAAAAGAACTCTGTGATGCAAATTTGATGTCTTTATTTTGAACAGGAAAGGTAAATCTCATTCAGGGTCTGATTTCAAAAAACGAAATGAAAGAAGCCAAAAACTGATGGAATTTCAGACTGCTCAGAGGTGGAATCCTCTTGTGCTTATGCTCGCTGCAGGTCCTGGCACTGTTATGCTGTGTAGTTACACTGCTAGTGCTTCTTGTGAGCTAAATAGTATTTCCCACTCCTAGGAAGTTTAGTTCTTCAGCTCATTCACGATGCATTTGAAGGCAGAAAAGTGTCAGTCATACCTAGAAAACATAAGCTCAGTGTAGTTCCATATGTCCCTGTTGAAACAACCATTGGGGTATCAAGATGACGGATAGACTTAATGGCGTTCCAGAGCTGGGAAAGTATTCATGACAGAAACATGGAAGAAAATTACGAAAAGTCATTTGGCGCCCTATTTAATTGTGTTCTAAATGTTACTGAACACATTAAACTACACACTAAGTAAGTAGTTTTGAAGCTAAGATGTTTACGAACCATGTGTTTGCTGCAGAATTGATTTGGGGTCTTTAGTGGTTGTTGTTTCTGTCCATATACGAATTCTGCTTTTATACGTATGCATAACACACATTAAGTGATTTTGATATTCAAGTCCAACACAACAGATCAGACTGCAGGCATACAGAAGGCTGTGGTCTCTCTGATGGACTTGCTCTGAAGAGATTGCATGGAATGCTCTCTCTTGTTGGCTAGTTACAAGGGTCTTCTCGTCAGAAAAGAGAAACAAGGCAGCACAGACTGTGTAAAGCAATGGATGCCGCCAGTGTCAGGAGGCTGAGCTAGAAATGTAGTTAATAATTATCTTGTTTAACTTTGATTTAGAACCTGCTCTGCATGTAGGGCTGTATTTGGAAAATTACCCGTGTATCTCAAGGGATGAAATTATGTTATTTCAAATGTTTTCCAAGCCCGTAAGGGACGTCCTTTTTCTTGTTTTATGATAATTCACAGAATCTGATAGAGCGACAGCCTAGCTGTGTGTATGTGCTCGCATTTAATACAGTTGTTTAGAGGGAAGGCTGGTGGGACCCCCTCCCTGTTCCTACAGTTCTGTAGGACTAAACTCAGAACTGCATGTAAAACCATGTTTAAGTTTTGCATGTATATATTAGCAGATACTTTTTTCCAAGGTAGCAAGGCTAGCACTAACCACACTGCTGACACCAAGAAGTGACTTAGGGTTGGTGTTGTAATTTCTACATTAGGCCGAGCATTAAATATAGTGATTGTTGAGTCTTCTCTTTCCCTAATGCCTCCTGTGCTTGAGATGGCAATTAGAATTTAAAGTTTGGGGCTCCTATGTAGAATGTCAGTGCAATTTCATCAGACTGTTGTCACTAAAAACACAAGATTGGATGTGGGCTTTATGGTTTTGGGAGGGGTTGGTTTGGTGGGGTTTTATTTGCTTATTTACTTTACAAAGACAAGGTCACCTGGATGCGGTGGCTGAACAACTGCAGCACAGACCAGCACACATCAGAGTGGAAGTGGTACAAACTGGGATCTGCACCAAGCTTTTATCAGCTGAAGTGATATATACTGTGTGGCTATAGCAACTCCAGTTTTGCAAACCCAAACCTTTCTCCATCTGGAGTTCTTAGAAATGCTTAGCAAAGCCAAGATGTTAGTATTGTATCGGAAAGGAAGGTTCATGTGTGATACTAAATCTAGAATTGTCAAACTCAAAAGCAGTAAGTAAATGACATCGTATAAATAATTCAGTAGGCTGCCAGATTTCACAGAATTAAAATACTTTTTATATCAACTCTTAAACTATCTCATTGGCATGCAAGCCAGAGACTTAAAATACAGTGCATCAAATATAATAATCCTTGCCTGACAAATGGAAATCTTCAGATGAATCCTCTACAAATGTTTTTCTTTCAGGAAAGAACCCAATGAACATATTGTCAGTGCTGAGGTTTTTATGGGCTCTGTGTCCTATAACCCGGAGCGTCAGGTCAATGATTTCAGCACAATACTTGCCTTATGGTTCATTTTAAATAAACAAAAATAAGCTGTTTACATTCGTTTATGAGGGGCCTCACCAAAGAGATTTTGTAGTCAGGATTTACAAACTTCCTTCTTTTTTCAAATGGTCTTAAGTAATATGAATTACTCCATCAAGGCTTAAAAAAAGAAATCACATTATTCTTTCACAGTTGCAGGCAGTACATTTTATCACCCTCCTGACACCTGCCTTAAGTACTGTTTTAAACTCTAACATTGGTGCTATTTGTAGTCAACAGGCAAGAACTTTGGAGTTCTCTAGCAATAGGTTGAAAGACATAAGAGTAGGATATGTAGCAAGTAGAGCTGCTGATTTTTGAAGGTTGTCGGTTTTTTTCCAACTCTGTATTACTTTGAATATTTTTTCCTCCATGTGGGATTGTGTTATACTGTCCAGATGGTGCACTGACTTTTTTTTAAGGCTTGGTCTTTCTAATACTTGCTGATCTCTTGAAAGGGCACAGTTTACCACAAGCCATGCCCAGCATGGCTGCTGGGGGGGTGGACTCTCATCTTTCTCATGTGTAGTGGTGTGAGCTTAGCACTTTGGAGGGTTTCAATGGAGTGGGCTGTTATCTTTTTGAAATTAAAGCTAAAAGATTATAAAGCTATTTTAAGAAATTATAAAAGTTGTCTTAATGTCTGCAGACTGCTGATTGTACCAGGTTTGGGCACATCAGTTAACTTGTGCTTAGTGCACCTGAGCTCAGGGTTGTGTATCTTGTGTGCTTGTCTAGTTCAGGATTCAGTTCCATCTCAGAACCTTGCATTAGGAATTCACTATTTTCTTAATTAAAACTCTCTGTAACGAGTTCTTAAGTTCAAAGGTTCTTAAGTTCAAATAAGAAAGGAGTGCCTACTCTGTTTACAATGGAATGATTCTTTCTGAGGAACCTGCACCTCAGCTGACAGTACAGATTTCTTATTCTTTTTCATTTTTTTCCTGGGAGTTTACATAATCAGCTCCCCACTTCTCTAATGCATATTTGACTTCTTTCTCTTTTATTGCTCTTACAAGCATTATGATTCATGGTCCATGCCCAGTGTGTGGCACATCCTATTTTTTAGAGCAAAGAGGGCGCCTGACACCGGGAGGAAGAAATGTAATGCTGGGGTGGGGAGAGCATTGCAGAGCACAGCTGCTTGCTCTGTGCGCAGTGCATAAACCCAGAGTCTGGACAGAAAGCCCCACGGCCCCATCAGCCCAAACTGCCCATCCATGTGATAAAAGCCATGGGGTAGGAAGGGAAGGTACCCAGGGACCTAAAATCAAGGAGAATATGTTCTGCTGAAATAAGTGACTAGCAGTGCATTGCAGCACTCATAAAAATGACACTATGATTACAAAACATGAAATAACACAGGAAGGAGAAAGCTGTTGTCTGTCTCTTGCTCATCTAATTAGGTTGTGGCTATCCTGATTGATTTCACCAAGATAGAAGGGAGAAGAGAGGTGCATCTTGCATCCTCTCTGTTTCTGCATGATGGTTGTTCTCCTGCTCTGGGTACATCCCTGGTTCTTCCTCCCTTAGCACAGAAGCCAGAGCAGCTGGAGCATGTCCTGGGGGATGCAACAGTGCACAGGGAGTAGGGCAGGCATCCTCCCTTGCCTGGGATGGAAGAGGCAACAGACCAGAAGGCAAATAGCAATGCTTGGCCTCACAGATCAATTCCCTGCTTGCTCCCAGGTTGCGACAATATTGCTCTGTCCTTTCCCTGGGGTTCTGCTTCGAATTAATGGTTGAGTTAAACCTTGTGTGTTTTGGAAATATGCCACAAGAGTGCAAAGAAGGTGAATCAATTTCATGCGTAAACCAAAGAAAAGTCAAATGAATAATGAAAGCAATATTTATTATGGTTAAAAATAAGCAAGTAAAGATGGCTTGAAAAATCCTTGATATCAACAGAAAGTAGTGCATGCTGCAGAACACACCAGCAGTTTTTTTGTTGCCTCCAAGTTACAGAGTGGAGCCAAACTGTGTTCGTGGCAGAGACGACAATGGGCTGCTGATGGTGAAGGCACTGGAAACAAATCCCATTGAGCTCTGCCATTGAAGCTAGTATTTGAGTCAAGTACATGAAATGAACTTCTGTCTCCCATGTGTGTAAAGAGCAGATTGGTTGTTAATTGGAAGGTACTGGAGTAGTGGGAAAAACTGCTTGGAATTATGTTTTCCACATTTACTTTCTGAAGAAGCCGTGGTAATTTTGTAGGGTATTGAATTGCTGGGCAGATGAGATAAGTTAATAGCAGGCTACAATTTTGTACAGGCCTAATCTTCAGTGAATGGAAAGCAGCAAAGTTCCATCAGAGACAGCGTATTCTACAGGACTAGTAGTTGAGGATTTCCTCCAGGAAACATCCAGTGAATAAAGACAGAGGAGCTAGCCAACTCCCTTAACATGGGAGTTCTTGTAAGACCTAGAAGGCTGTACAGAAAGTGGTGCTAGGGTGCTGGAATGCAGTATGATGCTGCATAGCTCAGGATGAGGGGGGTGGTGCATGAGCTAGGGTCCCTTCCTCTTGTGGCAGTAAGAGACACGGGGTGCCCGGTGGCATAGTGCTCATGTCAGGGTGCAGAGCCTGGAAAAGAGTCTGTGTGTACCTGTCCTCTTCTGCATCATAAAGGCAAACTCTCGTAAAACAGAATAAAGCAGAAATAGGAGGGCAGATTTTACATCAGCTGTGAATCTGGCCTGTTGATTTCTAATGAATTCCTGGAAAGTGTTGGTGTGATTCCATCAAAAAATAGCAGTACGACTGATAAATAGAGTCTAGTGAAAACAAAATCAAATGGAAAAGCATAACCACTTACAGTGTTTTACTCATTTTTGAACAAATGAGTAATTAGCTTGTATTAGCGATACATCGGGAGCAAACTTTGCTTATCCACTCAGCTGGCGAGGCCTAGGTTTTGCATACAGTGTGCCATGTGCTTGGGAAGGAGGAGCAGCCCCTGGAGCACACTTTGGAGTTGTCCATACATAGCCTTGTCTCTGTATGGGAGCTTCTGGGCTCTGTACATTGTGATCAGCAGTTCTGTGCTAGGCTTGCATGTGGTGAGGTATGTTCTGGTTTTATGGCCATGGGATCCCAGCAAGGATCCAGGGGGTGACAATATGAAAATGATGAATAAGAAAAGATTTTCAAGAAGTGGTAGCAATACATTCACAAACTGTGCTTGCCGACAGTTTGTTCCACCTTTACAGTAAGCAAAATTTCTCATGCAATTGGACAAAACAATGTTGGTGAAGTTGTGTTCTGTTACTGTGGCAAAGCCCAGATGTACACAGTTCCACATTTGAATGCAGTGACAAGTGAACATCTGAAAGCACAACAAGAAGAGGAATGCCACCTGCAAGCACCCTGTCAGCAGCACTGTGGGACTGTGGGGTCTCTGGTCCTGACAAAGGATCTCTGGTGATCAGCATTGTGCACTTCAAGGCAAGATCAGGATCCTTGTTCTGGATATGTCTGTCCTGGGGCTGCATCCACCAGGTGAGGATTGCAGGTTTGAGCAAGCACATAATTCTGGCTTTGTTTTCTATGCAGTGGTGTAGTAAATCCCACAGCAAACTGCACAGAGTGCACTGGAAAACGTAAAGCTAGATTGATGGTTGCGTCAGAATTCTGTGACAGGCCCTTAAAACCCCAGCAATGCCTTCCCAGCAGGTGTGGTGCTCAGAGGCACAGCGAGGTGCTTCAGCCCATGGTCATTGCTGTGCTCTCCTGGGACGTTCCCAGTGATGAGCTGCTGCCTATTGCTTCTGAAATAGGAATCATTATTGCCATGGCAACGGGAAATGCGTTGTGTACCCAAGGCCATAGTGTGCATTGGCATATCTCATGGTTGGGAAATGTTGTGTCTTGTCACAACTACATTTCCCTTAACATGATGCAAGAGGTAATTTCTGGTCCCTGTTATTGATTCTTTGCTACATGATGGACTTTCCAGCCTGTTGTTGTGTAGGGACTCAGTCAATATCCTGACACCAAGATAGAATCATAGAATCACAGAATCACCAAGGTTGGAAAAGACCTCCAAGATCGTCCAGCCTAATCATCCACATACCACCAATATTTCTCACTAAACCATGTCCCTCAGCAGAACACCTAAGTGCTTCTTGAACACCTCCAGGATCAGATGCTTTCTCATCCTCTGAAGTTCATAGCAAGCACTGGTGAACACTTGTACTTGTTGTGGGAAATGTTTGCCCTGTTGTCATGATGGAGGTCACCATGAAAGGCAAACCCTTAATAGGATAGGTAGGATGAACTTTCCTAAGCAGCTTTCTTCCCTATAACTAGCAACTTTTGTCATTGCAGAGATTTCTTTCTATGGACTTTCCATACAAAATGAAAACCTGTCAAGTTAGACTTTTCCTATAAAATCATCATGTATCTGCACTTTGTTATTTCTGCCAGGGTATCTCTGGATGACAGTGATTCAACTTTTTCAAAGTCAGCTAAGAAACTTACACTGATCCAGATAGTTTCTACCTGTAAGGCATGCTTTCAGTTGGCATTTAAGATGCAAGAAGAGTTCAATTTTCTTTTTTCTCCTAAGGCACACAAAAAAAATTGATTTTTTTCTTTGTTTAATATTAGCAAAGTAAATTGCTTTCCTAGTTTCTCTGCTCTTAACTTGCTGTGTTATATTTAAACCAGAGGGTTAAGAGGAGAAAAAATAAAATCTGTGGAGATTTCTACAGTTCCATAAATCACGAGAGTGAAACTAGTGGGTTTGAATGAAATCCAAGCAAGCAACAGCTTTCTGGTAATGTATAATGTGATTACCTTTGAGCTCAGAGCTTAATTTTATTTCTCCTAAGCATTCATCTGGGCAGGCAGCAGTTTTGAATTACTATCAGTGGAGAAATTCTGGATTTTCTGGTGCTGAAATAATTTTTTCTTCCTACTGCAGCAAGTTCACTGAAACCTACCTAGGGCTGCAGCTCATCTGCCTTCAAAGCACGATCAGACAGGAGCATAGAGCAAAACCCATGGCCCACTTGGTCTCTTAGAATCTCTGAGCATGGTCTGTGCTGGTTATTTGCAGGGGGACTGAGAGCAGGGATCCTGGCATCCCTTGGCCATGAGGAGATGGTTAGACTGGGAGATGAAAGAGCAGAATTCTGCTTCGGGGTTTTTAGAGGTGCTTAAGTTGTGAAGTATCAAAGAGTAGCATTTATTTAGTTAGTTTTCCATTTTGCCTTTCATCTGTGGGCGGCCTGTATTTCATTAAATGATGATACCTGAGTCTGAACAAAGAAAAGCATTTTCAAAGCTGGGGAAGGAATTAGTTAATGACCACTTCTATCTTCTAGCAAAAAATGACAATTTGCATCTCACAGTAAGCTGACGGTATTTACCACTCTAATCTCTATGGGGCAAAGTTTTCTTTCTAAATTAAATGCAACTCAAAATGCCATAATAAAAAGGACATTACAGGTGTTGCAAAATTGTATATTGCTTTGGCAGAACTCACCAAATGAATCTGTTGCGCATCGTCCTTAAAATCTTTTTCTTGATGTGAGAGTAATAAGCAATCCTGAAGGAGATGCTGTGTTGTTCATTAGTATTGCATTAATTTTGGATATTGTGGAGGGAGAGCAAGTGAGCAGCAGGATAGTATGCTCTGTTTTAGTCTCTGTGATCAGGATTACTTTTTGAGGCAGAAATGATTTATGCTGAGAAGGGTCTCAGTTATGGCAGAGTAAGCAGATCTCTTTTCTGTTGTTCTTTTTTGGTCTATTTATAGGAGTTGTTTACAACAGAGAGAATGAAGATATAAAGTTGTGACAATGGTCTCATAAATCCGTGTAGCCTTAAATGAAAGCTTCTGTTTTGCTAAGTTGTAAATACTGATTCTTCAGAACTTTGTAAATTTGCACTTTCTGTTTCCTCTAAATGCAACTGTGCACCTGCTTCTACTTCATGTTTAATTTTCATGTTTAAAGTTTGGCTATCTTGATCTCAAAATGTTTTTTTTTTCTTGCAGTTCGTAGTATACATATGAATGAAGCACAGTCCCAGAATGCTGAGTGCCCAAGAAAATTCAGTGAATAGTCCCCTCTCACTGAGTTTAGCCTTTGGAGAAGGTTCACGTGGTAGAAATTAGATGGCTGAGAAGATACTCCAAGACATTTATTGTTTGGCTTGCAGTGCAATGAGTTAGGCTTATAAAAGAACTTACTGACTTCTCAAATCTGTTATTACTATAGAAAATTGCATGCTAGAGCTCTTTGCTCCTTTCCTTTCTGAAATAGGAGTAAAATGGTTTTACTAAGTTTTATCTCACTTCTTTATGGTAAAAGTACCTTAACACTGTTGTGAGATGTGATGGTAGAATGAGAGTGGAGAAACCTTGTGTAATAGTGAATGAGCAAGATGGCTCATGTGCACGAGATCTTGCCAGGGCAATCAATAGAGCATAGAAATCATAGCTACCAAGTGGGAAAAAGATCAAACAAAGCAACACTTCTGTCTGTTCTATCAGTCCCACTACTACCGAGAGAACAGTAAACTACTCTCTGAAGAGAAGGCAAAGGATAAAATCCTTGACTCAAGTAGGTACTAAAATTTGTGGATTAAATAGAGATATGGGGTTTATGGCACATTGGTTATAGTTATTGCCACATTTCCTCTCCAGCAGCTTCCCAGTGAGACGTATTAACCTGACACACAGTACTGCTCAGATCTCTGACCATCACAGCTACAAATGTAAGCTGAAATATTTGGAATTGGAAGACATATACGTGGAATAACGGATTGTTCTTGCATTATTTTCTAATAAAATCCCAGTTTTCTCAGAACCCTGACTGCAACCATCCAGCCAATTCCCACTCCACTGAATAGTTCACACTTCAAATCCATATCTTTCCAATTTAGAGACATGAATGTGATGTGGGACCATCTCAAAGGCCTTGCAGAAGTCCAGGCAGATGACATCTTCCTTTGTCTACTGATGCCATCACTCTATCGTAGAAAGCCACCAGACTGGTCAGGCACAATCCCCTTGGTGAAGCCACACTGATTGTCACAGATCACCTTCTTGTCTTGCATGTGCCTTGATATAGCTTCCAGGAGGATCTGCTCTGTGATCTTCCCAGGCACAGATGTGAGGCTTGTTGGTAGTTCTCCAAGTCTTCCTTTCTCTCTTAAAAATGGGAGAGATTGTTCCTTTCTTCCAGTCACTGGAGACTTCATCTGACAACCAAGACTTGCTGCTGAATGTGAGGGAAATTGACTTGGCAGCCACATCAACCAGTTCCCTCAGGACCCTGGGATGCACATCATCCAGCCCCATTGTCTTGTGCACATTCAGTCTTATCAAGTGTTCTTGAACTTGCTCTTTGCTGCAGTGGAAGGGATTTTGCTCAGCCTAGGGGTTCAGGGACATTAAAGGTTTGGGAAGGCTGACTGCCAGTGAAGACTGAGGCAAAGAACTCACTGAGTACCAAAGCCTTCTTCAGTCTGTTGCAGCCAGATCTTCCTTCTCATTTATCAGAAGGGGCACACTCCCCATGACCTGTCTCTTCTGACCAATGTACCTGTAGAACCTCTTGTTATTTTTCACACCCCCTGCCAGGTTCAGTTCTATGCATCCCTTGAGTTTCCTCATCCAATCTCTGCCCGTCCAACCTCCCTGTATTCCTTCCAGGCTACACATCCCTGCTTCCACTGTCTGTACGTTTCCTTCTTACCCATCAATTTAACCAGCAGGTCCTTACTCAGCCATGCTGGTTTCCTGCCTACTCTGAATTCTTACGCTGGGGAATGGAGAGCATTTATGCTCTCGGAAAGATAACCCTAAAGAGCTGCCAGCTCTGTTCCTTTCCTTTGTCCCTGAGGACAGCTTCCCAGGGGATCTCATCTGATTATTACTTAAACAGACAGAATTTTGCTCTCCTGAAGTTCAGGGTCCTCACTCTGCTCTTACCAGGCCCATATTCCTAGAGATCACAAACTCAGTTTATCAAATTGTACGAATCAAAGTCATTCAAGTTTTTCTTTTTCCTGTGTATTTATTTTGTGTATGTAGGAAAAAAAAAAAAAAAACCAAACCATCAGAACTATAATTTAAAGACTTCCAGTACAGACAGGTCTGTGACTCCATTCAAACATGGCTGATTTGGATTTCTTGAGATTACATGAGGGTTCATTCAAGGAGGACAGGGGCATCCTCAATCAACCATTAAGGCAAATTGCTAGAAATCAGTGGTAACATTATGATCCTTGCAGCAGTATTTAGGTTGCATTCCTAATGATTATTATCATACGGCACTTCAGTTCTCCACTCATGTCTGTCAAATGGCTATTAAGTAATTTCTAGGAATTGGAAATTTGACAAAAGAGTGGTGGTTTGAGCTAGCACAGCTGTCTGCCTGTGGCTGGGTAGTACTGATGTTCAGTAGTGGTGAACGAGTTGGAAGATGAATGACAGTATTTTGCCCTTGGTGCTCTGAAGAGATAGGAAAAAAAAAGATGTAGAAAGCAGGTGTGTGCACTTTAGTGCTCAGAAGTACCCAAAAAGTACAAGTAAAAAGATTCTAATCTTTCAGACAGGAAACTATGTGAAAAGCATTCCTAAGAACTCCCATACTGTAAGGTTCTGCGTTTGCTCTGTTCTCACAGTTAAGTGCAGAGTGACTGACAGGTTTGTGGTGGTGGTATTTCACTGTACCATTTAACACTCATATCCTTTTACTGCTTTCCCCTGGAGATGAGACTAGGGCTAGACCTACAGTGCCTTGCATCCCCTATGTAACTGTTTATGTCCTCCGAGTGACCGAGGATCGCTTGCTGCAAAATCCATTTGACATTTGGATATCAAACCAGATGTTTCTGAGTGGTCACCAGTAGGTGGTGTAAATTCAGGAATATATCATTTGACAGTGTTAAAATCTCACTAGTAAATTTTTATGGCTTGTTTTGAAGGACAAGTTAGGTATCCCATGGTCCTTTTCTGGATTTCAAATCTATTTGATTTATTATCCTTATTGCATTATCTAGGGCCTTTAGGATTCCTGAGCCATGAAATCTTGCCTTGTTCTCTGAGTCTGTATTCAGTTCTATTTCCTGCAGCAGGGAATTCTCTTGGCTTATCCATCCCCAGTGCAACTGCAGAGAAGAAGCCTG
Organism: Pavo muticus; assembly: GCA_016647715.1. Classification (NCBI taxonomy): domain Eukaryota; kingdom Metazoa; phylum Chordata; class Aves; order Galliformes; family Phasianidae; genus Pavo; species Pavo muticus. The sequence goes on along the minus strand of JACDJE010000554.1, from coordinate 347,171 downwards.
ACAATCTGAGTTACAGTGTCAGTGTAACTTGCTTGTATGGCACTTGTAGGTTTTTTATTCTGTTTCAGATCAGTTTCTCACCTGAACTAAATTTCCTGGAGTTTTCTTCCTTGGTGCTGATACTTTCCAAGCTCTCTGAGTTGACTCAAACAGCAGAAGTAGGTCGACAGCTGCCTTTTGGGTGCATAGAGTCAACCACTGCTGAGCGAGGTGCTTGCCTGAATGTGTTCTGGAAGCAACGGGGTGTTTGAACTCTCCTGGTTGAGAAAACTACATCACCCGCAGAGTGAAGAGGTCTACACAAGAGAATCTATTCCTCTAGCAGATCATTCCTACATTCCTTGTGCTGATCGTGTAGTTGTAGCCATGTTCCTCACATTTGCTCATATGCGTCTGTGGAAGTTTCTTAGTCTACTCTTGTTCTAAGACTATGTATTCAAGTTTCATGGTTTAAAAGTCCATTTAAATGGCTTTTCCTGAAGTGTATGGAAGTATACAAAATGGTAAGGTTCCTATGTTCCTTTCTCACTGTAATTTACCGGACACAATAGGCTGAGGAGTACTCCTAGATGCAGCGAGGTCACTGCAATGCCTGTTGTCCAGATACATTTTCCGTGTAAATGACAGGTATGTATGGCTAAGTACCTTTGCTCACTTCATAACCAAGGGGGTTTATTACATCTGCCAGGTGTAATGATGTGGTATGGAGAACATGGGTAATGAAATGTGGCCATCAGAACCCTTTCCAGACTGAAGCTGTGTTTCATATTCCCATTCCATGCGCTGTGACTCTTTTCCAGATGGCTGTGTGATGGCTTCTGTGCAGTTTGGGAAGGCTGTGGGGAACCAACATGTAACAGGGTAGTTAAATAGCAGATAGACCACGTTACATAATTACTTGGCTGTTTTTGTGAACAGAGCGATTTTTTTAATTAAAATTTACATTTCCTAACTTATCATTTTGACTCAATTGCTCCTTATCCTCTATGGACGTTCTGAGTACAGATAATCTTAATTAAAAAAGCCAACAGATACCTAACATGAAAAATATGAAGGAGTGATATTGTATTCCTTTTTAAACATAATAATTGCTATGCTAATATTTTGTACTGCAATGATAGCTGGTACCAGGCAGTTTTAAACTATTCTCTGTAGAGAAAAGGAAATACTTTTGATGAGAGCAAAATCTGTTACCGCTTCTAAAGTCTGAGATACAAATTCACTGAGAAGAATTCCTATTGGCTTCAAAGGCTTTGGATCAGACCCACACGAATAAATTTAGCAAAGCACGTGAAGAACATGATTAACCTTCAGTGTGTGCTCATATCTCTCTCCTCAACAAAGCACAGAAGCAGTTGCCTAAATTGAGTAAGTGATTAGCTGTCTGAAGTGCTTGCTGAGGAAGGATTAAAGCACGGCTGCATTCAGCTGAAGTTACCTGCCTGCTGCTCTCTCCTCATTGGCACCCACAGCTGTATGTTTTGTGCACAATCCCTAATGACAACTTCTCCTGTCAGTCTTGATTGGATTTCTAATGTGGTGACAATCTAAGAGGGAGCGGGGATAAAACAGTTCATTTGTGGCTCTGGGCAGCCTGGTCTGGTGGTTGGCGACCCTGCACATAGCAGGGGGGTTGAAACAAGATGATCATTGTAGTCCTTTTCAATCCAGGCCATTCTGTGATTCTATGATTATAATGAAAACAATTAATTTTGAATTTGACCTCAAACTATTTTTTCTTTATAGCAGTTCAAAACCGAAATTTGGGCCTGAGTCAAAATATTGAAATTGAATTTAAAAGCATTAGTTTGATCAGAAATCTAAATTTTATTAGAAAGCAAATCCGAACCACAATGTGAATTTAAAATCTGTTTATTTCTCTGGAAAATTTATGCTCGTTGAAACATTCTTCAGCTGCTTCACTGATATATGTCTGCTTGACTCTCATGCTGATAGATCGTAGAAGTATTTTGAAATAAAAGCATATACTTAATGCTTTTTTCTGCTTCACTATTTAAACCAGAACAAAGAGACTGCATTTAGTCTTGTGGCATTTGGGCACTTGCTTAGAGCTTTAAATGTTTCCTAGTTAAGAAATGTTTACAATTACAAGGTGACAAATATAATTTCCCCTTGCTTTTTAAAGAATCAGTATTCCTTTAGAGTTCTGGAAATGGCTCTGTGATTGCAAAGGCCAAAAAGAATGACAGCTTTCACCTGAAGAGCCCTCCCAGCTCACGGTGACACAACTTGAATTAAGCTGGCTGGAGTGAACAAGACAGCTCTGATGCAGGAAGCATCCCACTTCCATCCCATCCTTTACGTTTTATGGAGACAGCACTTTGCCAGTGGTGTTTGAGATGGGCTTAGATACTGAATGCAGATTGATGCGGAGCTGCACTGTTTCACCTGTTCTGTAAGTGAGCAAACAGGAGGATGTTCCCACAGCTCCATGCAGACTTGTTCAAGCAGTTCCTTGCCTTCTGTCTCTTCCCATCTTGTAATGCGTGCAGTTGTATCCACGTGTGCTGCCTCTGCACTGCTCCCCACCGTCCTGCAGCACCAAACTAACTCCCACAAGTGGTAGCAAGGCACATGTGCTGTTTGCTGGCAGCCAAGAAGCAGTATGTTCACGCATTCTGGGTATCCTCTCCAGCACTCTATTTGCATTTGCCTGCTGTAGACAGAATTTGCATCTGTTCCAGAGGTACCATGCTGTGTATAAAGTATTCAACAGACAGATGTTTGTAAAAATTAGCTGATTTGGACTGCTCTCCATTAGGCACACAGCAGGCGAGGTAGCTAACACTGATGTTCAATAGCTCACTAAGCTTGCTCTAATGGCCCCTGCTGAGGAAAGCCATAGAGTCTGTTATCAGGTAAAACGGGGCTGCAGTCCTACAGCCAGTGCTTTGTTGCCAGCAATCACAGGGAAACCAGGTCCTTGATTGCAGAGAGCCAGCCCCGCCTGCTCTGTGCCATCCTTTCTCCAGTCCCTGCAAACCAGGTTCTCTCGTTGCTGCTAGCAGTGCGTGCAGGGGCTGATGTGGAAGTTGCACTTGATGGGAAATCTGCCCCTGAGCATGGGGGCTGGCAGTCCTTGAGCTGCACTGAATGCAGCGATGCAATGGCCCTTCTGGAGAGAAGTGTGTCAGGGTGTTGAGCACATAGGTTTTCTGTTCCTGGAGCTTGCTGGGACTGCATGACATGGGCATGGTCACCTGGCTGCTGGCAGCATCTTGGGTCCCTTGTGCTTTACAGCATGTCTGTTCATGCTATGATGCTGTCTGGGGATGGGAAGTGCTACTCAGCCAGGCCTTTTTGCTCCAACAGAAGCAGTTAAAGAAGTTCTTGGGCGCTGGATTTGCTCTTCCTCTGGCTTGGCCCTTTCCTTTTTCCCACTCAGGTTCTGAATGACAATACAAATTGGGGTGATCCATCTTGGTAAATGGAATGGACACAGCTTGGCCCAGCTAGTCAAGATCCCGGGTTGCAGAGAGTGGACCACAGGTGTCCCGATATTTGCTTACTAAAAAAGAGCTTGTCTAATCATGAACGAATAGCTTCAGCCATGTAACTTCAGTGGGATATCACCTTTGTGATATGTAACATACATAATATTCCAGTTTCGATAAAAGTCACAAGGAGCTGTAATTTTTATCAGTAACTTCTACTCACCCTCTCTTGCAGAAAATCAAAATTAAAGGAGCATGTGCTGGACCCTCTTGGCCATCCAACTGCATTTTTACCAGGGACGAAATCTGTTAGGAGCAGCATCTTATACAGTACTATCATCCCAAAAGTTTTGTGCAAATCTGTAGGTATTTCTACAGCTATCTGTAGGTTAAAAAAGTAAAAAATAAAATAAAATAAAGACAGATTTAATCACCAGAACATTATGGTTATTCTCTTCTCCTTTCCCCCTGCCACAATTCATGCAATAAATTATCAGCTAGTAAGTCTTACACTGCTAGATTGAGAGGCCATTATGTTAGTCTGGGATCCTAATGTTTCAGATGCCACAAAATATGGGCATTTATTCTTCAGCAGGTATTAAAAGAACAATCTCTACGTTTGTATCTATCAGAGAAACATCTGGATTTGCTATATAGAGAGATTTTAGGTTTTTCTCTATGGTCAGCTCCTAATGCAGAATTAAATTGTGAGCTATTAAGTGTATGGCGACTGCTGAAGAAGTCCTCGAGGCTCTTTGAGAAGGAAGCAAATTGGCGAGTGTTTTTTGGTGCAGAAACTCTTGTGAACCCTTTTGTCTTTCGGACCTGAAATGAAATAAAAGTCTGAAAAACTCCTGATACTGCTACATTCATTTCAATTGTTTATCTGTGAGACCAGCCTGGAGGAAGGAGAGGGAAAATGGCTTTGTAAAAAGTTAGATAAAACAAATTAAATATGGCTTCATGTTTGGTTGGACGGTTTGTTTTTTCCTAGAAGATTTTTTTTCTGTTGCCTTTAATTGCATCTCCATGGGTTCATTTGCTTGGCAAGCTTTGAAAGAGAGTGAGGAGAGCTTTCGTGCCAGGATGGATTCTCCAAGTTCTTACTAATCCATACTTCATAATAGCTTTATCAGTAATTAGTTTGGGTGTGTTGGCAGGGCTTGATAGCTTTCAGCTGGGTTTGTACAGTCAAAAACATTTTCATAATCTACAGAATATTGTTCTCTTAGATTGTGTTTGTTCTTCTTTACCAGAATAACTTTTTTTCAAACATACTTTGCTGTACTGTTGTAATAAAATGTATATGTAGCTTAGGTGATGCTTAGCAGAGTGCTTGTAGTGCGCTTCTTAGTAATTAGAGAAAGCTCAGCTCGGTACCTTTGGGACAAAACACAGAAGAAACTAATTAAGACAGGAGAAATCATCATGAAGATGATCTGTGTTTATGAATATTATCCCGATAAAATGGCATTTGATTAATAATTTCTTTGATCCAACAACAAGTGTAATGACAGTGAATCATGTTATCAGACATTTCATCCTGACTGCTGGTAAGGTGCTTAGCCAGCAGGTCTAAAAATACTGTGGCACAGAGTAATAATTGAATTTTGGGGTAATTTCCCATTACCTACATGTGTCAGCCTCTTTCAGTACTCCAAAAACTCTGCAGCTCAGCGGGAGGAAGTGGCAGGATGCCCTCTGCCTCTGCTGAGCATTTTGGTTTGGGGGAGGACACTTGCAGGTCAGGCTGTGACCATTGAAGCTATTTTGGATAGAGCCAACAAAGCAAAGCTCCAATAAGCTGATGAGTGCAACCTAGTCTAGTATTAAATGCGGAGGTTGGTGGCCCTGCCTGTGGCGGGGGGGGGGGGGGTGGAGATTCATGATCCTTGAGGTCCCTTCCAACCCGGGCCTTTCTGTGATTCTGTGATTCTGTGATTCTGTGAGTGTGGATCTGGGATTTGAAAATCCATGAAATATAGAACTGAAGGAAGCCACTAATCTTCATATATGTAAAGGTTCCAGATGCAGAAGATAATTATTATGCTTCATATTGACTGGGCAGGGATAGAATGTCCTAGGAGTGGGAATGGAATACAGGAGGGACCTAGGAGAAAACATCAAGCAGAACATGCAATAGGATGCATAGGAAAGCAATGGGTCTCCAATCAACAGCGAGCTATAGGACCAGGCTGGACCCAAGGTTCATAACATTCTTTCCGCTGGCAGAAAGAGTGGGTCACAGGTACTGGTAGCAGCAACAGAAGTACATGATAGAATGCTGCAGTGGCACACACCCTGAGACGTGCTGCAGGGCAGAATCACCGTGGCATGGGCTGACCCATGTGGCTGGCTGCCAATCTGAGCACTGGGCCCTCTGATCCCCACCGCAGCATGGAGTGACCAGAGCTGGTGTGCTGAGGAGCCCGTTGGCTGCAGGTCAGCTCCTTGCTGCTCCCCATCACAGCCTTGCTGGCACTGTGGGGCAGGAGAAGCAGGCATCCTGCCAGACGTCGTTATAGCTGTCTTGCATCTCACAGAGCAAAGCCCATTTTTCTCCCTAGTTTTGTCATCCCTCTTTAAATTTGACTATATGAATAATGTAAGTGAGCATTTGCCACCTGAGGTAAAGCTAATTAAAATGTTAAATGTGACTTTAAACGGACTGTCTGCCACCACTTTGTCATGTTGCACAGTGCAGCCATGCCCTGTGGAGCAGCTGCTTCCTGCTGCTCCCAGCACCGGGACTGGCTGTGCCAGGGTGGAGCTGCATGCCACACTGAGTCCTGATCAGTGGTGCAGTAATAAAGGGGTGTCCACATGTGTATGGTAATCCTGGAAGAATGTTACAGAGTGCAGTGTCAAAGTGAAAAATTGAATGCTGGGTATGTCTGGAGAGCTTCTTCTTCCCTTCTCCATCTCTCCTTGAGCAGTGTGGCCATGCACACATCAATTGAGCCACGATGGCAGATGAGGCAGCAGGCCTGTGTTGGGACAAGAGGGTTCCGCTACATAGAAGGAGAATCTTTACCTTAGGGATGAGAATCAGGCATTAGAACAGGTTGTCCAAGGAGTGCCATCACTATTTCTGGATGTTTTCAAGCCTGGTTTGGTTCAAACCTCATCTGATCCCACCATTATCCCTGCTTGTGGCTGGAGTTACAGTGTGACTAAGTCCTCCCTGTCTCAGGACCACAGGAATTCCTGGCAGAGGGGCTGGGCAGCAGGTGCCTGTTGCACAAGGGTCATTCTGGTAAAGGTTGGTGTGGACTTTAGGGTGTGAATCCATAGGTTATTAGCAAAAGGAGTGCCAGGTACTGTAGGGCAGAGAAGTCCCTTGGAAGAATACTGGTAATGGATTTTTTTCTCACTGAAAGGACTGGAAATGGAGCAGCTATATTGTCACTCCAGAAAGCAGAGATCTTGAGTGAAAAATGAGGAAAAGTATTTAGCTTTTCTATGTGCCCATGTAAGGATCTGGTCTTGGTAGCAGAACTCATTCCAACCACTAAGTGTATGAGAAGGCCTGAGTTTTAGTGGATGGGGGCATATTAAAAATGTCAAAGTTAAAAACAGCAGACAAGTATCTGGCAGTAAGGATAATTAATATCCGGAGAAATCTTTCTAAAACTATGTTAGGACTCTTCAGTGCTGGCAATTTGAAAATTAAGGATGACTTCTTTAGTCCAAAGTATGAAATGGTCCCAGTGCTCAGACAAGGTTTGAGCATGTGGTAAGGCCTGTGCTACAGGAGGACATCCCAGTGACTGCAGCAGCTCCTCCCAGGCTGCATAACCTCTGATGTGAAGGGTACTGATGCAGATGCAGTAGTAAATGAGCTGATCATCTGAATGAATCTCCTTCACCCACTTGAATTATGAGGATAGGATGATTCTCACTGTGATGACACTCCAGCTTGGCTCATCTTCATCAGCGTGTCTGATGTACTGTGGGCCTATTTGCAGAATCTCAAGGGATGCTAATCAAGTTGTCTTTTCATCTCCCAGCTAGCTGCACTCTTAAGGAGGCACTAAGGCAGTACTTCAACATTTCTCTTCATTTTCTGGGGAGGTGGTGGGGGACACTTCAGGTCACCAGGTAGCACACCGCAGTAGGTCTTGTAGACAGTTATCTCCCCTTTTCCAGTAGAAGTAGCAGTAGAACATCAGCCCCTGTGGGAGCTAAATGAAGACTAAATAAGGAATGAATCCTTTTTTTAACTCCCAGAAAATTAAATTAACAAAAAATGAATCAGATGTCTCCTGAGCAAAGAACTTAGTCACTACTTACCATCTGGTGATCCAAAACAGTGAGGCAAACCTCCCCCTGAGATCAGCTTTTGCAGCCATTACCACTCTACCTGAGTTTCTTGGCTCTGTAAATCCCCAACAAGGTAAGTAGTTTGGGGTTACTGGTAACTCCCACTTTTGACCATCACCAGCAATGTTTTCCCAGTCAAGGAGATTAAGGATCTTCAGTGCATTATTTCAGTTCAGCACTGGGTTCAGCTATGGCCCGCCTCCTTTCACCCTTCATGTGGGCTTGCTCTTAGTGGGAAGGAGATGTAGGAAACTCTCGAATTTGGTGTGTGCTCATGGAAAGCTTATATGTAGTTTGGTTAACAGGGAGAGAGGAGAACACTTCTATATGTGTTGGAAAGTAGGGGAATAAGGAATTATCTGTACTCTTTTTAGGATGGCAGACAGTAGAAATAAAGCGGTAAGCACAGCAAAGGATGTGGAATCTCAAACTGCTCATGCAAAGCTGTGTGCAGTGCAAGCAGTGACACCTGCAATATGTTTGGTTACTGAATATGTACATAATAGCCCTTATTTCTTTCCTTTTTTTTCACTTTTCTTTTACAGTATTTGCTTGGCTCTTCATCTAGTAAGTTCACCTAACTCCAGTAGGGCTTCAGAGCCACATGCTGCCTTTTCCCCTGTGCGGATGGATCAGATTGGTTTCAGTGCACATTAACATGTATAACAGAATAAGAGGAGCCTCAACCTTCTGAATTGCACCATTGTTCCTTAAAAGCATTTTGTGGTGGAGCCAGACATTAATCACTCCCAATCCTTAAATTATGAATTGTTAATGAGAACGCAGAAGAAACAGAATACAAATGAAAAGCAGACTTCATTATTAAAGCAATTTAAACTTCATCTCTGAAGATAAGAAAATAGTCTGATTTTTCTGTAACAGAAAATAGTTATGAATCTTAATCGTTAACCTGAAATTTGCATGCATCTTTCTCACAAAGAACAAATATATTCAAGGCTTACTATTTTCTGTATATCATATCTTAAATGCAAGAAAAAGCAATGCAAACATTTTCAGAAATTGATCAGCGAGCCCAAACATGATGGGCATACTGCCCTCGAGTACCAGTTTGCCCTTCGAGTGTCAGCAGAGGTCCTTCTCCTGGAAGGATACTACATCGTGTGTGTAAACGTATCAGACCTCAGGTGTGAATGACTTGATGCACTTGAAAGTAGTTTAGGTCATGCTGCGAGTTCCCTTCAGCCTTATACAAGACTGGGTGCCCAGGTATTCCGTAGATGCTTTCTGTGAGTAACCACAAGTACTGCTCCAAATTCAGAGCAAAACTGACCTTCTGAACTGTACATTTCTTCTAAAAGCATTTCAAATGTTTTCCTTCTTAAAACGGTAAAGGATTTGTTAAGATCCTGGTGGTAATTTTAGTGTTTGCAACTGGAGGGAAACCAACCCAGCAAATAAAAAAGCTGGAAGGATTGGCAGATGCACCAGAAGGCTGTGCTGCTATTCAACAAGACTTGGACAGACAGGAGAGTTGGGCAGAGAGGAATCTGATGAGGTTTAACAAGAGCAAGTGTAGAGTGCTGCAGCTGGGGGGGAATAACCGCATGCACCAGAACAGGTTGGGGGCTGACCTGCTGGAAAGGAGCTCTGCACAGAAGGACCTGGGGGTCCTGGTGGATGACAGGTTGGCCATGAGCCAGCAGTGTGCCCTTATGGCCAAGAAGGCCAGTGTTATCCTGGGGTGCATTGCACGGAGCATGGCCAGCAGGGTGAGGGAGGTGATCCTCTCCCTCCATTCTGCCCTGATGAGGCCACATTAACAATACTGTGTCCAGTCCTGGGCTTCCCAGTTCGGAAAAGACAGGGATCTCCTAAGAGGCCAGAGGAAAGCCACAAAGATGATTAAGGTCCTGGAGTATCTCCCATATGAGGAAAAGCTGAGAACTCTGGGCCTGTTCAGACTGAGGAGGAGAAGTCTGATAGGGGATCTGATAAATGTATATAAATATCTAAGGGAAACTGGGAGGCAAACAGATGAGGCCAGGCTGATGGTGTTGTGTTGCAATTGGACAGGGAGTAATGGCAAAAAACCCGAACATAGGAAGTTCTGTACTAACATGTGGAAGAACAGTAAGAGTGATGGAGCATGGGAACAGGCTGCCTGGAGAAGTTGTGGAGTCTCCATCTGTGGAGATATTCAAGACCTATCTGGTTGTCTACCTGTGTGACCTATTGTGGGGAACTGCTTTAGCAGGTGGGTTGGACTCGATGATCTCTTGAGGTCCCTTCCAACTCCTACGATTCTGTGATTCCATAGCATTACATACACATGTGGAGATCACAGCATCCCAGTGACTATCCTGCACTCAGTTCCCAGACCTGAGCCTGTGGAAAAGAAAATATTCAGTAGGAAGGAAAGGTGATAGCAATGGGTGAGCTCAGTGCAGGTCTAAAGCAAAAACAAGCTAGGCAGACTTGGTTGCTCTAACAATAAAGCGAAATGGAAGAGGAGAATAAAAAGGGAGGAAAAAGATAATGGGAGATCGTACCAGAGCTGCAGGGTGGGATGTGAGGGCAGAGCAGCTGGTGTTTCTGCAGGTTTCTGCAGAGCTTGCCAGAAGGTCTCAGTGACTCTGCTATTGACTAAAGTAAGAATTACAAAATGACTGGGAAGGATGAGCATTTCTAGTGGCTATTTCAGGGCTGCTTTCCTGCTTCTTTTGCTTAAGCAATCGATAAGATCAGAAGCTGTAGTGGTTGGAAATGAGCACTAAGTGACAAAAGGCGGTCATTATACCATCAGATGTGTTTCAGTTACTTGTGAGGAGATGATCAAAGGCAGCAGCACAGAAATACTGGATTTTTAAAAGGTAGATGTGAGGGAATGTGTAAAGACAGGGATGAAAGTGATGGAAAGAACTATTGCCCAGAAATTCCACTCAGGAGCAGTCAGAGTTAGGGCTGTGCAGGGGAACCTCTTGTTTTGGCATGCTTTTACTGCTAATGGTAGCAAGGGAGGCCATCTTTATTTATCGAGGAAAGTGATGTTTTTTAAGGAGACAGGTTGGAAGGGTGGAGGTAGAGTGAGGGAGGGCATTTCACCACTGAGTATCTGCAGGGCCACTAATTTCTAGTGTAGGTTTTGCAGCCTGCAAGGCACAGCACTCCTCAGCAGATTCTCAGCGCTCCTCCTGCCCTCTCCAGCTGCCTCCCAACCCACCTCTGTGACCTGCTGCTTTCTCTCCAGCAGTGGAAAAAAGAATTCCCCCAGCAAGTGCCATCGCTGATGTGCCGTGCTGTATCCTGCCTCGCACCCCTGAGCAGGAAGGAAGAAGGATGTGCTGGAACATTGTCCAATATGCAAAAGATGTGAGGCAAAGCAGATAATGTTTGTATTATCAATATGAGTGGTGGTTAAAAAATCAAAGTGAACATCAAGCGTACAGATTTGAATGAGTACTGAGTTCCTCTTTATGCAAAACTTCCACTTATAGTAAGTTAACAAATGAAAAAAAGTACTGTTTTTATAACACGACAAGCGTGTGTTCATAGACAGTCATAGGAAGGTTATCAAAAAGTGGTATAGAGGGTTACCCGCTGAGGTTCTGAGCAAGCTGCAGGACCCTTAACAGATGGTCCTTCTTAAAATATTCATTCATTTTGTGAACCCTTTCCAAACCCTGACCTGAACCTTCATGAGAATTGGGACCAGACGCTGAGCAGGGAGCAGGAGGACTGCCTGCTTGGAGATGGGATAGGCAGTGTGTGCTCTGCGGCAGCAGACCCTGGGGCTGCTTTCTCCCTGCAGTCTGCGGGCTGCTGCTGGCCTTGCTCTGCTCTCTGTGCCCTCTGCCAGCCTTGCTGCCTCCCTTGGCTCCCAGCCTGTCTCCACCCACTGAAGTGCCTGCTGCTGATGCTCCTGGGATGTAGAGGTGGGAAAAATCCATTTGAGATCACTTCTAGTTTCACCTCTGTACATTTTGGCTGCTTTCTTTGGTTTGTGATAAGATGCTGGGGAACGGGAAGGGCCACTTCTGTAATTTCTTGATTGTATTTTGAGTTGCTTTTATGGCATGGGATGAATTTTCTTCCTCTTTGTATCTTCAGTGATTCCCTTAAAAAGATTACCTCTACTTGTTCTGAATTTTGCTCCTTTCTCTCCCAAAAGAGAAGGACTGAGAGAAGGGAGATGGGAAAGGACTTTTTATAAGGGCAGGTAGCAACAAGATGAGGGAAAATGGCTTTTAATTGGAAGAGGGTAGGTTTAGACTAGATATTAGGAAGAAGCACAGGCCTTATGAGGAGCGGCTGAGGGAGCTGGGATTGTTCAGTCTGGAGAAGAGGAGGCTCAGGGGAGACCTTATTGCTCTCTATAACTACCTGAAGGGAGGTTGTAGTGAGCTGGGGGTCGGCCTCTTCTCTCGTGTAACTGGTGATAGGACTAGAGGGAATGGTTTCAAGCTGCGCCAGGGAAGATTCAGGCTGGATATTAGGAAATACTACTTCTCTGAAAGAGTGGTCAGGCACTGGAATGGGCTGCCCAGGGAGGTGGTGGAGTCACCGACCCTGGAGGTGTTCAAGGAACGTTTGGATGTTGTGATGAGGGATATGGTTTAGCGAGAACCATTGGCGATAGGTGGATGGTTGGACTAGATGATCTTATAGGTCCTTTCCAACCTTAGTGATTCTGTGATTCTGTGATTCTGTGAAATTCTTTCCTGTGAGGGTGGTGAGACACTGGAACAGGTTGCCCAGTGAGGCTGTGGATGCCCCTCACTCCAGGCCAGGCTGGATGGGGCTGTGAGCAACATGGGCTAGAGGGAGGTGTCCCTGCCTATAGCAGGAGGTTGGAATGAGGTAATCTTAATTAATCTTTCCAACCCAAATCATTCTGTGACTTCCAGACTGGTCATGCAGACAGCAGCCTTTGTGCACCAACAGGTTGTCCCTTTGTGTGCCCAGCAGCAGCTGCTCCTTGGCCTTGGAAAGCCATGGGTTTTTCTTTTGTTGGTTCTGTTTTTTGAGAGGGTTTTTTGTTGTTGTTGTTGTTGTTTTTATTTATTTTTTAATATGTAGCAGAAGCAGTTATTTCAACATGTAAAATGAAGCTGTAGCTTGGCAAAGTAAATCTTTATTTGTCTAGTCCTTCAATTGCACATTTATTTGTATATTTTTGTTTATGATATGGAATGTAAACTTGAATAGCTTCACACAAATAATGGTCTTTTAACTCCCATAATCTTCATGGTAAATTTCTTCATGTCCTACGTATTTCCTTGAGACCAATTTGAGGCTTAATGTGCCAAAGATTTAAAATAACTAGAGTTGATAAGAGCATCTTTGACAGATTTAGGATAGCAGGGAATATTTGTTTTGAGTCTAAGAGTTTCATACCTGCACCACAGCAGTCTGTAAAATCACATTGTAGATGAAGAATAATGTAAATAGAAAAGCAGTAATGGTTCTCTGAATATGGTAATGAATTGTTTCTCCAAGAGGAGGAAGCTTTACCTGTATACTGACAACACTTGTGCTCCTCAGGGAGGAAAAAAGTGACAGATTTTCAAGTGGCAGAAGTCAGTATGGCTTCATGGCAGTCTCTTTGCACAATCCAGATTGCATTTTCCACCTGTTTGGACACCAATGGACAATAGGGTTTGAAAATCTCACATGAAACTTTGTTTCACTGCAGTGTCATCATGGGACATGAGCCTCTGTCCCAGCGTGGGAAGTGAACTGGTGACCCAGCTTACAAATAAAAGTGCTTCCCAAAACAATCTGGGCAAAATCACAGAGCATGACTTAATGAAAGAAGGAGAGCGGGCACTGAAAGGTCAGCACAATGACAGATGATTTTTCACTCTGCTTACAGTTCTGCAGCTGTTTGCTGTTGCAGGAAGGCAACAGGGAGAGGACAAATCCCAGTAGCAGTATATCAAGAGACCATGTCAGTATATCATGTGAAAGTGGTTGCTTATGGGGGCTCCAGCCTGGCACTCAGTGATGCTTGTGGGAATTCTTCCCCTGGCTTTCTTCCACATCCAGGGATATGGATGGGGTTATGCTCTCCCAGACTGCAAGTACTGCAGCCTGGAGTTTTGGAGAGGTGTGAAAGATGAAAGCAAACAAAAATCACTCCTCGTTCCTTTTCCGTGTTATGCCATGAGAGGTACCAGGCATACAGAGCTGGCTGGTAGTGGAAGCAGTCAGAGAGCTGACATGAGGAGAAGAGCCCCAGGTTTCCCCGTGACCAACCAGCTTTCTTATTTCAGGTGAGGTGGAGGTCAGCCTCTGCTCCTACATCACTAGCAATAGGATGAGGGAATGGCCTCAAGCTGTGTCAGGAAAGGTTCAGGTTGGACATTAGGAACAATTTATTCTCTGACAGAGTGGTAAGGCGCAGGAATGGGCAGCCCAGGGAGGTGATGGAGTCACCATCCCTGGAGGGGTTCAAGAAGTGTGCAGATGTTGTACTGAGGGACATGGTTTAGTGGGAAATATTGGTGATAATTGGACAGTTGGACTGGATTATCTTATGGTCTTTTTCATCCTTGGTGATTCTATGATTCTCTTGCAAAGATGTGAATTTCTCAGAATGGTATCTTAGTATATGCTGCAGCTTTTATCGTGATTATTGAAAATGCAGAAAACATTAACCCTTGACAATCTCCAGAAGTTATTGAGCAAAGAGGACACAAAACCTTCTAAATTCCTCTGATTCCTCTTTTGAATAATTTTTGCCTTTGGAATGAAGAGAGAATGGAAAATACACTACAGGTAACACAGCCAGTCAGTGGCTGAAGATGTAATCCTGCTGAAACGTTCTTACTAAGTAATTACTTTTAAATGTAGGGGACTGATGTGCCTCTCTCTCTTTTTTATTTCTGAGCAGTATCTAAGTCTGGATCTAGCTAGATTGAGGTGTCTGCTTAGAAAAGCACATTCCTGCATTCTGCCATATGTGTTGCTGTAGGGAAAGTGCTATCATAAGTATTTCAGATGTGGTTTTTTTTCTTAACTCAGGTGTATTTGTACACATAGGACCAATTAAAAACAGTAGCTCAAAGTGCTGAGGCTCACCTTCCTACACATATCAGAGATCCTAAATATGTAATGAGGCAAATGTAGTTAAGATGCAAACATGAATTATCTTATTTTCAGTTTGGCTTGCAGTAAGCTGTTAATTTCCATTAGCATTAATGAGAAAACACACCCAAAGGTTTTCCCAAGGCAAGAGTTCTGATCCTCCTAACAATCGTTTCCTCTTTACAGTGTCTTTCAATCGAGGATATTTGTATTTTGCAAACTTAATTAAGAATTAATTAATTAACAATATTCCTGGAAGGAACAGCAAATGGCATTTTGCCTATTGTATCAGCGTGTGAATGGAGCTGGGACGTTGAGATCTGAACCAGCTGTGCCACCACTCTCAGACTACAGCTTTCACAAGTTCATGTCCAATGCACATCCCTATTTACCATTCAATATATTGCTTCTTTGATACTTGTTTAATAAGTTGATGTGTAAGAAAGATGTTCTTACCCAAACCTTACTTGTAATTATGAAAGAATCTCATTTGCATATATCACTTCTGTCTCCTATTTGTCATGATTGCAGTTTCTGCTAAATACTTGACAGATCTGTTGCGACTTTCATATTTGCATTTGCAGAAAAAGCAGACAATTTTAATAGTTATGTGTAGAAACAAATTACAGCTTGGCTGTAAACCATGGCTGACATTATGAAACAGTACACCAGGATGTCTAGCCTGTGATTTCCTACCGGATATTCTTAATCTGTGTGAACAGACTTAGCGTTGTGCTTAGTGGCTCGCTAATTTCTACACATTCATTTTATGTAATATTTATTCCTATCGCTCAATCAGATTTGTAAACCAAATTCATAAATGATGGGGAGTATGATGTTCTTTGCAATTAGGATGATTCACCAGTGGCATAATTGAGAAAACAGGAAACGAAGAAATTATACCCTTCTTCTTGAGATTGGGAGTGCGGCGTGAGAATGGAGGCAGTAGGCAGTAGAATAGGAAAGAGGGAGAGAGCATCAAAATACTGAAAAGAAGCAAGAAGGTGAGGAGATGAGAGACAGTACGATGGAACAAGAGAAGTAACTATAGCACCCATGATAGGATGTGAGAGATACTTTCCATGAAGGATGATATAAAATACCTTTTTTCAGGCTGCTCCCCATCTGCAGAAGTAGCTGCGTGTTAGAAATGCAAGATTCGGGCCACCTTACTCTTCTGAGGTTTCATATCTTGCGCATGGACTCCAGGGATATCAGCAAAATGTGTGTGGGAAGGTGTTTCATACAGCTGAAAGCTGCTGTTGAATTTTCCACTTTCTCCCTGTAAGAGCAGAGGATTTGGATGGTGAGTGTCCAGCATAACCTCCTAGCTGCTGCTGATCAATGCCTGTTAACCTCTTTGGCTTTGGATAAAGGTGTGCCAAGAAGAACAGAGACCGGAGAAGGAAAAACCTTAGTAGATGAAAGCTGTCCTAGAGACAGCGGATATGCTGATTTCCTTATGCAGATAACCAATTAATCAATTAGTGTGATTTGATTTGAAAACAATAATGAAGAACCGAGGGCAGAATGCACCTCACTCCCCAAAGGATTTGTTTCAAATACTGTTTTTCCCATTTACAGCCAATTCAAAACCTTGGAAAGCGTTCTCCATCTGCTTTGTTGCTGTCTCTGGTCTCATTATAGGTTGATTCTTCTTTGCTGTGCAGCCAGCGTGTTGGACAATGTCATCACTTCCCTTGCACATCTGACTGCTTTTTGCTTAGCATCCCCGTTCCCAGAATCACATCCATCACAGTGTGGCCCAGCTTTCACTTTAAGAAGTCTGGCTGTCCTTGCATGGTTGGAAACTTGAAACACAGACCCTTGGGACTCAAACATGGGAAGGGGGGAGTGTGGGGGAAATACTGAAATTGTTCAGTGTAAATAATCAGATCATCTTTTATTAAGAGAAATATAACTTTTTGGAGATTTTATCCTTTCTGGTGCTCAAGATTAACATTATTAAATTAAATCCCTCAATTTGCATCTTAAATTTGCATCCTAAAAGTAATACACAATATAAAGTTGCTCCCTTTTCCACCTCTATTTCTTCGGCTCATTTGAATTTTATAATCTTACTTACACAAGAAACAATTCCAAAATGCAATTAACATGTCTCCGTGCAGTTTTGTCCTGGGCAGGAGTCACTGATCCCTTTATGTCATCCTTTGTGAGGAGGATCCTTGCCTAGGCCCATATGTTGATTAAAATTAAGCATTATACAAAACCATTATCATTTCAGAGGATTGTCCTTTTAAGATTGTCCCTCTCTGCCTTCTTTTTTGAATTAGCATTAGCATAAATAATATGATAGCACATTCCCTGCTGTGTATGGCCATTGTACTGCTCCAATAGCCAACACAAGTTGGCAAAATGTTTTAAGTCCTGGTTTGATTTACCAAGCTGAATGGAAGATTAGAGAGTTATGACAATTGTAATAATCTGTTTAAACATTTAAGTTTCTGCCTTGGGTTAGCAGGATACTGCTAATGGACTGTCCCAGGCTACCACTTAATTACAATTACTAAGGTTACAGGGTTAGGCAATAAACTCTCATTTGGTCTTTCAGTGGGTCAAATTCTTCATTAACATCCTCTGGGCAAAGCCCAGCCCACTGTTGTGCTTAAAAACCAATTAGGTTGTCCCTGGTCTCACTATGTTTCTCTTTGGTCTTGGGGCTACAACAGCAAGGTTGGAAGGAACTGGATCTGCAGTCACTTGTTTCTTCTCTTCTTCCTTCAGAGCTACTTCAGGATTCCTTCTGACATGGGTTCCACTCATTAGATTCTTCACTGTGGTTTCTCTGAGCATCCTCTGACAAAACTGCCTCTAAGATTGCTCCTAACAATGTTTTTTCTCCCAATGTCTTTCCTATAAAATGTATTTCAATTTTTCTGAAAATCTGAACTGTGAAACTTTGAATTGTAGAATGGCTTGGGTTGGAAGGGACCCAGTTCCAACCCCCTGCCATGACCAGATTTGTCAACCACCAGATGAGGCAGCCCAGGATCCCATCCAACCTGGCCTTGGACACCTCCAGTGATGGGGCACCCACAACTCCATGCAGCAGTGCAGCGCCTCACTGCCTTCTAAGTAAAGAATCTTTTCCTAAGCTTGAATTCTTTCTCTCTTTTCATAGCTATTTTTTTGTAGCTAATATTGTAAAAGGCTGCACAAGTACTACTCTGCTTCTTCATTTATAAGCCCCCAAAATTCTTCTCATTGAAGTCCCAGCCTGCTCCCTTCCTTTGGCACAAGAAAAGCTAATTCTTCTGGGGGCTTCATCCAGTAAGGCTGAGGTTTTACCTTTACTCCTGCCTCATGGCAAGCCATTAGCCATTAGTTCCCAGAAACATGCCCTGGGCGGGCAGTGGTGGCAGTAGGGGTGCCTCCAGGTCCCCCGGTATCACTGCAGGCAGCCCCTGCCAGAGTGCCACCAGTGGGCCAGGCTGCTCTTGGGATGCAGAAGGAAGCACCAGAGTCATCCACAAAGCACCATGCTTCTCTCTTCCCCCATACGACAGAACATCCCAGAGCAACCTGGGAGAAAGGGATGTAAGGAACCACTGGGCAGCTCTGTGCATTGTAGCACAGATGTCCCTTCCATGGGGGAGCCCAGTGTGTCCAGGTCACTCATCACTAGCCCAATTCTCTAATTAAATGGATGTTCTTTGTGTCAATTCTGCCATCAGGATAGAATTTGTAAAATACACACAGCCAGCCAATGCCAACACAGTGCTGCTGTGCCACCAGGCAGAAGCAGCCTTGGCCAGCCAGGGTTGCTATGTGTCAGCTTTAGCAATATAGCACATATCCTGTGGCCGTGGGAATCAAATCGTTTTGTAAGGAAATCAGAAGTAAAAGTACATTTTGCAGTTTTCCAAGCTAGCTGACCCTTAAAAAGCAATTTTAGCATAATAACATAATGCAAAATGACAGCTAATTCCTGAAAGCTGGGTTGCACATTCCGATTATGCAGGCTGTTCAACTTAAACATGAGAAACAATGCTGCTTTTCAAAAGCAGCTTGTGAGATAGTGGGTGTGCTATCAGTGAGCTGGGACAGCACAGGGCTGGCAGCATAGAGCTGGCCCTGCCTGGCCTGAGCTGAGTGCCCCGAGCTCTTCAGGTGTTCAAGGCCAGGCTGGATGGGGCTGTGAGCAACCGGGTGTCCCTGCCTATAGCAGGGGGTTGGAACGAGGTGATCTTAAAGATCCCTTCCAACCCAAACCATTCTATCATTCTATGATAGTCTGTTCTGTTGAGTTCTAAAACTGTATTCCAACAGGGAAAGCAGAAGGCTGTTTTTGGAGGACCACTGCTCATCTTTACAGGACCAGTCTGCAGAATGTGACAGTGAGAGCTCGGCCTTTAGCATTTAACTGCATTTCTCAGAGACATTAAATGAAAGGGACCCAGTCCCTGACAACATGTTTCGAGGCAGTGGTGCAGCAAATACTGCACAGTCTGACAGCAACACTGTTAATCTCCCTAAAAAGGAACCTGAAGTGTTCCCGTTTGCATGGCTGGAGGTGGCTGTGTGATGCCAAAGCAGAGCAAGCAAGGATGCCCAACAACTTTGCCTCTGAAGCTTTCTTCTCACCCAAACCAAAATGCTGAACCTCATTTGTAGAGCCATGTTTATGAATGGGACTTCCCTAAATCTGTTAGATTTAGTCCATCGTGCCTCTGTGTGCAATGGAGGGGGCAGTGGGATGGAGAAGGGGCTTCAGTGCGGGTTCTTCTTAGAGGAAAGCTCAGTGTGGTTCCGGTCCCTGATCCCCTGCACATGCTTTAGCTTTAGAGCTGCTCATGAAAGAACCCTAAAGAGCGGCTTTGCTTCTTTTTCTACTTCTGCTGGCTGTCTTCCCAGAACTTTGTGGTGCTGTGACTTTAATTTGCTCCTTAACAGCACAATCAGTGTCCCAAAATCTGGGTTCTTTCACCTGTTGTGCATGGAGCCAAAATAGAATCATAGAATCAGAGTTGCTCAGGTTGGAAAAGACCTTAAAGATCATCAAGTCCAACTGCAACCTAACCATACTACCCTAACTCTAACAGCCCACTGCTAAATCATGTCCCTGAGCACCATATCCAAACGTTTTTTAAACACATTCGGGGATGGTTACTCAACCGCCTGCCTGGGGAGCCTATTCCAGTGCTATCCCCATAGGGGCAAGACGTTTGCACACCCTCTCCATAGGGCAGAACCTCTTCTGAAGACCAAAGAATGCAAAATCACCTTACCTCTACACATCCTGATCGCATTTGCTGACATGAATGTGAACTACTTCCTCACTTCCATTTAATATGGTAGCGCTTCCACCATCAGTTCTACTTCCCATGGTTAATGCTGAAGGTTAATGGCACCTGCAGTTAGCCCACCCCATCTGGCTCCTCTTCATACCAATGTAAGCTCAGAACATATCTCCTTCCAGCGTTGTGCTGACCTGTTCCTTCTGCCATCGCCCGTGCTTCTAATATTCTGGATTTACTCCGTTTGCTGGTTGTCAACTGGTGTGAGTTAAAAGCTCATTTGCCACTGCTGATGTAGGGGGCAAGGCTTGAGGTGAAAAGGACAGCCAGCTGCCAGGGAGCTGGACTCTAATGTCTTTGAACAGCTCAAAACCAAAGACAAATGAATACATAAAAAAGAGAAGTATTCTTCCTACTCTTTGCAGCTGGACTGTTACCCTGGCTCCAGCCTAGGCTTTCAAAAATAACCGAAAGACACAAATGCGACTTGATGCACTCTTAGCTTAAGGAAAACTCATTTGGAAATTAAGTATTGCTCTTAATTCTGATATGTTGGTTTACAGAATGGAGGCATATATTAAAAATAATGAAGGAGTGCTGGCATTTCGGTGCCATTCAATTACAGCGTGTGTCTCTCTGGAGGATGACAGTTATTAGGCTGCAGGTGTGAATATAGCAGGCATTCCTCTGGAGATTACTTTTTTGTTCACGTCTGAAAAACGATCGTAAGCCTTGTTGCCTTTGTCTTCCATTTTTGAGCTCTTGTTTTATGGGAGGGAAGAGGGCAGGGAAGAAGAAGAGGAGGAGAAGGGACGGAAGACAAGAAATAAGGAGCAGAGTGATGTCTGCCCTTGCACAATGGTGTAGAAGAAAGCATTGGCAGCATCCTGAGGAGGTGCCCCATTCTCCTGGGAGTGCTGTGTCCCCCTGGAGCAGCCCCAGCACCTGCCTTGGAGGCCTCCCATGGCATTTCAAGGATGGTCCTTATCGAATCAGGGCTGCACATCAGAAATATAGAAGTTCACTGTTACTAGGGCCTGTGTTCAGCTGCAGTTTGTCCCTTTCAAGTCACCTGAAAGCATCCCAATTTAAATGTCAATGCAGATGCTCCACTCCTTTGCGGGGATTTCTCCTGCAGAAAGCAGGGACTGGGAGGCAGCTCCTACAGACAGATCTGAGAGGTAGAGACCTTTTCTTCTCTAGGTAAAAATTGATACTTGGGCACAGTTACAGGCTCTGTGGTGTCAGTAAAACCAAACCCAGAACCAACAGAGGAGTGTTTTATGTCTGTCTGGTAAAACTACTTCCCCAGTTCCAACAACTGGAAGTTGTCACAGCTGTTCATGAGCCTCTGGAAATGGCCCTCCATGGATCTGAGAGCCATTGGTTTAGAAGCACTGAACCAAATACATTTCAAATAATGCCTCAGGTACTAATAGATGCTTTTATTTGCTTCTCCCTCTTCCATCTCTGATCAAATCCAGTCTGCTCTGTTTTACCTGGAAGGGCAGAAATAGACTCCAGCAGTGCACTGATGGATGGGAGGCTGTAAGAAAGCACAATTGCTGCAAGGAAGGTACCCTTCACGTGAGGCATTTCAGGAAAAAAAAACCACAAAAACTGCTTCTCATAAAACTGTATAAACCCCGTGGCTTATTGCCTGATCAAGGAGAGGGTGTTAAAATAGTAGAGTTGGAAATTTTTTAATTAAACTCAAGCCTGTTGACTTAAAATGTTTGTGAATTCTAGTAAAGATTAATGTGCAATTGCAAACCAAACAATTTATTATCACAGAGTTTATTGTCATGTAATTTGTAGGACTGAGGGAAAGAGAGATTATTACATTCAAGCAAAATTATTGTTCTGTAGCTTGGGGAATTTCTTTCGGTTCTTTGGTAGTTGAGCGTTGGCTTTTGTTTCACAAAGAGTAAATAAATGGAGTTCTAAAGATACATTTGGTGCCTCCCCAGAGGAGGAGCGGGGGACTCACACAGGCTCAGTTGGTCAAGGCAGATCTCCTGGGTTGCCCCGAAGCAATGGTCACCTACTGCTATAGATGAAGCAGATGAGTAGAATAGAAGTGGTGTAATCTTTCAAATAGCTTTTTATATTGGTGGGGAGATCCATATGAAATTCTATGAGACTGTGCGCTGTTGTATTGGTGTAGGGTTATCAAAGCCCATGGGAGAGGGTCAGCTGCAGAGCTCCTCAGAGGGAACACTGATGAGTGCAAGAAAAGTGCAGGATCCCTACTTCTGCCTTCATATTCTCTAATGAGTTAGCTACAACCACCTCATTAAAGAGACTGTACTTGATCAAATTTTTCTGTCAGTTTTTCTTAATGACCAAATTGAATTTAACCTCTCTCAACTTGAGAACAATTACTCTTCACCTTAGTGATGGGACTTGATTTAAACTATTCCTTTTCATTCGCTGCATTATTACAGTAAGTATTACACGTTAAAAAAAAGGGCCATCCTGAAACCTTGCTACATTAAAATAGACATCTTAATCTCACTAAAATTAAATGACTCAAACATTCTCAGGGTACGGTTGGATGAAGCTCTCTGCTCATCTCCAAGCCACTCACATGTTTCCTGCAACATTCATTCCTCCCCAGTATGCCTTTGATTCAGGAGCCCCATGATAGTGGATGGGGTGTCCTGATTGGAACTCAACTTTGACAGCCCTTGCACTACCAATGAGCTATTTTAGAATTGTAGCATACTTATTTCACTTCACTGAAACTTTTCACTTTTTTATCCTTCTTTGTTTTTATTGGTCTCTTTCTACTTAGAAGAGGGAGGAACAAAAAAAAGGGAAAACTTGCAATTAGTTGGAGAGTTTTTTACTCGAAAAGCAATGGCCACCCTCGCCAAGCAGAAGTTTTGGGCTGAGCGCTGCTATTAAAATCTACAGTTTTGGATGTTCAGAATGTTTCTTCTGCAAAACTTTGCCTTTGTTGGGACACAATGCAATGTTAGAAAGAGGAATGCATGAAGCGTAATCTTTTGTTTTATTATGGTTTATTGTTTCTTTCTCTCTTTGTCACAAAGCAGTCAGTGTTGGTAGCCTTGGAGGACGCGTGCAGAATAAACAGCTTGATGGTTCTCAAACACCTCAACATTGCTTTGGTGTTTAATCACCCAGAGGAAATGTTTATCACCACAAACACTCCCCCTCTGTGATCACGATCCTTTTAATTATAAGATACAGCACTGTGCAATACAAACAGCACAGTATAGTGGGTAAAATCTAGTATCTGTGTCTCAGGCAGGAGGAATGCCACAGTGGGATCCTGGTCCCTTTGCTCTGCTTGTCATGGCTTGACATAATACGGCTCTCACCTATTTCCTCTGGCTCCAGCATCTTCTAAATGTGGGGCCCGCTGCTGGAAGCTGAGCTCAGCTCCCCACTTTGGGGCCAAAGCTCAAAAGCAATTCTCAAGGGCCAGATATTACTGTCTTACTTAGTGAAGAGAAGGAAATGTTTGCCAAGCAAGTGACAGTAAGTCTGACAAAACCAGACTCACTGCTATGGTGAACTCTTCCTTCAAACCTTCCTTTTCTTTGACTGCTGAATACCACAATCACGTTTCACTGTTGCCTTTTATGCTGAAAAAAAGAGAAAAATCAGGAAGCTAAAGAGCAAGCCTGACTTAAAAGGATGTTACAGTATATTATAGAATCTCTGTACCACAGGAAAGCATCCTACTGTGCCCTTCCCTCTCTGCACAGATGCCCAGCAGGGATACTGCAGGGACACAGTGGGTGGCTCAGGGAGTTGGGGCAGCTCCTGCCCCTCTGCTGCACTCTGTCTGCATTTCACCCAGCCCCAGGAGTGTGGGGTAACCCCCAGCACTCTTACACCTGCTCCCAGGGTAACTGCACATCTGTACACACCAGCTGTACATCTTGTACCTACAGCCCAACAGGCTGGTGTAACAGGGCTGTCTCATCCTTTCACAGTCAGACCTGGAGCACAGGTGACATTTTCTGTGCAGTTGCAGGGATCTGAACAAACAAGACACAACTGCAGCCCAGAGAGGCTTCTCCAGGTATATTGTAAAGCTAACACGATCAGCTCCTGTCATTCTGTCCCTGTGCTGATCCCAGGGCAGCACAGCAGGGCTCTGCATCGTGTGCTCCATTGCACTGTGCTCTGAGTGTGAAGAAGCAGGATGCCATGTGTTTTCTTCAACCTGCTCTGTGCCTTGTTAGGCTGTTAGAGGCAAGGCTGCAATTGACACAGTCCTTTAGGTGTGATGTCCGTGTGGCTCCCAGCCAGGGCAGCGGTGACAGTCCCTAACACCCAGAGTTGTGGTGGCCAACAGCTGATGTTCCCCATTCTATGTAACAATGAGAGACTACAGCTTTCCAAGGAAGCAGAGCACCAATTTTCCTCCAACCTTTTCTGGTTTCCTTCTTCTGTCCCTCTCCCCTCCTCTGCAAAGACGATGATGGAGTGATAGGGGTTTATCCATTGCCCCATCTCCTTTGCTAGGAGACCTTTCTCCCATTTTTTCCAAAGCAGCCCTCAGCCTGACCCAGAACTGATTCTCCTTGTGTTCACCCTGCAGCCCTTTGGCCCAGGCTGCTCTCCTCAAAACAACAGCTCTCACTGCAGCCTTCTCTCCCCAGCTCTATCTCATGAAGCCAGGGCAGCAATAGAACCTCCAGATTTCTTTTGAAGTGTTTCAGCATCCATTTCTAATAATTGTTTTCATTTCTTCTTAAAATATTTGTTACAGATGGCCACAAGGAACTGCATTTCACAGAATCACTAAGGTTGGAAGAGACCTATAAGATCATCCAGTCCTACCATCCACCTATCACCAATGGTTCTCGCTAAACCATATCCCTCATCACAACATCCAAACGTTCCTTGAACACCTCCAGGGTCGGTGACTCCACCACCTCCCTGGGCAGCCCATTCCAGTGCCTGACCACTCTTTCAGAGAAGTAGTATTTCCTAATATCCAGCCTGAACCTTCCCTGGCACAGCTTGAAACCATTCCCTCTAGTCCTATCACCAGTTACACGAGAGAAGAGGCCGACCCCCAGCTCACTACAACCTCCCTTCAGGTAGTTATAGAGAGCAATAAGGTCTCCCCTGAGCCTCCTCTTCTCCAGACTGAACAATCCCAGCTCCTTCAGCCGCTCCTCATAAGGCCTGTGCTCCAGACCCCTCACCAGCTTTGTTGCCCTTCTTTGAACACGCTCCAGGGCCTCAATGTCTTTCTTGCAGTGAGGGGCCCAGAACTGGACACAGTAGGTGCGGCCTCACCAGAGCTGAGTACAGGGGGACAATTACTTCCCTGCTCCTGCTGGTCACACTACTTCTGATACAAACCAGGATGCCATTGGCCTTCTTGGCCACCCAGGCACACTGCTGGCTCATGTTCAGCCGAGCGTCAACCAACACCCCCAGGTCCATTTCCTCTACACAGTCTTCTAGCCACTCCGCCCCAAGCCTGTAGCGTTGCTTGGGGTTGCTGTGGCCAAAGTGTAGGGCCCGGCATTTGGTCTTATTAAACCTCATCCCATTGGCTTCAGCCCAGCTATCCAGCCTGTCCAGATCCCTCTGTAGGGCCTCACTACCCTCAGGCAGATCGACACTTCCAGCCAACTTGGTGTCATCTGCAAACTTACTGAGGGTGCACTCAATGCCCTCATCCAGGTCATCAATAAAGATATTGAAGAGGACAGGCCCCAGCACCGACCCCTGGGGAACACCACTTGTGACCGGTCGCCAGCTGGATTTAGCTCCATTGACCACCACTCTCTGTGCCCGGCCCTCCAGCCAGTTCCTTACCCAGCCAAGAGTGTACCTGTCCAAGCCACGGACTGCCAGCTTCTGCAGGAGAATAGTGTGGGAGACAGTGTCAAAGGCTTTGCTGAAGTCTAGGTAGACTACATCAACAGCCTTTCCCTCATCCACCAGGCGGGTCACTAGATCATAGAAGGAGATCAGGTTGGTCAAGCAGGACCTGCCCTTCGTGAACCCATGCTGGCTAGGCCTGATCCCCCGGTTGTCCCGCACTTGCCGCATGATCTCCCTCAAGACAATCTGTTCCATAACCTTCCCTGGCACCGAGGTCAGGCTAACAGGCCTGTAGTTCCCCGGGTCCTCCTTACAGCCCTTCTTGTAGATGGGAGTCACATTGGCAAGCCTCCAGTCTTCTGGTACTTCACCAGTCAACAAGGAGCGCTGATAGATGATGGAAAGCAGCTCGGCTAATCCAGGAATCCCTGGATTCCTCCCTCCTTCCTTTCAATTGTCATAATATGGGAGAGATTTTTACGTAGTGTTATGGATCTTGAAGCAGAAATGAGACGTTGGTAGGGGGTAAGAAACAATAAATCCATGGGAGCAGAATAACTTCATTGTGCATCTGAAAACCTCCTGGATGCCACACAGGAAAACAGTGATGCTTCAAATTGCTATTGTCCTTAAGTGACTTGGAGTCAGACGTACTTCTGTCACTTCATGACAGCTCTTCTGGATGGCACCCAGCGTGCATTACCCAGCAATGTAACTCTGTCTGATGTGCCTCTGCTTTATGTAGGGGTAGCAGAACAGCTACAGACAGCTCTTTGTATTTAGCAGCAGGTTTGTAAGGATGAAGAAAAATGCCTGCATGCCGGTATTGTTCCCACAGCACTTGAGCACTTAAATGTCTTTTTCTGTTTGACATCCTTTGTATTTTAATAATGCACAGAGGCATCAACAGAGATTGGAGCTCTATTATGTGAGGCACTAAATGAGCATGGAGAAAGGCAGCACCTGCCCCAAGTAGCTGGCTGTCTAAAATAGATGAAACAGGCACTGGAAGCCCTATTATCTCCAATTATAGGTAGGGCCATGGGATGAATTAAGTTTCCTGGGGTCGTACAGTAAATCTATAATGGTGCCAGTCATTGAACCCCTATCTCTGGAGTCCCCATCATATGCCAGGCAGGTACTGAGAGACAAAAGTATGTTCAGATATTACTTTACGGGGATGTTGTCATTTTATTTCTATGGGAACAGACCATCAAAAGGCAAATAAATATTTTTTTCATTATTTTTAAATAGTTAGAAAAGTGCAACTTAAAACTAAAACAGGAATGGGCTCAATTGTCCTTTCATCAGTTTTACACTTCTGGTGCTTCCTGGCTTGACTAGAACTCCTTCAGTTTTCAAGTATACAAAGAGAAAGAAGCACCCTACCCCAGCAGCCCATCCTAGAGGCCTTTGCATTTAGGGACAGGATCTCAGTGCAGAGTTCACTGCTGGATTGCAGGGTACCCAGAAACAGTATCCTCAGCTTTAAAGGAAATCCTCCAGTCCATACATGCATTTGCATTTAGTTATAGCAGACAGAAGAGAAGAAAATTAGCTTAAAATGCTATATCTAATAACCCACCATGTCTTCAAGAAAGGGAGAGAAATTCTTAAGACAACCATCTCTTCCACACACTCTTTTTGAGTCAAGAGCTGCAGCTCTGTCATTTTATTTTTTGCAGCAGATGAGTAACTGCATGCGTCAGGTTTATAGGAAGAAACTGCTCACCTTCCGTGATACTTAAGGAGAACATCGGTACCATCTGTGCTGATCCCATTATGGCCGGCTTACAGACAGCTGGGGTGTCTCGGCATCCACTCTCCTCATTAATCCCCCATTCCACTACGATAAACTTCTGCAGAGATGGCAACACATTGCAGATGGAATTAATCCACCATGGCAGGAACTAATTAAGAGAACAAATCTGAAGCTGTGCCTTATGGCTCTAATTCCCTTTTTATACCTGCAGGGCAAGGGCTGTTAAAAATGAAAAGAAGTTAAGCAGAAGCCAATGCTGGCATTAACCATGTCTGCAATCTTAAATACTATTGCTTGTGCTCATTTCAGCAAAGCCTCGGATCAGACTTGGAAAAAAAAAAAATTAAAGAAAAAAATAAACAAAAACACAAATCTGAAGAGAACAGAGGGGAAAACAAACAATTTTCATCAGGAATGCTAATACATCCACCTGACCACTTTCCCAGGCCAGCTGGTATAGTTAGTCTCAGCATGGCAGAGCTCTGTGTGATGGTGTGTATTCCTAGGAAATGGTACTTAGATACCAAAGGTCTTTGCAGAAGTGAGGGGAAAGGGAAAATTCAAGTGGAACTGTATTATTTATAATGAGAAGTAGCTTTCTACAAGATGTTGATGCAATGGGGTATAAATAACAATCTATGTTGTGTTTTCTGATGTAGATCTCTCGTTTCATAAGTGTCAGAATGCCCAATCTTCAAACATATCAAAAAAGCAAAGAACTGCTCCTGAAGTCTTTAATTCCTCTGGTGAGAGCCCTAAATCCAAGGATGAGGGATGATGAAAACAAAAACTTCTGCGCATGATTTTTTGAGAGGGGAAAGCTGGTGCATGAATGACTGACAGCAAAGGAAATAAATGAGATGCACAGAGGAGCACTGGGAAGTGTCAGAGCTACTGATGAGTGTGATTCTCTGAGCTGTGCAGCATTTGTACGCAAAACCTTCAACTAGGTTTTCTGGATCAGAACTTTGCAAAATGGCTTATTTCAAACTTAAATAGCTCTGTTTGTTGTGCACTGGAGCATGTGCCTGACTTTCAGTGTATATTTAAGGCCTTTCTCTGCTTGCCAAAACACTTTGGGATAAATACTCAAAAGATAGAAGCCTTGTGATTAGTATTATATGATCTGTCTTAAGGACCCTTGCTGTCACAGAGGAATCCCCAGTCCTAACTTCAGACTTCAGGCTCTATCTATAGATGGTGGTTTCCCTGATAGCACAGAAACAAGGGAGGAATTGAGCAAGCCAGTTGTAGAAAATGTTGAGTAATGGATGTATTCTTCTGGGAACTGAAGTATCTCCTTCTGCAGGAAGACTTCCAGCCTTGCATCTTTCACTGGAATGAATTCTTTATGCCCTCATTATGAAAGCAGAGGGGGGGTAAAATAGGTCAGAGTTGTCTTTCATACACGGCTAGTGATAGCGCTGAACTTCCACCCCATCACAGTTCAGTGGTCTGAACGCTACCAGTGAAATAGAATTAGCCCAGACTCTACAGGGTACTCTTAATTGCTTTGCAGGATCACCAGAGAGCTGTCTGAAGGGCCGACGCTTAGGAGATAGAGATGTTGTTAGTGCAGGAGTTGGCTGCAGCCCAATAGCATTTTTCAAAGAGTGAAGCTTTGGCTTGAACAGATGTCTACAGTCGAGGCTTGGTCACCTGTGTCCTTTGTGGCACTGGGCAGTGGTTCCCACTGAGAAGGATCGTGAACGGGGCACCAGGCAATGGCAGAAATTAGGCCTGTAGTTAGAAAGGGAGTCAGGGTTTGGGAGCAGAACCAATAGTCTTGGCAGAGGTATTTGTCACTTGCTGTGTGTCTGTAGTTGCAATCAATTGGAATGATGTATTCCCAAAGCCAATTGATGGTTCATTGTTCTGGTCCAGAACAATTAAGGTTGATTTTATGTATGAATCCTTCAAGTCTAATGAGTTACAGAGAAACAGATTATATAGGCCTCATTATTTTCTACGTGACTACGTAAGTGTCTTAAATTTTGCTGCTAATTTATTAACATCCAGTTGTTTGCATATGAAGAGACAGAGTCTGGGTAATTTTTTAAAAATTCTCTTCTGAGCACCGATGCTACAAAAACATCAGAGTTCCTTCAAACCCTTCAGTCAGACGAGGCTCCGAGTTTGGAGTTGTCTCAAAGAGAGCAATTAAGCTTGAGCTGCTAGATTGAATTTTTAGAAGCATTGCTACAGGAAAGAAGGGGAAAAAAAATAAATAACATAGAGTTTGTGGCCTGTGCTCTTAGGTTGTAGCTCAAGGAGGACTGAGAGGTTTATTGATTTGGGTTTTCAGTTTCAAATTGCAAAAGAAGATTGAAGACTTAATTTTACTTGTGGCAGGCAAGCACCAAACTCCCGCTTTTGTAGCTCAGTGTGCTCAGGCAGGCTGCTGTGCCAGGCATCGCTTCATCCGCCTCCTCTGGACTCACCAGAAGAAATTGCAGAACAGTATCTTAAAAGAATAGCATAGAAAAAGCCCTAGGATATTTAAGGATGTACTGAAACGTTACTAAGATGAAGGAGCATGTTGACCATGCTGCAGAATTAGGTTCTTTTGCTAGACTGGTAAAATTCCTTCTTTCCCTCAGACATGCTGTATTTTTGGTTGTTTACTGTTTTGAAACTGTGAGCTCCAGAAACATAAGCAGGTGTGACAGAGGGGGAAGGGAGTACATATGGAATCAGAAGCATGCCAGTGTTCCATGCAAACATAGAATCGTTTGAGTTGGAAGGAATCGTTAAAGGCCATCTCATTGAACCCCCTGCAATGCACAGGGACACCCACAGCTCCATCAGGTGCTCAGAGCCTCGTCCAGCCTGACCTTGTTTATTTCCAAGGATGGGGCACCACCACATCTCTGGGCAACCTGTGCTGGGGCCTTACCACCCTTATTGTAAAAAACTTCTTCCTTCTTCCAATCTAAATCTCCCCTCTTTTAGTTTGAAACCATTTCCCCTTGTCCTATCACAACAGACTCTACTAAGGAGTCTGTCCCTGTCTTTTCTTTACCCCGCTTCAGATACTGACAGGCTGCTATCAGATCTCTTCTCCAGGCTGAACCGCCCCAGCTCTCTCATCCTGTCCTTGTAGGGGAGGTGTTCCATCCTTTGAATCATTTTTGTGATGCAGTTACGCCATCACAGAATGTCACAAGGTTGGTCAGGCAGGACCTGCCCTTGGTGAAGCCATGCTGGTTATCCCATATCACCTCCCTCTCCCTCTCCCCCATGTGCCTTAGCATTGCTTCCAGGAGGATCCACCCCATCATCTTCCCTGGCACAGAGGTGAGGCTGACAGGTCAGCAGTTCCCTGGATCATCCTTTCTATCCTTCTTAAAAATGGGTGTGACATTGCCTTTTTTCCAGAAACCAGGGATTTCACCTGCCTGCCATGACTTTTCAGATATCATCAAGAATGGCCTGAGGCTCCTGGGGACAGGCTTCATCCCAGGCAACAGAACATCTGTCTGTGTTGAGAGTGAGCTTTAAGCAACAGCAGAGGCTTTGAACAGACAATTAGGAGTTAAGCTATCCATCAAAAACCTGTAAAAGCACCTTGGGGAGTTGAGTTCATTTTAGAATTGAGGGTGGAGAGGTTCTGGTTTGATTCTTTCTTTTGATGTGTCAAGAATAAGGTTTAAGAAGAATTTAAATACTGTCTTAAAATAATGTCTTTTGTTGTGTGGGTAGAAGTAACAAATCTTTCAGCTCATAAAACCGATGCTTCGTATAATTTCCTGATGTTCACTTACCTTAGCTGTTAATGGAAACTTGCATTCCAACATAAACTCTAATCATCCCACTGAAAGCAGCAGGAGTGATTTGTCCCTGGTGGCACCATGGGCCATTAATGCACTGCACACAGAGGATGTGCTCTCCCCTTCTGTTCACACGCTTTATAGCTACCGGGAGCAGTTTGGAGCTAACTCTTCAGGCATGTGCAGCAGGGCTGGAGCAGCTCGGCGAGGTGAGCCTGCCTTGGAGCTACACAAATGGCCTTGGAGGTTGTGCCTTCCCCTGGAATGTTCCATGTGTGTCCCAGATCCTCCTGAAATGTGCTGGTGGAGTTCAGCACCAAGATAGCCCCTCAACTGCTGAGCTCACCAATGCTGAGGACTGCTGGGCATACAGATATTTCTAAGTTCCATCGTTCCAATCCAGAAGTCTTCCCAGGGAAGCTTTTGGAGACTGCTAAGAGCCAGGTTAGGTTGCCCAGGTCAAGGTTGAGCCACAGCAGCTCACTGATCTGGGGGAACTTGTAAAGATTTCTAGTTCAGCTGTACCATTATGTTGGAAGTTGTATGTGTACGTATGCAGCTGCATGTATGAGTATACATGTGTATGCTTAAACCCAGTGTGGGGCTTGAGCACAAAAGGCCAAAATTTAACCTGCTGCCATAGCTGCTAGTTGTACTATGGAGGCACAAACCACATACTCTCACTGTAAACTTCTTCCAGAAGTCGGAAGTTGCTTTTTTCCTTTCTTAGAGGCAATAAATTAAAGGGAAGATCAGAGTTCCTGAGCCCCTAATTTGCAGGAGAGGCCTGAACTGCTTGTTTCCAAGTTTTTAAAGGTATTTTGCAGACTATTATTCTATACAGATGGAATTTACCCAATTGGAAGCATCATGGTGGTCTCGCTCTCTAGCAGAGTGGTGCAAGAAGGCTGATGGCCAGTGAGACATTGTTCCATTATTAAACCTCATCGCAGAGACTGGAAAGAAGCACACTTGCAGCTTTTATAGCTCATAAGGCCATATACTTAGTTTCTAAGATGAAGGAAAATTTATATGGCTTCTTTATTGGATGGAAAAGGCTTTTCAATTTAACCTTGAGCTATTTCCCCTTCCAAAGAAATTGCATAAAAGCAACAATGAAAAAATTTAATCTTCTTACGGGATAATAGGAGAGAGATCATCCGGAGTTTATAAAGCATCTTAGTTAATGGATTCATTTTAATAATGACAGGTTTATCCACCCACCTTGGCAACTCTAGATTTTTTTTAATTCTTTTTTTTTTTTGAGTGCGTGCATCCAGATTACTTGTCTTAAAGCACAGAAAGGAAGCATCGTACTAAGAATAATGAAAGCTCTTTCCTGTTTCTTTTTTGGCACTCAAGATGGGAACTGCCAGTGCTCTCCCTGACTCTCAGGTCCATCATTTGGGCACTGCCTCTGTCCATCTTTTCTCTAAACTTCAGTGTCTAAGCTACAGCTGATTCATACTCCAACCTGAAGCGTGGCATCCTTCTGCTACACCTTTCACTCTCCATGGAATTTCACCAACTGAACTCGCACAGCGTTGTCTTCTCTGGCATTTTCAGGGGCTCCTTCCCACAGCCAGCCATAGTACTTAACCAGAGGTCGTTATCGGGCCCAGCTGTGTAAGTGCTCTCAGTGTATTCTCCTGGCTCCTTTTGGATTTAGTTCAGCAGTTGGTTGGTTGGTTGGTTTTTAGGGCCTCCCTCGCCTCAGCAGGTAGCTCACACCTCGTGAAATTTTTCTCCTCCCATTCCTGTGCTGGGGATTCCCAAGGCTCATGGAGCTGCCTGTTTGCTGCTTGCCTTCTCTGCTCACCAGGCACTGGAGATGCTTGCTATGAAGCTGACCTTGGCGAGCGACTCCATGCTCATTTCTGACCATGTGGTTGGATCTAAGCTGAAAAGGAAAAAATTCTCTTTCTGTTTTTTGAAAACTCCCTGCCAAGGCTTTCCTAAGTTCAGGCTCAGTTAGGGTTCTCCTGTGCTCAAGAGCACCCGTGTAGGGTTGGGAGATTCTGGAAAGAGCCCCTGGATACTCCACAACAGAATATGCCGCATGCAGAAGACTTCTTACAAATTTTATGTACTGTAAGTGCTCACGGAAGCTTCTCTGCAGTGCATTTCAGTGCATTTTTCTTATTTTTTCGCCTTCTTAGCAGTACCTTCAGTGGCAAGGCCAGAGCATTTCTGGGAGCTTCCTTCTCAGAGATGGTCCCTGTGCCCTACACTTCCTCCCGTGGTGCTGAAGGCAGAGGGATGCTGGGCACTGCTCCTGGTCTGCCTGACCCTGGAGGTCTGGGGGAGTGGGAGATGACTGAAAGAGCAGCTGGCACTACACTGAATTCCTGATCATGTTCCCAAACCCCACATCATGCAGATTTCTCAAGAGAAAACTCGCGCGTGGAGAAAACTGCAACCAGTTACTCCAGCAGAGTGAAATGACAATTGTGAAGGTGAATCCTGTGCCAAGAGTAGTGCTGTAAATAATAATACTCTCAATTAACAAGACTAGAAATAATTGAGATCTCAGATTTGCTACCCTTACTCTGTGCTTCTTTTGCCTCCGTTCCTTTGTTCTCTTTGCCTTTACTGATTCAAGGAATTTTACTTGGTAGCTTTGATTTTCTCTCCTTCCAAAACTGCTTAGTAAATGAGAAGAGTGACAACAACCTTGGCAGTACCAAAGCCTTATTGAGTTTACTGTCCTGCTTATGAACATTATCTTGACAGATCGTGGTAAAGTGATATCTTTCAAACTAGAACAGTAGAAGGGAAGAGAAAATCTTAACCGTGTTTTCTTCCTCCTAGGTGGTCAAAATTTTATCTGAGTCTCCTCTGTAACAAATTAGCACAATTTTAGAGTATCAGTTGGAGGGCTGTAAGTGGTTTTGTAACTTTTCCAGATGCCCATGATTCTGTAGGCAGTGTAAGAACAGCTTCTGTTCAATCCCAGGTGGGGATGTAGGAGCTTAGAAGTGTCTTTGGGGACCCCACGGTGCCCACTTATCCAAAGCAGGAGCTGCATTTTCAGCAGTGTCCATTGCATCAAGTGATTCCCTCAGGTCTGGCAACCGAATATCCCTTTGTGTATAAAAGTAGGCAACTTCTAACCCATGTATGGAAATACTGCCAGCCCTAGTTTTGGGACTGGTACAGACTGAACCCAACATTATAACAAAAGCGTTCTCCCTTCCTCTTCCTTTCTCATCCAGTAAGTTTACAGTTACTCCAGATGAAAGGAAACTCTGTCAGTAAGGGAACTGATTAACTTCCCTACTGTGGGTATTCTGTGGCCTGATGATAAAGCCTTCACTCTCAGTACTGAACAAGGGTTTGGGTCTGGGCTTTTCTTGTCCCTGGGCTCCATTTCCAGGAGCGCCCACACCCACTGCTTTGGTGAAATACCCAACACAGGAGGGCAGGAGCTGCTCTTGGGCCATCAGTATTTCCCTTTTAGTTTACCTGACAAGTTGGCATGATGGTAAGCTATTTGGAGGGTTGTATATCTCTGCCACCAAGGTGATCCTTTCTGCATATAATTCTGGTAGTTTCAATTCATGCAGAGAAATGAAAAAAAAATTAAAAAAAGCCTAATATATATAAAGTAAATAGATTTCATTTTTACTCAAATGAATTCATTAGTCAAAATTAGTCACTGAATAATTTACACGGATGATTCTTAGCTTGCCAATTGTCTGCCAGCAGTTTGCTACCCATGCACAAACTGCAGATGTTTTGATTAGGTACATGAGATGCCTCACTGCTGTGATCTTCCTTTTGATGCAATTCCTCTGTTGCCAGCAAGGTGCTCCACACTTAGACCAGCAGAGGATCCAAATTTCACCCAATCCATACCTGTTCTGATCAGAGACCTTATGGAACACTCCCTGCAGTCAGTGTGATCTTTGGGTCGGTGTCCACCAGCCTTGGGCTGCGAGTGGCTTTTCGGCTGCCTAGGGTTTGGGAAGCCCTGCTATTTTTGCAGGGTTGCCTCACCCTGCACGGCAAACACAAGCTTGCTTTTCTGAGTGGCCTTTCTCAGGTTCTTTATCAGTAGCCCATACAGCCAGAGTAGATCATGGGCTGAAAACCACTGGACTTAACCTTAAACAACTGCTCGGATCTACTTTGCTCAAGGCTGTCCATATCATTGCATGCACATGTATTTTTAGAACGCATTTCCAGTTCTTCAGTCTTTCCTTCCTGCAGACAAGCAGATTGAGATTTCCTTGCAGCCTCTGATTTCCACCATGGCTTTTGGGTCACCTGGAGAGGAATGGAGCTGGAGCTCTGAAGCCTCAGTCCCCATCCCAGTAGAAATGTCATGAGATGCAGTCTCAGTTCACCACTGCCACAACCAAACACAGCATTCTTACTGACTGCAGTTATTAAGCCAAGGAAAAGGTGAAATCATTATTGTTAGTCTACAAACAAGGCTTAAATACCTATCATCAAATGTAAAAAGGAGTAAATATGGTATAAATTATTCTAATAGGTTTGCACAAAAAAAGAGCAATTAAACTAATGTAGTTTGACTTCTTTTCAATTAATAATGTACCCAATCATTTCTACATTGTTTGGAAAGACTGTGTGCAGATAATATTGTCTTATGGCCTAATTTTTTGCATGCAATTAGTTGCATACATTTGCTGACAGGCTAATTTATGAGCAATTGCTTTAAAAGCAGAACTATTTTGCATTTAATTACATCGGGTTGTAATCCATTTGTTGACAAATTTGTGTGTTTTGCTATTTATTTGCTAATGCGTTCCACTACTCCAACACGATCAGTCATACAAGTTGAATATTTTTTTTGATTATATAAATACCATAGGGTAATTAAGGGCCAGATGTATGGCTTGTGGGAACGACGCGTTGCGATAATTCTACCCCACCCAGAGTTGAATCTTTTATTACTTTTCCATGGAGAGTGAACAAAATGGTGATTAAAGCTGTAATTCCATGGCTGCCAGTCTGCTGCTCAGCAGCTGCAGCAGGGGAGGATGAGCAGTCAGTCAGATGGGACTCCCCATGCTATGTGTTGGACCTGCCTGCCAGTCCTGCAGGCTGCCTCCAAGTGCTGAGATCTAGATCATGCATGGATGTGCAGAAGAGTGGTGCTGTTTGGTTGCGGGAAAGACTTTTTCCTAACACATTTGTAAGAAAATAGAAGCGTTGAGCTGAGAGGTTTCAAGGTATGATTCTTCTCTTTGAGTCCGTAGAGGAGAAAGCAGGAGGGCTCAGAACAATGTGGACCAAGTAGGGACCTATAGGTAGAGAAGTTGGCTTACGTTAGCTCCTTTACGAGGTGGTTTCTCCAAGACCAGTATAGGTTGAGTAGCCTTGAGTACAGGCTGGTCTCACGAAGAGTACAGCACCAATGGAGAGATCTTATGTGCCAGAGGCAAAGTCTTGCAAAAGTTATCTGCATCTGTGCAGCACAGAGCACTTGAGAACGTGCCATGGGACAAGGCCTTTCTTATTGAAACAACAGCCCCAATGCACAGCGTCACATTCCCTCTGTAGAGCAAGCACTGCCACTCTTTCCCATATTGACTAATATTTTACACCCGAAGTAATCACTTCTGTTTGTATGATAACTCTGGGTGGGCTGTACTACCCAGGAGAGTGATGGGAGGTGAAATTTGGCTCCTGATACAGCTTCTGAGACAATTTAGTTCAAGTCCCATCAAAATAACTCTAGAGGCTACCATGTGAAAGTGACAATAAGAATGACAGATTGTATATCAAAAGCAGAAGTTGAATAATGTGTTTTGAAACCCTTTTTGGTGACAGAGGCTCCATAGATGTGCATTAGCATACACACGCTCTGGTTGTTCCTTTGCACAGTTATAAAAGAAGTACAGGCTGTTGGTTCATTTCCAAAGCTGAAGGCCATGGTGGGGCTGGTTATGGTTGGTATCTGTACACTGTTTTTGTCTGCCCTTTGGTTCAGATGTGTGTGCTTCCTCAGACCTTGAGTGGGATTGAATTGAGTCTTGCAATTAGCACGTCATCAGGCAAACAGTTTCTGACTTTGGATTAAAGACAAAGGTCAAATTAGAATTCTCTTTGCATGCTTCTTATGTTGGACTTTTGGCTTCGCTTTTTTTTGGTCTTGAAGAACTGAATTTCTATTTCTTCTGAGTATTAACAGCTGGCAACTGTACAGGTTCTGAGAGTTCAGACATCTATAAAAATATCAGCTCCCTTTGAAGAGCTCTAAAGCATAGATTATAGTTGGATAATGTCCTCAGATGAAAATACCCGTCTGTGAAAAACGATCATCTTTCCCCACCTCCTCCTGCTTCAAA
Source organism: Pavo muticus (assembly GCA_016647715.1). NCBI lineage: Eukaryota > Metazoa > Chordata > Aves > Galliformes > Phasianidae > Pavo > Pavo muticus. Next base: position 309,416 of record JACDJE010000554.1, on the reverse strand, counting down.
TCTAGAAATTAAAGACAATAGGGACTGCAATTATCAGACATGCCAGACAATATTCCCTCTTGAGGGTTTCACATAGACGTTCCTGTTCTGCTCAGCACACGTGGGGAAGTCTGACTTGTTGTTAGCGCTCTTCTGTAGAGCTGTCGAATGGCCTCCATAAAGCAAAGCGAAAAGAGAGTTTAAAGGAAAGAGTGGACACTTTGGGAGAGTCAGACAAATAAATTGCATGCCTTTGATTCTCTGAAGCACAGATGCCCACAATTGTAACTGAGTAATTTGCAGTGATTAATTTGAGATTTTCCTGGTTTTCAGTTTTCTTTGTAATTGTGTACATTTAAGGAGAAGTATGGTTTACTTAACCGTTCTGAGGACGATTTTTTGGTCTCGAGACTGCTAGCAGGCAATTGCCATTTGACGTAGTCAGTGCGTAGGAAATTCCCTAAGTCCTTTGGTGTTTTTGTTTGAGGATTCATGGCTTACATTGCAAGTCATATCCCTGCTGATAGCATTTGCCACTCTTGCCTTCGTGTCTGCCGACATAAGACAGAGAGGAAGGGGAGATGGTATTGTACAGTTCGGATAAGTAATAATTTGGGAACTGTACTGTTGCTGGTCTTGCAGCAGTGCTTTCTAGTTTCTGCTGTGTCAGGGTGAGGACTGTGTGGGTGTTCCAGGCAGCTGACGTCCTTGGCAGCGTCCCTGCCACTGCCTCAGATCATACTTTTCCTGCCATTATCATCTTGACTTCTCTTTAGGAGCAATTTTTTCATTGCAATTAATAATTGCTTTGGATAGTTTGTCCTCGTCAGCTGAGATAATTAGGGAGAAGAGGAAGACATAGACTATAAGAAAATGTCAACTCCACCTTGTGCTTCTGAGCAGAAAAAAAGTCACTTCTGAGCTGAAGCCATGGGAAGGAGCAGCACTCTCCTTGATCCCCTGCATCCTCTGCGTTCATTAGGCACCAGGAGTTGAATTAATGTGCCAGGAAGGGCAGGAGGAATGGAAAAGCAGTGCCAAGGGTCCAGCTGTGAGACTCGGCATGTTAGTCTGTGCCTGTGCTCCTGCTCGTCCAGCTGAGGGTGCAGTACACTCGGATTATCTAACATGTCAGGGAACACTGTGGCATTATATTTCACATTCCATTTAAGAGCTGAAGATAAGCATTTTCTCCTGAGATCTCCGTCCTGGTCTCTCTACAGAGAGTTTATAAAAGTTGAAGAAAGGGAATACAGAAGCACAATGAAGCTCATCTGCAACTTAATTACTGTTGGCCCTGATTTTAGGATCAGGATCCGAATAGCTGCAAACACGAGTGTGGGAAGCAGCGGTAATTCTCTCCCATCTTTCATCACGATGTCCTAGTGCCCCCCAGAGTCTGACTCTTACAATCACCGAGACCAAGATCCACACACTGCTGTCTGCCCCGAGCCAGAGGGAAACGCTTCATGACACAGGGTGAGGGCTTTCCCAGCTGTCCCGACCTGGATGAAGGAATTCAGTTCAGCCCACTCGGACAGGAGCACTGCAGTTACTTTCAGAGTGGGAGATAGGAACCCATTGGCCAAAGGAGGGCAGGAATTCATAGGTGAAGAGTGAAGATGCACTGCAGGAGTGGGGAAATGACCAAACCCCAGGCCTGCTGCACAAGGGCTGAAGAGCAGAGAGGTTGCTGCTTTGCTTCCCAAATCCCCGGGCCATGCTCCTGTGCACCTTCTGCCTCTCACCTGCCCAGCAGATGTCTGGCCACAAAGGGTCCTGCTGCTCAGAACATGTTTTATGAACATGAGGACACTGCCCCACTGCATCCAAGCTAACCTTCTCCTTGCACTTTATAGCAAACATTAATGTCTAGAAAAAAAAAAGCAGATTTTATCTGCTCCTGAGAAAGAGCATAAAACAAGCATCCAAGGCTCTATAATGCCAAGAAATTTTTAGGATGATTTTCAGCAAATGTACTTGACTTCAATCATTCCAAATCTTTTTTGTAATTACAAAGCCATTTTAAGTTCCTTTGAAACAGATTCTAAAGCTTTTCTGCAGCTGCAATGAAAATATATGTAAGATTTATACAAACACTTATTTCAGCCCTGTCTTACTGCGTTGATGATGTGTAGGTAGAAGGGGGGTCCTTCCAGAACCCACGTTACTCTTGAATGCCTCACCTTGCCTGCTACAAGAGTGTGAAGCACTCACCCAATGTGAGGGCTTAAGGCCAGATGGAGCCATGAAGATGAGCGCTGGAGCACCTCCCCTGTGAGGACAGGTTGAGAGAGCTGGGGCTTTTCAGTCTGGAGAACAGAAGGCTCTGAGGTGACCTTACAGCGGCCTTCCAGTACCTGAAGGGGCCTACAGGAAAGCTGGGGAGGGACTTTCTATAAGGGCAGTTAGCAAGAGGACAAGGGAAAATGGTTTTAAACTGGAAGAGGGTAGATTTAGACTACATAATAGGAAGAAATTCTTTACTGTGAGGGTGAAACAGTAAAGAACAGTGTCACTTTACTGTGACACTGGAACAGGTTACCCAGTGAGGCTGTGGGTGCCCCCCTCCCTGGGAGCACTCAAGACCAGGCTGGATGGGGCTGTGAGCAACCTGGGCTAGAGGGAGGTGTCCCTGCCTATAGCAGGGGTAGGAACTAGGTGATCTTAAAGGTCCCTTCCAACCCAAACCATTCTATGATTCTGTTATGTTGTATGAGAAACAGGATCAGACCTACAGAACTGTTTGCTGCCCGACTTTATGTGACGCTGACAGTAAGCAGGTTCTCTTTGGCTACAAAACAGCACTGGCAAAGCACAGATCCTTTCCATGCTGGATGTAACCTACTGCAGGTTTTTCTAAGGTTTGCTTAGAGGCAGCTGTGTTAAAGCACAACACGTGCAGGGGCTGAACAGTGTGCAAGCATTGAGAGGCAGCACCACCAGAGCTGGTGTGGTGCCAGGTAGGAGAAGCACACAGCAGGAAGGGAAAGACCTGCTGCTGCAAGTATGCGCTGCGTTTGCAGTGCAAGAGCAGTGAAAATAATCTGCAGCAAACGATCAGATGTTCCTGCGCAGAGCAGTTGGAACTAGAGCTGACTTCACATACAGGGGGGGTATGATGCAGTAATCATTCAAAAGCAGAAAACTTATTGTAAACCAATGCAACCTTGTTCTAATTTGAACCTGGTGGAATGTACACCACCCCGAGCATCTTCTGTGGCCCACAAGGAGGTGGGATGGTGTGCTCTGCTTATGGAACAGCAGCTGCCTCACTGCCCTGCTCTCATCAATACCAGCTCTCAAGTTATTAGTTCCAAGATTGCTCTCATAGTGATTCCGCCCCTTAAGATATGGTTATTGGGCTTTTTATAAGTGAATGGGGAAAAAAAAAAAAAAAAAAACAAAAACCACAAAGGTTAGCTGTATTTCTTCTAAGTGAATTCCTTAGCAGAAGGAAACATTCAATGATGCCCCAGACAGTGAATGTGATCAGGAAGATCAATGCATTTTCTGGGTTCTGTTTCCCTGCTGAGAATTTCTAACAGATTTTGAGGCAAGACCACATCTTCTCCTTCCCAGAGAAGTTAATTGGGCAAACACACAACCTCACCAATGTCTGGGATGTCAACTGCTGCAGGGACAGAGGGTGTTGGCCATGTCCGTGGGACAGCCAGCACAGGGCTGTTGGCCATGTTCTCTGCACAGTGCCAGGGTGAACTCTGCTGTATAAGAAACAGATTTTATGTGTTTTTTTTTTTTCACTAGAATTCTATTCTTCTGGCGTTTTCTGTTTCCTTTATCCCAAAGGAAGGTTTGCTGATGATTTCTGCCTACTGACATAACTAATTACTTAATCAAGGGCCTCTGGCTTCTGTTTATAGATAACTGAGATATTAAGAGATTGCATTAATGCCCTTAGAAGCACAGCAAGACTTGAGAAATCCATAAAGATATATTTAGTGGTAAAAATTATTCCATAATAATTTGTCAATTACAGCTTGCTATCAGATGTCTAATGCTTGAGTTGAAATCTGTTCCAGCTGGGAGAAGGATCCATTTTCTGTGCTTTGACACGTGTCTGGAAAGAAGATGTCTTTACTGAACAATTATTCTCATGTTTGCTGGGTTTCTCAGGCTTGGGTTGCTTGCAGCATCAGGGCTAGCAGATGGCTGCTAGGTGTTACCACCATGCTGTAGGCATAAGGGGATGTTTTCTGGGTTGGTGAAGGATGCTGTGGGAAATATTTATATCGTAGAATCATAGAATGGCCTGGGTTGAAAAGGACCTCAAAGATCATCTAGTTTCAACCCCCCTGCTATGTGCAGGGTCACCAACCACCAGACCAGGCTGCCCAGAGCCACATCCAGCCTGGCCTTGTATGCCTCCAGGGATGGGGCATCCACAACCTCCTTGGGCAACCTGTTCCAGTGCGTCACCACCCTCTGGGTGAAAAACTTCCTCCTAATATCTAACCTAAACCTCCGCTGTCTCACTTTAAAACCATTCCCCCTTGTCCTATCACTATCCACCCTTGTAAACAGCTGTTCCCCCTCCTGTTTATGTGCTCCCTTCAAGATATGTATATATGTAAATCCCTGATGCTCGTTCAGAGTCATGGAGTAGCTATGGGCTAGAAGGATGTATGAAGGTCCTCTGATGTTCCTGTGCCCTGAAAGCAGGGCTACATCATACTAAAGCTGTATAAACAGCGTCCTGCCTGCCAATGGAAAGTAGCAAATGGACTCCTTGTGGCACATTGCACATATGAAGATGCTCTAAATAGTTCCTGCCACCAAGACAGCAAAACTTACCACCTCTGATAGTATTTTAAACAGCAGCAGGCCTTTGACCAAGAGGGACTTACCACGTTCATTGCTCATTTCTGCAGCTGAGAACCAGATTCTTCGCTTGTGTGTAACTGCGCCCTGTGCCACAGGGGCACCCCATGTCAGCAGCAGCCCCAGAGCGAAGGCGCAGCTCCTCCTGCAGCAGCCATGGGACAGGCCGTGTCTCCTTGGGGCAGCAGTCTGCATGTTAGCCCCATGGGGATACAGTGGGGCTCTGCTTTTTCAGGCCCCACCCCCAGAGAGCAGTTGGTGGAATACGCCATCAGGTCACCATCAGCAGCTGCTATAAATGAAGCCCTGTGCTGGGCACAGTGTGTGCATGCAGGGCAGTATGTTGATTTGCTTTATTATCATCTCTGTTGCTTCATCATATCTTACCAGTTAGTGATTCGAAGCCATGGTTTTAGTGACGGAGTACCTCACTGTCTGCCTTGTCTCTTGTTTCAATGGGAAAGCTTACTCAACGAGGACTAATGAAAATTATAGCTATTTATCCACCACAGCTATGAGAGGATACATTATGATTCCCAGAGTGCCAGGTTACTGTACTGTGACAAATAGAATAGTTCCTAAGTACCCTTGAGTGAGAACTGGTGTACAAGAAAGAAACTAATATTGGAGATTTATTTTTCTCAACCACTTAGTTGCCAATAGAAGGAGTTATAAGCAAAATCCCTATTTCTCAAATATTGGTCTGATGGGAGGGGTTAAAAGCTGATCAACTCCTAAACAGTTGGATAAGCCAATAGATAAATGTAGTTCTGCCAGCCTTGCAATTCAGCTCTGATACACAAAGTAAGCCCTTTAAATTGCATTTAACAAATTTAACAATAGAGAACAACAGGGTGATGTATTTTGGTTCATATAGCAAATTGCCTGCCTTATCAAAATCCATATGTTCAGGCTTCGGATCAGGGTAGCTGAAATCAAGAAGAGCTTTCTTCTTATTTTCAAGTGCCTGCCATGTCAAAATGCCTTAAAACCTTATGAAGATGTAGAGAGGAACCCCATTCTGTCTAGTGTAGTCTGGCCCCAGTTACCCTGATCCACCCTGCTTTGCAGCCAGGCTTTGGCTCCTTGTCCTCAAGCCACTTCCTAACTTTCCATCACGTGAATGAATATTCAGAGGTGCAGTTGGGCAGCTGAATTACCTGAAGTGCGTGGTGGCAATTTTGGCTGCGTTTATTGATTATTTATCACGTGCATTACATGTTTCTGTGACTGCTACTGCCCACTGATCACAGCCCTGAGCCCAGTGTGAGATGTGCCAGCATGCTTGTGTAGTTCACAGTGTTCTTTTCAGCCTGTACTTTGTTGCAAAGCTGAGCATCAAAAATTAAGATGGAAGCACTCTGTGAACAATTTTGCTGATAATAACGCTCTGAACTTCTGTTTGTGCTTGTTGCACTTCTTAAATCTCACCTCTGTTACAATTCCTACAAAATGCTTGAAGCCGAAGCAGCTGATGAGCTGTGACTGCCACTCATCTTTTATTTTCTGGTCGGGTTGTTTCTTGCTGCCACCACTGCTTTCCCCTGTGTAAGTGGATGGAAAGCCTGCTGAGGCACAGATCTTTTTCTACCATATTAGGTGCTCACCTTGGGTGAGTCACACTAAAAGCAATATTAAAAAACAGTGATCTTGAGATTACAGTGCTTTAAGAAACATTTAGCAGTGCCCTCCGCTCTCCTCTGCAGAGGACTTCCAAACAAACTTTTCAGTGAAGCATTGAAGGACATCCCGTGTAAGTGGCAATGGGATCAGAGGGAATGGCCTCAAGTTGCACCAGGGAGGTTCATGTTGGATGCTAGGAACAATTTTTTCTGGCACTGGAATAGGCTGCCCAGAGAGGTGGTGGAGTCACCACCCCTGGAGGTGTTCAAGAAACGTTTAGATGCTGTATTAAGGGACATGGTTTAGTGGGGAAATATTGGTGGTATGTGGACAGTTGGATAGGATGATCTTGGAGGTCTTTTCCAACCTTGGTGATTCTATGATTCTATGACATCTGTCACTTACCGAGTAGGCTTAGAGGCAGGAGGCTTGCAGGTACCCATGCACAAGGAGACTTCCAAAAGAAGGCTTTATTCCACCTCTCCAGAATCCTATGGCTGGAAATAAAAGTGCAGCAAGGGATGTTACTTGCACCGCTTTCACGATGACAGAAATTAGCCATTCATTTAGGGCTGAAGTAAGTACTGCAGGTCAAGATGCAGTAGATGTTCAGCTAGATCAAGGTGTCTGGTTAAACAGCACGGAGCAGTTGGATCACAAACGAGTAGATCTGGGGCAGAAATGATGGGGTGAAGTTCTTTGGCTTGTTACGCAGAGTGGCAGGGGAGTGCCCCCACTACAGAAATATCCCTGCTCTTCTACTCTGGCAATCGGTAAAGAATTCAGCCATATGAGGAGTGACAAAAAGCCAGGGAACAGTTCTTTGCTACATGAGATCTCCTTTCCCTGCCTTCCACCCACACGTAACTGTGCTGATGGTGACTCTGACATGTGGCTGTGGTTTCTTCTTGTAGTAGCGAAAGAAATTAGGTGTCGGCTCATGGTTGCAACTGCTATGCGGAGTTTTGAAATAAAACCAACAGTATGTGGCTGAACCTGCCTGATAAGAAGTTATTAAAAAAATAATGATGTCCTCGTCACAGCAATGAGGAGATAAATGGTATGTTAAACAGCAAAGCATGGCATTGCATATTTCATGCTCTGTAATGACTGGAGTGCATCGCGATAAATCTTATTAAAGTAAGCACCAAAGGAATTAAACGTGATGCTCTACTACCTGTGCTGAGATCTCTTCAACTCACCTAATTCTTGAAGCATTGCCTTGTGCATAGCTGCTCTTCTGTACCCATTGTAAAGAAAGGGAAAAAGCAGAAAGAAGTCAATCATTCGTGATGAAAGGCTGCACAATTAGTGGAGGGAGGAGAGTTGTTGCCTTGAAGCTTTCCCACTGCCTGTAAAAAATGAGCTGTAGGTTTTACACAGGTGGCATTAATTTTAAATGTCAGACCTGGACTTCATTCCCCCTTTTAATAGAAATGTCGATGGCATTTTGCTGGGAAATCTTTTTGTTTCACCTTCTGCTTTGATACATTCAGACCAGCTTTCAATCTGGTCATCTACCTTTGTGTATTAATAGCTCTGTTGACTGAAGTTCTGCATCAGGCTTTTTACAGAAGTCATGAATAAAATACGAGGGGCAGCCCAGGCACACTCTAGAAGATAAGCAGCAAGGCTTAGCATGGAGTGAGCAAGTTGCTGCAGTGACAAAGGGGCAGGAAACAAAACCCCACATCCATAACAGAGGTAGAGAGCAGGATTAGCACTTAGGCCACTGGCGATTTTATAAAGAGAGAGTGTATTCTTTGCTGGTGAGGTAAAACAGAAGCTTGCAGACATAGTAGGTAAAGAAGCTATGAGTAATAGAGTACCACAGGGAGAACAAATAATCCAAAACTGGTACATACTACCCTACAAGTGAGCTAGATCTCAGAAAACTGCATAAGCTTTGAAAAAAAAAATGATGATGTCAGACTATGGCAGATTATCAGTGTGTTCAGACATGTCAAGGTGTTCCACTGTATGCCGTTATACAGGGAACCTTTCGGACAAGTAAATCTCTGCTTTTTTTTTTTTTTTCACTCTCTTGAATCTCTCTCTCCTGAGATGACATCTTAGGCACAGCTGCATAAAGAGGCTGCAGGGCCTGTGCAGCTGCTCAGGCTCCTCTGCAGGATGAGCTGAACAGTCCTGACATACACAATTACTCTGCTACATAGATGTAAGTGTGCACTCTTTGCTGGGTAAAGAACTGGCTGGAGACCCAGGCCCAGAGAGTGGTCCTGAAAGGAATCAAATTCAGCTGGTGACCAGACACCAGTGATGTTCCCCAGCAGTCAGTACTGGGGCCTGTCCTGTTTAATATCTTTATTGATGACCTGAATGAGGGAACTGAGGGCACCCTCAGTAAGTTTGCAGATGACACCAAGTTGGGAGGAAGTGTCGATCTGCCTGGGGGTAGGAAGGCCCTACAGATGGATCCAGACAGGCTGATTGCTGGGCTGAGGCCAATGGGATGAAAGTCAACAAGACCAACTGCTGGGTCCTGCACTTTGGCCACAACAACTCCAGGCAACACTACAGGCCTGGGGCAGAGTGACTGGAAGGCTGTGTGGAAGAAAAGGACCTGAGTGTGCTGGCTGATGCTCAGCTGAACGTGAGCCAGCAGTGTGCCCAGGCCAATGGAATCCTGGTTTGTATCAGAGGTAGTGCAGCCAGCAGGAGCAAGAGGTGATTGTCTCCTGTGCCCAGCTCTGGTGAGGCCGCACCTCGGTGCTGTGTTCAGTTTTGGACCCCTCACTACAAGAAGTACATCAAGGCCCTGGTGTGTGTCCAGAGAAGGGCAACAAAGCTGGTGAGGGTCTGGAGCACAAGTCTTACGGGAGCAGCTGAGGGAACTGGTATGGTTTAGTGTGGAGAAGAGGCTCAGAGGAGACCACATCACTCTCTACAACTACCTGAAAGGAGGTTGTGGCAAAGTGGGGATCGGCCTCTTCTTCTGGGTAACTAGCAATAGGATGAGAGGGAATGGCCTCGAGTTGCACCAGGAGAGATTCAGGTTGGATATTAGGAAAAATTTCTTCTCCAAAAGAGTGGTCATATGGATGAATGGGCAGCCCAGGGAGGTGGTGGAGTCACTGTCCCTGGAGGTGTTCAAGAAACGTGCAGGTGTTGTACTGAGGGGTGTGGTTTAGTGTGAAAGTATTGGTGGTAGGTGGATGATTGGACTGGTTAACCTTAGAGATTTTTTCCAACCTTGGTCATTCTATGATTCTATGATTCTAAGTGCATGTGGTGGTCTTCTCAGGGTTATGATATCAAACAGCTCTCTGGTACAGAAATAGCTACTGATGATGACTGAGTCATCAAGATGGAGACTTCCTTTTTTCTACTGGCATAATTGAAGTTGCTTTGTAAATTGCTAATGCATAATTGTTTGCTGTGCAACCTTAGTCCAGAAGGTTCTGCTGGCATCTCATTCATCCTGAGCCCTCACTGAGTATGTGTGTGCATGTGTTCAGACAAGTGAAAGAGGCTCAGGCCTACAACATGTTAGCATGGGTTAAGGCGACTAACAGCTATCTCTGCTACTTTGTCTCATCCTGTACACATCCTTCTGATTTTGTGGCAGGATCATGTTCTGCCAACAAGTCATCCATGCGTTCTTTTCTGGAAAGTTTCCTGCATATCAAAACAAACAAGATTTGTAGGTAGCAAAGCTCAGCCTTTACTATTGCCCTTGGATTTCTAGATCTGGGTCAGGATATGCACCAGATTTGGTTTTCAGCTGGCCCTCTGGTTTAGCCTGCTAAGGAAAGAGGGGTGTGTAGTAGAATTGTAAGTGTTATTTGAATCAGGTCAGTTTTAGCAACGAAAAATGTGCCGTCTCTTTGGGCACAGTATTTAGACTGGCTCCCACAGGACTCTGAACAAACTGTTGCACCAGAACACCTCGTGTTCAGAGTGGATATCAGATGCCATCGAGTTTAATGAGAGATGCTAGGTTTTACAAACAAGCATAAAGAGATGGAAATGACGAGCAAAGAAATACCTCAAAGATTGGCATTCGTGGTCATTTTAAGGTGGTACAAGTATATAAAGCAAAGATTGGTGAGAAGCATGGCTCTAATAGTATGAAAACTCCATTTCCAATGAAGCAATGGAGACAAGAGAATGACTCATAGTATCTAGGCTTTAAAGCACAGTTTATTAAAAGAAATAAAGGCAGTTGACTGAGCAGTGATAGTTACAATTTGTACGTTTTGATGTGCAGCTGTTTGATTTAGGACCAGATTCTGATATTTGTATTAAGTAAAACAACTCAGGGAAACATCCAATGTGCATTAAGGTACCAACAAACAAGAGTGACAAAGTCTGTTCATTAAGGTGCCGTTCTTGATGAGAAGGACTGGTGTTTGCTGATAAGGGAAGTTACACTCATGAGCTTTTGTAGTGGTGATAAAAGCTAAAATATAACAGTACACAAGCAGTGATTTTGTTCTCAGATTCATGTAATATGGCCAGTTGGCAAACTCCTTGCAAGAGTGCTGCTGGCAAGGTGTGTACTCTTTTGCAAAGCAAAGCCCAGGTCTGAGCTGGCAAAAATCCCAATTCACAGCTAAAGGAAAATGCTTGCTGTAATCCAAACCCAACTGAAAGGTTGTTCTGATCCAAACTTAACTACTTCCCATAGCCAGTTTTTGAAACTTTTAATTCATTGTCTTTAAATATTGCTTTAATAACGTTCTTCATTGCCTTTAAAAAACCCTTTGATCTCATGAGCTGAAAATATAACTGGCAACATAAAAATAGAAGAGCTTATGATGTTTTTATTAATACAAGTTTACTCAATATCTTTGAAGGCTTTTATTCAGTCTGGGAAGCAAATTCAGTGCCAGTGCATCTGTCTCCTATTTTTCCTTTGAAACTTTTTCCTTTCTCAGTATCAGTTGCTGAAAGCTAGAGTTATTGCCTGTCCCCATTTCCTTTCCTCTGCCAGCATCTTCCAACAGCTACCAAACACATCATCCCACCAGCACCTTTCAGTGGATTTCTCTCATATCTCCTCCTTCTTCACTGCATCAAACTTAAATCTCTCATCTGCATTTCTTACTCTGTGCTCTTTGTCTTATTCTGTTGCACTCTCTATTCTGCCCACGGTGGAAGCCTCATTTGTTGATTTCTTTCTTTTTATGCTAGATCACAGAAACAAAGAATCATTAAAACTGGAAAAGACCATTTGTCCAACCATCGACCCAACCCCACCATGCCCACTAACCATGTCCCTCAGTGCCACATCTCCATGTTCCTTGAATCCCTCCAGGGATGATGACTCCACCACTTTCCTGGGCAGCCTGTGCCATTGCTTCACCACTCTTTCAGAGAACTTTTACCTAATATCCAACCTGAACCTCCTCTCGTACAACTTAAGGCCATCATCTGTCATCCTAGATGCTACTCAGAAGCACCCTTCTACCTCATGTTCTGTGTTGGGATCTAAAAAAGTGACAAGTAGAAATTCCTTCTTAAAAAAAGATGAGTTAAAATGGCATTTTTGACTGGATTCTAAAGCCTGATGAGCTCAAATTATGTTTTAGACTAAGCAAACCACCTTGCTCTCCCAAACCTCTTCAATTTTGCCAGTATTCTCAGAGCGTGGGCTGTGAAAATGGTATCAGGATGAAGAGATGAGATGAGACAGCCCCCGCAATCCTAGGGACAATAGAGGGATGTCCCAGAGCTGTGGCTGTGCTCCTGGTATGGGTCCACCACAACAGACCCACCCATGGAGATCCGAAAGGCCTCAGGTAGACCGAAAGATCCTCCACCTTGGAGGGGAGCTGGGCTGTTGGCTGGCTTTGAGATTGGCAGTAGAGGACAAAGATGGGAAAACACCTATTCATCTTCCCACTGAAACACAGGTCCTCCCTGCCTGGGGCCTGTTTGTTGTAAAATGGTAAAGGAGGGCCCTGACTGGGAAGAGGAGAGACTGCAGGCTCTGCAGGCCGGGAGCAGGCAGGGGCACAGGGCTCCCTGGTGAATTAAAAAAAATCACCAGGAAGGTGGTGATACAGCCCAGGAACCATTCCAACAGAGCGAGCCTTGAGCTGGCAGATGCTCACTCACACATGAGCTTCTGAGGTTGCAGGTCGTCCTGCATGTTTACCATAAAATGTCAGCTCTTGCTCACAAGATCTGAACTGGGTTGGAAATGCTTGAAAGAGGGATGTTAATATATGAATTAACAGGAAGAGTCCAGGCAATATAAATCTCTTCACACCCTTCCAGACATAGGAAGCCCTATGCAGGCTGACTGCGGCTGTGCGTTGCTGCCTGATGTGTTCCAGAGATAGCTGAGCCATACTGGAGTCTGGGGAGTCTCGGTGTCCTGAAGTACAATGAACCCTTGGCTGTTTCGTGGCTTTCATTTTGAAAGAGGGAAAGGGAGGAGCAGAGGAAGAGGAACTTTATCTCAGATGGGGAAATTTACCTCCAAGGTTCTTCCATGCTGAGGCCAAATACTTTAAAAAAATTGAACTTTCCAGTCTTTGTTCTGGGAGCCGCTGTGTGAATCCCAATTAGCTTTGCTGCAGGCTGAGGAGGCTCAGCAGTTGAGTCATGACAGACTACAGGGAGTGATAGATCAGGAACCAAATCAGTGCTGGTCAGCCTTGAGTGCTACAGCTGAGGAGCACAATTAAACAGCTGCCAAGGACCATTCCCTCCCCACAACGCTCTTCCATTTTGCTACATTAGTTATGGTTTTTGACAATGACCTCTCATGACTCAAGGGATTTTTTTAAGGGAAATTTCTCTTTTAAATTTCACGCATTACCAGTCTATTCGGATTCTATCAGAGGTTAGTTCTATATTTGACTGAATTGCTTTAAATAAAATATAGACCTGGAAAATTAACCCTTCCCTTACCAAGCCTCTGCCTGGTGAGTTGAAGCTAAGAGAAGAATGAACCCATTCATGGGATCCATGATGCTGGGGAGAAAGGTACACTTCTCAGGGCTCACATGTGGTACAAAATTGTTATAATGTCTATATAACAGAAAGGATAATCAATCATTGCAAAAGCTGAGGATATCTTAACCCACACATTTAAAATTCATAGAATCATAGAATTCTGAGAGTTGGAAGGGATCTTTGTATGAATCCTTCTTTGTTTTTTCTGGCTCAAAGCTTGCTTCCTGAGGTATTTCTTGTGATAAGACTCTAGGAGATGAGAGGTGGGTGTTGCTGTATGGCAATCAACATCACTGTCCGGACAATTTTACATTTGAAAGCATTTCTTTGGGGCTGTTTGCCTTCGGAAGGGAGTGCTCAGGACTGTTTACTGGACTGTTTACTTGTGGAAGATCTGTCCTGTGCTATGGGAGACTGTGGGGTGATACCATTGTATCCTGTGAAGACAAGATACCAGTTGGCGCCTCCATACTCCCTCTTATCTGCTGGCAAGGCCAAGAAGATGGGAACAAAAGGAGTTCCTGCTGAGATCCAAAAGCCAGGAGCTGTCACTCCAAAAGGAGCTGACTCAACCACTTTGGACTTATAAATACTGCCATGGGAAATCATCATGGTGTTCACAGTTGTCACCATAGTCACCATTAGCAATCATTGCCATCATCGCTGTGGTCACCTTCATCGTCAACGGAACAACGCCCGACGACCCACCTCTACTGAAGACTGAACTACAAACCTTGCTGGACCCTTGGTGGTGACTGTCTCCCTCTTGCTTCCTATAAAGACTCCTTGCTTCTATTTCCTGTCTTTCCTATCGTAATAGTGTCCGTCCTCCTCTTTCCCATCTCCCTGACTAAGATTTGTAATAAACTGGTTGGACCAACATTTGAACCGTTGTTTCTTAATCTCACGTTGGGTACACATACATTAAAAAAACCTCATCTCCCTCCTATAAATTGGAGCGAGACAATCTTTAAAGATCATCTAGTCCAATTCCCCTACAGTGAACAGGACGCCTACAGTTCAGTCAAGAGCTCATAGTCTAGTCTAGCCTGGCCTTGAATGTCTCCAGGGATGGGGCTTCCAGCATATCTCTGGGCAATCTGTTCCATGCAGTAGGAAGGAGTGTTAGAAAACAGCTCAGAAATGTGTTAAAAAAGAAATAACAATTGGTGTCAGTGGGTTGGCTAGAGATGGATATGAATGAGCTAGCGTGCTTATTTCCAGTACATGTCCCTGTTCTGGAGTTAGAGATAGCTTTAGTGGATTGGTATTTGTGGTGTTGAATTAATCATGCCCATTAACTTCAATAAACTTGAGTTTCAGTTTTCCAGAGAACACCCTTGCATGCATTTTCTGCTGGCCCGCAGATACAAGAACAAGAGCTCTGATTCCATTTCTCCTGATGTTTTACTTCCATAGCTTGGCAAGAAATTATCTTAGATTAACGTCTAACAGTTTTGGATCACTCAAAGACGCAAGGAATAAGCCAAAAATCACTGGAGATGATCACAATCCCTTCCTCTATTGGCTCTACAAACAGTTTGGTTTTTTGCTCCTGTATCTGACAGACTGTGAAATTACTGTCTCACTGTTTATAGGGCAAATAAATAGCTTAATATTGTTGGGCTGTGTTGAAATATCTGCATTACAAAAGAAGATTGGGTTTTCAAGTGGCTCTCATGGAAATCTCTCTGAAGTAGTTTCTACATCTTTCATAGCTGTATGTTTTCCTTTCCTTTGGCTTTACATGTGAGCAGGAAACAGGACTTTGTTTCTTGCATCTCTTCTTTCTGAAAACACCAAAGCCATTGTGTCATCTTGGCTGAAAAAAAAAAGATGCTGTAATATTAATTTACAGATGATAGTCTTAAAAAGGGATTGATGTTTAAAAACAAAACGAAAACATTATAAGTGCACACAGATTTTATTTTTTCAGAATACAGTGCCTCTCTGCTGCTGTTCAGTTATTTTCTACTGTGAACGCCACCAGAAGGCTGAAATAAGGAAAGCACTCATATACTCACCATCCTAAGAAAAAAAAACATCTGAAGGCCTTAATGTCCTATTGAACAAAAAAAAAAAAAAAGCCATTGTCTTGGCCATCAGTGTACCACCAGGCTCTGCAGTATCTTTGCCTGCCTGGGGTTTTGGCTACCCACATGCAAAATCCGCTCTGATGTGGTGCAGGTGAGTCTGGATCTGCCTCATCACTATTGGACTTGTCACCTGCCCAAGGAACTTTAGACTGGCCCTTTTTGCTGGCACCCAACCCACTCTGCCTTTCTTGCATGGGCACAATGGACTGCACCAGCTTCAGTAGAAATTGCCCTGTTGTCTCTCTGTTTGATGCCTGTGACTCCTAGCTCATCCTTGCAGATCAGCCTGCTGACACATGGTAAGAACATGTATTTATAATCAAATAGCCTAAATGATCAAATAGCCTAGTCAATCAGGCCTCGCCTCAAACTAAATAGGTTCCTGCTTGTAGTACTGTTACCATTACTTCTTTATTCCATGATCTCACAGGAGGTAGTTTAAAAGACCTAGTTTCAAGCTTGAATTTTCTTTTGACTCACTCATACTTATTTATTCTTTGTCAATGTTGTCCTTCAGTGTAAGTAGCTCTCCTTATTTCTGTGTTTACCCTCCCTCTTTACCCCACTCTAATTTGAATTTACTGGCAGCAAGTTCAATCTTGATTTTGCAATGTTAAATGTGCCTTAATGGTATCCTTCCTGATCAGCTAACCCCTCCAGAGCCTCTATTATTCTAACAACTCTAACAAGCAGTTTTGGTAAGTCTTGCCCCATCTGGGGTGATCCGGCCTGGAAATGGTGTTCTAGATGACCCCTTCCTCAGGCACTGTCTTCAGAAGCATGTGCACCAAGTTCACTTCCCTTCCCTGAGTAAGCGAATCTGAATGAATTATCATAGAATCACCAAGGTAGGAAAAGACCTCCAAGATCAACCAGTCCAACCATCCACCTACCACCAATACTTCCACACTGAACCATGTCCCAGCATCTAAACATTTCTTGCACACCTCCAGGAACAGTGACACCACCACCTCTCAGGGCAGCCCATTCCAGCACTTCACTCCCTGGGCAGCCCATTCCAGCACTTCTCTTTCAGAGAAGAAAATTTTCCTGATATCCAACCTGAACCTCCCCTGGCAAAACTTGAGGCCATTCCCTCTCATCCTATTGCTAGTTACACGGGAGCAGAGGCCTGCACCTTTCTACAACCTCCTTTCAGGCAGTAGTAGAGAGAGATGTGGTCTCCTAAAGACTTCTCTTCCCTAGACTGACCCATCCCTGTTCCTTCAGCCACTCCTCATAAGACTTTTGCTCCAGACCCCTCACCAGCTTTGTTGCCCTATTTAATACATACTAAAGACAAAACCATAAGGTAGTATGTCCTAGTTATGTTTTCAATCACTTATAGATAATATTTCATTAACTGGAATAAAATAAGTGTTGAATTGAAGTAATGCTATTCCATAGCATTAATCCTGAATATCATTCCCTTTATTTACCTGTATCAGTGCTGTCCTAAGTGAGGAAAGTTTCATGGAAGACATAAATCCTGAAACTGTGTGGAGGGCTCCCAGGTAGATGTGACCTCCTTTCATCATAAGTGGAGGCAGGAGTTTAACCTAGCTCTCCCAAGTCCAAGGAAGGGACAGATGCTGCAATGAAGCAATTAGCCTTTTCTAGGTTTAATGCCTTCAAGAGTAACTGAAAATTGTAAACTTCAAATCAGTCTGGACTGTTTTTTGTTTAACTTGTATTAGGCCTGTTGCACTGAGGAAAAGAGAGGAAAAAAAGAAGAGCTAATGCCAGTCCTCGAGTAGTTCGCCCCCTAAAAGCCATTGGGGAAGACTGACAATCTACTCATTTGCAGTCTGCTTGATTCCATTAAGTACAGATAAATGGCTGTGAGCAAGGAAGAAACACAGCTTCAGCATTCGTACAGTGGAATAATACAGCTGCTTCTTAGCAGGACTGGTGGCTGGTTAAACAGAAATGACTGCAGTCAGCTCACATGGCTCATATTCTCTTATTACCCAGACTTAGTGCAGTAGACACACCTTATTGTTTTCTCACAAACTGATTCCATGGTGACGACGACCTAGAGATATTGTTCACTTTGACCAGTGAGAAGGCAAGAAGATTTTGAAACAATGTTCCTCTTTTTATGTTTTATAAGTAATACATTCCCTTAAATAGTTAGCACAAGGTCAGTGCTAAACTTATTACATGAAAATTACGCTTCATAATGATCTGAACTTTAAAAATTATCTGCTTCCTACTTCAGAAATGAGAGGGCTTCATTCCTTCCTACATCTCATTTGTTTTAAGGCAGAGAATGGAAATGGTATCAATTTTTCTGCCAGCTTATTAAAACATGCTTTTATTAACAAGTAATTGCATTGAGTCTTGGAAAGGATTAGCAGCAGCAGCAGAACATACTTCTGGAAAGCTGAAAGATGTATCTTGGATCCCTTTGAATAAAAATGTAAAATTGCTCCAGGAGCGTATTTTCCCTTACTTGAGCACCGGATGGGAGAATTTTATATAAGTTCTACTGCTGAGAGCTGTTTTAAATCTCTTTTTGAACTCAAAGTAATCTGTGAAGTAAAAGCATGTCTGGGTGAAATGAGACCATGTACCCTTTTTGAGACAAAACAAGTACAAAATTTCTGGAAGCTTAACAAATCCACGTTAAACTCAGAGGGAAGTCCACATTTTAGCTCTGTATGCGTTTTATTTCCTATTCTTGAATGGATCACCAGGGGATGGCTGATCTTTCCTATAGTAATCTTTCCAGGACAGTCTTCTACGTGGATGTAGCTATAACCCTGTAAAGGTGCCAGTGGATTAGAAAAAAAATCACTGCTATGTGAGACTGAAATGTGTCACTTCATCTAGCTTGTCACAAAGAAAATTGATTAGTGACTTTATTGTCCCACTTAACATGGTGACAGAGGGAGAACACCAGATGCTGATGGAGTCTTTGGTGTTGCAGGGAAGGGCAAAGCAAAAATAGCGGTTGGAACGCAGAGTCAGGTAAAAATCAGTTGGTTCTTTCCAGGTGAGAGTGATTGGAACAATTTGCCAGAGGATGTGGTGGATTTTGGATCTGCATTGGAGTCTCGATTGCCATTGTGAAAGATACACAGTCCTGAACTCAAAACAGGGTTTAAGTGCCAACTGAACAATCTGACAGTCCCACTTGGTTGCGAACACCAATGATGTTTCATCCATGATCTAGCTGAATGAGTGTGGGCCTGGAGGTCAGCATGTGGGTTCCCATCTGACCGCCTGTCTGGAGTATCTTCATTTGGCAAGTGGGCATGTCAGCAGAGCATCTTCTGAACAGGTTGTGTCTTTTACGGAATGAGCTGGACTTCATGTACATCATTGCTGCAATGCCTGTTCCTTGGCCAACAAATGCGAGCAGGAAATTTGTGAAGGATACAAAGTAAGCAGCCTGGGAGGAAAATGGATGCCACTTGGATGGAAATTTTCATCTATTGGAAAAAGATGCCTGTTTTGTAGAAAACAGGCTGTTAAGTATGTTTGTTATTTTTAGCCAATAATGCATTTGATGAAAGAGTGCACTTGATAAGGAACAGCCTCGGATGTGAGGAAGACCGGACAACAGCAGGTTGTCATTAAGGCCAGTTTGATTGGCAGCTGTAAAAGTAAATAGCACTGCTGCTCTTGGTTAACAAGCAGCAAGTGGGGAGATGGAACAAACTTTCAGGTCATAAAACAAATGGAAAGCTTAACCAACATCAAAGTGTCGTTTGGTTTTATTTGTACAAAAAAAAAAAGGCTGGGATTTCATATTTCTGCAGTTCTTGTACAGTCTCCATCAGACCCATTGACAAGCAAGGGTGGTACTGTACAGCGGGAAGGTGTTTTAACTTCTCGTTTGTATGGGTTCCACCTTTTCTCTAAAACCCTGTCCTTCAGGGAGCTGGGGCCACAAGCATATTGCTCAGGCAAAGGACTGCAGTTGTTAGGTCACCCTTCCGCCAGGCACCATGGCCAGCTTCATTCCATTAGAAGGCAATGCAAGGACCACTGTCAGTCCCATTCCCTAATTAGTGTGTTAGTGGAACCAGAATGATGATAATAGGAAATAAAGGAAAACATTTAAAACTCAAAGGTCGGAAATAATCACAACTCACAGAGTTTGTTGCTAAATGGCTCCAGTGTCACCCATGCCCCCAAACTCAGGCTGGTGTGGGTCACAGGCTGTTTGCTCTTCTCCTCTGCTCAGGGATGAACTTGAGCTTACAGTTTTCACATTTTCTCATTCCAATTGTGAACAGAAATTCCATACAATCTCCTTATTGCAATGTTAAAATAAAGTAAAGCTCATATTTTGAACACAGCATCAGACTTGCCCTTGACGTTATGCTGTAGTCTTCATGCTCTTTCACTTGTACTAAACAATCTGACTGAGCTGTCATCCTGTAATTCAACCCAAAGACTAGCAAGGTGAGAAAATGATAAATAATGTTGTTTAACTTAGAGAAAGACCACTGAATAGGAAGTTTGGTACAAAGATGCTCTAATGCTTCAGGGGAAAATAATTGTTTTTTTAATGGCTCTTCGTAATGCAAAGCCATTGGAATCTTGTGTTATTAGTCAGCTGGAGTATCCAAAGTTTATTTTTTGGGGGGCTGTATCTTTTAGCTATTGGGAAAAACCTCTAAGTATACAATATTAAAAAAAAAAGAAAAGAAAAAAACCTCATAAAATATTCAATGAAGGGAAAAAACTCCTGCAATTGAAAAAGGAAAAAGAAATGTAAAGACATGTGGTTTCTTCTTGCTGATCATACCTGTACAGAAAGATGGCCATCTGATTGCCTGGTGCTTTCAGATGACTCTATCAGCCTGCACTGCTTTTTTATTGTTATTATTATTATCATTTTTCCCCCTGCTCTCCCCTGTCTCCTGCCCATAACAGAGATGAGGGAAATCATTCCAACAGCAATCCCAGAACTAGTAATAATCAAAGAACTATTCTGTTCTTATTTCAGAATCAAAGGGAAAAAATCATTGCTCCATTTTTTTCCTTCCTGTTCTCTGCTCTTAACATGATCCATTACAGTCGCTTTTTACATTCCTGTTCCTTTTGGGGTAGGTGATGATTTGGGGGTATATAGCACAGCAAAGCAGGAGTTCCCCCTTCTGTGCTCAGCTGGATGCACATGAGGAGGACGTTGTACACCATCAGCACTTTTGTCTTCTCCCACAGCAGTGTAGAAGGGTGCCAAGAGGGGCAGGCTCGGTGTCACCCCCTGCACCAGGGCCACCCTGTGCTCTGTCCTTACTCACATTCCTCAGCTGACTCTTCTTTGCCATCTTCTGTCCCATTTTCCACTCCCCGGGTCACACTGCTTAGCGGCTTTGAATTGGAACATCACACCTGATTTAGTTTTTCTTTGCAAGGTCATCTAAAATGTCTGTAGCTTCCCGCAGTAAACAGAAGCCAAACAGGAGGAGGGATTCTAGATGTCTGCTTATGTCATCACCATACAGCTTTAGTTCTTATTTTGCATATTCTGGAAGCTGTGCTGGGTGGGGGGTTCAGGTTGGACATTGGGAAGAATTTCTTCTCAGTAAGAGTGGTGATGCATTGGCACAGGCTGCCCAAGGGGGTGGTGGTGTTATCATCCTTGGAGGGGTTGAAGAACCGTGGAGATGTGGCACTGAGGGACATGGTCATGGTGGGGATGGGTTGATTGACTGGGTGATCTTAGTGGTCTTTTCCAACCTTTATGATTCTATGATCCTATGATTCTTAAGTATCGGTATGATGACAAAGCTCAGGGCAGATGAACCCTAATATGCAGGTGTTTGCTTAACCCCTTGCAACCTTCAGCTTCTCTGCTTTGCTTCCCTCTTGTTTCCTCAACAACCACTGCCTTTCCAAACTCTGTCTGCTTGTCCGTGTGTCCCATAGGCCCACAGTGCTTCCTGCACCTTCCAAAGCAGAGGCACAGCTGCCCCATCCCCACTGCTGGGCTTTGCAAGGAAGCTGAGCAGGATTTGATTGCAAATTCTTGGGGCTACTTTTAACCTGCTGGGTGTGAAGCCACTCCATCCCAGCTTCATTCTCCATTTGTAGCTTGGCACTGCATTTATTGTCTTTCAGCAACTGCACAGCAGAAGGCTCTGGGGACTGAAGGCTGTGTTCTGATCCTCAGCTCCTCCTCAGAGCTAATAAATAAGTTAGCTGCTGCTTTGTACTACAGCCTGGGAGTCTATACCACTCGGAGGTGTATTTCATTGGCATGGGTAATTAGCAAATATTACACCAGCGCTATGATTTGCTGTTTGTTTTCCCTCTGAAGCAAATAGATATAAATTGTTTAAAAGGGCAAACCTGTGCAAGAGAAATTACCCAGGCACCCAAGCACCAGCTTCCAGCAGTTAAAGAGATATTGGCATCAGCAAATATTATTGTCACTTTTAAAGGGTGCAGCTGCTTGCGGGTACAGGCGCTCTCCCAGCAACACCAGTATGCCTGGCCAGCAGGCACTGGGTGGGCTGGGAGCTGCCACTGTTGTTTGTCTTGGAGGTCTCCAGGCAGATTTGTCTCTCAGTTACTGCTGCTGCTGTTCTGAAGGCAAGCTGACCAGGTCTTCCTTCTTTCAGCCAGCTGCCTGTTACCCTTGGGAGCTGTGGTGGGGTCCGATGCTGCCCTGCACTTCTGCTCCCTGGTACAGAGGGACAGAGCCCCTTAACTGCTGTGGGTGCTGCTCATTTCCTTTTCTACTTCACAAAACAAAGGCAGAAAGTCACCATGAGATTCTCTGCCACTGCCTCCACTGCTGCCAGGAGCCCCAGGGTTGTCACTGCATAAAATTTATCATTGTCCCTCATAGTAAACCAGCAAACTCCAACTGCATCTTTTAAAAAGACACACCAGGTGACCGTGGAGGCATCAGCCTCATCTTTCCCTGTCCTAAGTCAGTTTCTGTAGGAAACTTTCTGGATACTGCAGTCAAACAACATAAGGAGGCCAGGAACAGCATCCTTACCCCGAAAGTTATGTCCTTACCCCCAGAGATCTGCTACTGGAAGGTGAGGCAGCCTTTTGGCCTTCTTCCCTCATCTGCCTTCTATGCCAGGAAGTGACACAACTGGAGTTTGTAGGTGGCTCCTTAAACCCACACATAGATATGGCCACACTAGGCAAGTCCCCCTGTCCACTTCACTCAACACACCTCTACAGTTCCTGACCTTCACTCAGATAGAAGATCCCCGAAGTGACTAAACCAATGCCCATCCACTCTAGTGGTGTGTCTTTGATAGACACCAGGGTTTCATCTTTGGCAGCTTTCAGGGGCACAGCCATCAAGATCCTTGTGCACACTGCGAGCAAGAAGTAGGACCCAGAGTTCTCACCCCACTGTTTTCTTGGCCCCACTGGAGAAAGCCTTGTATGGTTTCCTCTTAACCCATGCAGAAAAAAATAGAGTTATTCTTTCTACTTCATCCTGCAGTGTTTATGGCCACACAGCACCCAAGGTTTTGTCCAAAACTTGTACTGAGTGATTTAAGAAGATGCAGTGCAGCAGAGCTACCCGCGTGAGGGACTGTCATGAATGTTTAGCTGAGCTGAGAAAGAGACGATAAAGCAGCCTCCAGCCTCCATTTGTAATTACCCAGTGGGAAGGAAGTTAAAATGACAGGATTTAAGCTTTCCCTATCTCCTGGTGACATGTAGAGGTGGGGTCACACTTGGCAAAGGCAAAGCGATCAGCCAAGCACAAAAGCTCGCAGAGCCCTGTTTCTTGCTGCACAGCATTGCCAGTGGGCTCCCACCCTCTCCTCTCCCTTCGACAGGTATGCCATTCATTTCATTAGTCCCACGTGAGTTACACTGCAGACAATGACATAATTGAATTTAAACAAACTAGACTGGGCTCTCCTATGGTCTAGTGAACATTTATGTCACTCAAGCACCAGGAGACCTCCAGAGGGGTTTGTGTTTTTTTGTCCTTTCTTCCTTCTCTTAAATACCTCAAAAAATCAAATGTCAATAGCAGTTTCCAGAGTAAACAGTTGCAGTGGAGCTGCACTGAGATTTGGGCAGTCAGATGCTTCCTGTGTACAATGAAGAGAGATTAGTTTTAGTTTAAAGGCAGGGCCATGAAGCTCCCCACAGGCATCTCAGGCAATGCTAATTCTTCCTGACTCAAGTGGATGAAAGATTATGACACAAATGATTACATTTAAAGGAAATATCTCCTTCCCAGAGGGTGGCAGTTTGTTCTTATCTAGAATTTAGTCCTAAGAGATTAAGAATATGTTACTTAGATCGAGAGATCTGTACATGCATCATGTTAGATGTTGCTCAGGTAACTGAGGAGAGGGGAGCAGGGGGTGCTGTGGCTTTTTCTTGCTGTGTGGAAAACTGTCCTAATGTAATAGGGCTGGACTCCTGGCTACACAACCTCATGCTGTTGCAACTTACAGTAGAAGAAATATGACTGCATTTTGTTGGCCTTGAATAGAAACTTTGGATCTGAGTAGTGGTTTTATGGAAAAGCATGTAAAGGATCTGGAAGTTGTTCTGATACAGGTTCTCATCTGCAGACTGTTCTCAGTACCCAAAGTACTTCTTTTTTATCCACAGCAGAAGGAATGAATCCACTCAATGGCTCAGTTTGACCCTGAGCATGGAGAATCAATGCCAGACTGACTTCATCCCAGAGCTTAAGTGAGATACAACCAACCTGTGTGCCCTGGGACCTGTGGCCCCCCCGGCAACTTGGGGATTCTTCAAGAGAGCACTTAAGCTAGTGCTGAAAGCCCACTGCAGGAAGGTAACAGCTACAGCAGGTTCCAAGGAGATGTTAATGGTTAAGTCCAGCTACTAAGAAGAATTAGCATTGAAGAAGGTCTTGTGCTTTTTTCTTTCATCTTCTGAATGTCACTGCATGGCCACACATTGAGAATCACCTCCCTGCACCATTCATTAGTGGAGTTCTTCTCACTCTGCATTAAACAAACATTCACGGTGTTTATGATAAATGTTGCACACATTGTTGCATTGAAATGATGAGCAAACTTCCTTACTGAAGTAATTAAGATGTGGGTCACAGGTTTTTATATATCAAGTTGGACATTATTTCACTTTGCAAAAATTCTGCTCTAGGCCTTTTATCAAGAAATTCCATTTGTTTGGAAAACCCCTTAATCAATAAATCCCAATTAAAATCATATGTCAGATAACTAGCAGTCCTTAAGATTTTTTTGTTTTATACCCAGGAGGGTTCTGGTTTACTGATGACATAAGTGTATTTACTGACTAGATCAATAGCCTGCTCAATACTTGTTTATTCTGCCAAGGTCACAGGGATTTGGCTGGAAATAATTAGAACTGATTGTGATGATGGATTTTTCTGAAACTTGCTGTAATAACTGAAGAAACTCCTGCTTGGGGAACTTGAGGCACAAACAAAGCTGCGTTATTTCAATGTGCTGCAGAATCTTCCAAGCCCTGATTCATAAGCAGACTCAAATTTTCTATGACTCGACCTCCAAAACCTGGCATCTATAGGGCTACAGTAAGTATGTGTCTACAGCTGACACATAAAATCATATCACATTTGCAGGATTTCCATTTTCAGATGTGGTGGTACTTTTTTACAGTTGTCTGTGAGAAACATTGAGGTTCAGTAGTCTTCTTTGAGCCCAGAAACTTTGGAACTTCAGACCTGTGGGTTAGTTGGGTTATACAGCATTGAAGGAGGATTTAGAAAGGGTAAAACTCTCCTTCTCCTTTCATTCATAATCTCTGTTAACTGCCTTGTGTGGGCCATATTAAGGGATAGTTACACTATTCCCCATAGCCATATAGACAATGGCAAAGGTAGATACTTCTTTGAAGCACTATATACTTTCATCAGTTATACATATATAAGTTTAAATAGTGAGGGTGGCTAATAAATCCCTGTGTTTCTCTTAGAATTACACCACCAACAGTAGATTTCTCAACTCTCCAAGGCCACTGGGAGTGGTGATAGAGTGGCTTATGGGAAGCAAAGAATCTGAAAATAATGGAAAATGTGAAAAGCAGCCAGTCTTCTTTTATGATGAAGAGGCTCTAATAAAGACTAAATGCTTCTCTGAATTGTGGTTTCAAAAACTTATTCAAACCAATAAAGGGACTAAGAACACATTTGATTTAACCTTAAACACGAATACCTCAATTATCCTGTTAGAGCAGACTAATGTGCACTCGGTGAGGTTCTTCTGTCATTAGTTCTGCAGTATTTTGTCTCTCAGTGAGACTCGCACTTACTACCTTTTTCCTGTTGTCCTTGCAATGTTTATTGCAAGGGTCAGTCAGGTCCCCTTTCTCTTCACAGATTGCTGTGCAATGAATCTCCAGTTGTTGAAGGTCATCATGCTAGCATACGTCTTCGTTGTGTTGCACAGCTCACTAATGACTACATCTGACTTCTGCATCCCACCCTTTCCCCAGGATGTCTGTTTGCCTATGTGCACAGAAGCCAGCCATGCCCATTTATTGCTGGGATGGAACAATAATTAGGATTTTTTTCACTTGAATTATAGTTTTTACACTGTTGCTTACTGTTGTGCAGAAATATATTGGGGAGTAAACACAACGTGATTGCAATGACAAAAAAGAGAAGAAATATCTATCTTCAGGAGGAGTATAGTCTCAAAACTGATTATAGCGATAGCTTTTATCATGCTCTTTCTTCATCCTTTTTCCCGTAGGTTAAGACTCAAGTCATTGATGCAACATCCCTGAAATAACTTTTCAGCTTATTCCCAGACAGCATCCTCAGCAGGGTATTTGTAGCTACTTGCACATAAATTACAGGGAAAGCCCATAGGACCGTAACATATTCTCAGTAAAACCCCAAACCTTTGACTTCTAAGCTTGCTCATGACAAATATCCCAGCTATGTAAAAACTAGAGCACACCCTCAGAGAACAGAGACATTCAATCTTCATAATCATTTAAAAAGAAAAATACATCACAGATGGAATGGTTAGAAACGAGCATCCTCCTGAATGCGAGTGTGTCAGGGTATCCAACCAAGTATCTGAATTCCACAGATTTAACCGTGCTTTTTATTGTGTCCCTACAGATTTTCTACTTATAGCATATAAATACATATATGCACATATACACATTTATCCATGTGTTTGTAAACACATGAAAATGTGTTTTCCAAGGTGACACTAATACTGTGAATACAGGGAAAGCCATCAAGTTCTTGGTTTGGTAGGATGAATCATCTTTCTCTCACAGTATCATAAACCTGAAGACCTACTTAGACTAAGCGCCTGCTTTTACATCGCTATATTTAGGTAGGATGATTCACTCTTAATTTAAGAGCCAGATTTGCATAACAAGACAGCGTCAGTTAAATGTCTAAATGCCTAGATCAAATTTTCCAGCTTCCACAAAACACAAAGCCGTCATTGATCTCAGCATGAAGTGAACTCTATGAAATCAAACTCCACTTGTAGATACAAAGCATGTTGCAGGGACATGACCCTACCATTCAGTTTTAATCACAAGAACAACCGTATAGCATCGGATTGATATTCAACGTCTGAAAATAGCCAATGACAGCAAAGAGCTGCTAGGGGTTTTTGTGCTCAAGGTTGCTCTTGGGCTATTATGTTTAATAGTTACTGATGACTTTCTTGAATTTTTTAGCCTACTTATGAACCTCCCTCACTTTGAACACATTTGCTCTTTTGATTCCTAAATACTCTGCAGTGATGATTTCCAGACTAGAGTTAATAGTTGCCCTTTTCTATTTAAAACACTAAGAAAGGTCTTCTCAGTGGAAGAGACATGTTGGGAATATAGTTCATATGACCTTGCTGGAATTAGATTGCCTCAAAAGCAAACTAGGGAATTTTTAGTTAGGGTCATTGTATAATATGTAAGCCAAAAGTAATAATTTTTTGAGAAATTAATCATTTTTCCAGAAGAAAAGGAAAATGGAAAATGAATGTCACATGCCTTGAATATGTGAATGGTAAGGGAGAGGCAGCCCTTCTTTCACTGATTTAACTGAATTAAAAATAAGCATTTTCTTGCTTGGCATGTCTCAAGTTACGAGAACTCTCTGTAGAAGCTAGGCAGCCAAACTGTGCATCTGCTGCCTGAAGCTCCTTGCTTTCAGAGGCTCTTGGGCATCCTTGTAGGGTCATTCCAGCTAAAAGTGACGCTTTCTCCACTTAACCGTAAAATAGAAAACCAAGGACAACCCTTCCAAAACTAGCATCAATTTCACAGGATGACAGCTTACGTACTTGGAAGGAGTAGATTTTGCGTATCCGTAGGACTGGCAAAGTCAGACTAATAAATAATCATAAATCAGTCCTACAGATGGTTTTTCATCTTTGCATTCTCTCTAGCTGCTGACTTGCTGGCATGCAACATGCACACCTTGGTGCAGATACAAGGTCCTGTGCTTTTCAGCTACTCACCCAGTATGCAGGCTGTCTTGGGTTTAAAGTCTTCAGGTTCAAGCTGTCTGTCTGACTAAAATTTTTCAGAAGCTGTTCCCGTTCCCTGTTAAGCCAGCAGTCTACTTTCAGATGAAGCGTTCAAGAATCCATCATTTTGAAGCAAACTTATATATATCAATTCCTCTGTATTTTAAATGATGCAAGAGCTGTACATTAACTATTGTCTCAGGTTCATCCCTATTCAGAGGCTTCTAGGAGTTGATCCTTATCCTCTAAGTAGACCAAGACACTTCCCTGCCCACATCTTTTTCAGTGCAGCTTTGGTTTGGTGTTCAGGTTTGCAGTAATAGACCATTTTGTAAAGAGAGCAGGTTCACCCTGCAAAAGACTTTCCTCACACTTTTTAATCTCAGGATAGCAATTAAGTTTTCTGTCAGGAGATTAGTTGCTCACTTGCTCACCTGAGATTTGCTCTGGGCGGCAGCCAGCTCTCTGAACAGTATGTTTCCTTTGGATTTTAAGCTTAGCAAAGCTCTGCAGCCCTCCACCGTTAGCCTTGTGCTAAGGAGGGCTGTCTGTCCCAGCACTGCAGGGATCTCAGGACAGCTGGAGTCAGATGAAGACCTGGGGTAGTTTTTGCACCCAGGGATGGCCAAGACAAAGTGTAGAACAAAATGTGGTGGTGGCTGGAGAAGACGCTATGTGGTTCTGAGAACAATGCATACTTATCCATACATGTGGAGTTACCTGTCACGCTCCCATTGGCATTCATTTCTTAAAGAAAGAGGCCATGTTTGGTAGCAGCAATTTCCTTGGCTAACATTGCTGAGCATTTTGGTGCCAAATCACATTCACAACAAAGCCATACACCATCCTATGACGTCAGCTGGGAGAGAACCTGCAAACTCATGCAGCACTGACATAGGCTGGGCTGGAGTGAGGGTGAGGAGGAAGGAAATAGCAAAAGTGAGTGCACAATATGAAAAACAGCAGATGAATTCTCTTGTTACCAAAAGCAAAAATGTAAATAACTTCTATTGGGCAGGTGTGAGAGAGCATTTAGTGCCTAGTGCTTTAGAAATACAGATGGAAAACACAACAAGCATGCAACTTTATGCCATTCTGGTCCAGCACCTGTTTCTTTGGCAGAGAAGTTGGATTTTTCCCTAAGATCTGTTCTTACCAATGGATAAGACCCTTTCTCAACAAATATGTCGATAGGAGCACTAAAACTGTAAGGCTTTGTACCTGGCACAGAATTGGTGTTGTCTCAATGAATTATCATTTGTGGATATTGGAAAGACGTGAAGAAACCTTAAATCATCCTGGGAATAATAAGGGATATACAGCCTGTGTCCTTTGTAACCTACTATAGTGAGTTCAGTTACTGCTTAATGCTGAATATTCATGAAGTCAGTAAACGAATAATTGGGATACATTTACACTTTATTACTGTTACAGGAGAGCCTGGGCACTTTAATAAGATGCTGATGATTCATTTTGGCATGACAGTACGAGGGTGCGGAGGGAATTTGTCGGTATGACTTGCTAATGCAAAAATAATAGTTCCATTTTCCAACCTTAATGTCAAGAAAGACACTGATGTTTAAGAGTGAATCTGCCTAATAGTCCCTTTCACTATGTATTAGATATTTGTACAGAGCCTGTGCGCTGCAGTTGCTGTTCCTATTTAATCGGTAAATGAAGAAATGAGGCAGAGGAGGCAGAAACAAACCTCCCTAGAAACTCAGAAATGATGTAAGTTCTCCTGTACGTTGAAGATCAATTGTGACACACTTGATAATTGAGGAAGATTAGATAATTTGAGTAAAATGTAAGAGCAATGGAAGGAGCTTTCCATTATGCTGAGACCCTCATTCTTGAAATATAATGAAGCTCTTGTGGGTCAATTTAATCAAATTTGAGCTATAAAAATATTTCCTGCGGCTACGAAAGAACACGCTCTTCTACAGTAAATCCATTCCACAAACATACCCACTATAAAGATATATAAGGTTGGTAGAAAGAAAAAGTTCAATGAAAACTAGATTTACAACTTCCTTCAATGCTTATTTTTGTCATTTTTTAATCATGGCCTTCTCCTGCATGGTGTCTTTCCATTTCCTAACGCTGATGTTCTCATTGCCATGACGTTCCTGCACTGGGCCTGTTTGCTTCTACAAACATGGCAGCTGTGTCCTGACACCATGGGGTGTCCTGACGGTATCAGGAAGGGAGATGCTGGTGAAGATGGTGGCTGTGGCTGTGGGTATGGAGGCAGGCAGCTTCCCTAGGGTTGTTGGTTGTCACAAAGAGGTGAATGCAGCAGACACAGCACGCGAATAGAGGCAGATCTGTGCCTTCAGGCAGCTCGTACACAAGAATTTCCAGACCATGTACTCTACATCTGGCAGACAGTTCACATTATATGTCTTTGATAAATAGTGCTTATTAAAGAGTTAGAAATTTCTCATTCCCCAGAGAAGCTGTTTCCTACATTTTTCAATCTTTAAGCGAAATGAAAAAGTTTAATGAAAAAGCTCCTATTCAGCCTCCCGCAATGAGCCTCCAGTCAAGATTTTCCTGAAGTATATAAATTCTTAATTTGCTGTAGATAATGCCTACCAGATGATAGTACCAGGAGCACAAGTGGAAATTACAGAACAGCAGACTTGGAGCAGATGTTATTAAGCATTTTTTCATGAAGAGAAACATCAGTCTGTTGACTTAAGGCAAGGCTCTCTGGGCAGGAGAAGGCAGTGGAGGTTGTACAGAAAGGCTTGAGGAGAGGTGCAGGTGAGCCACACAAACTGCACATGATGGAGTATGAGTCTCTTGGGCCTGATGTGGAGCACGTGGCATAGAGAAATACCCTGGTGCAAATGAAAGAACATGTTGCATCTTGTCACATAGAATGATAGAATCACCGAGGTTGGGAAAGACCTCTAAGATCATCCAGTCCAACTGTCCACCTACCACCAATGTTTCCCACTAAACCAAGCATTCGCAGGGCAGTGCTGCTTCTCAGAAAGGGACACTCAGTGGCTGGTCCTGGTTCCCCATGACACAGGGATGCCTTGTAAAACTGAAACACAGCGTGAGTTTATTCTATGAAGATTTTCAGGGGTACAGAAAGTGATCTGTGCACTGAATTTCTCTAGTCAATAATGCTGAAAGCCTGAAGTACAGGATCTCTTTATCTTCCACTGTTAACCAACCTGTATCACATCTTAGGGATGAAAACAGCAGTGGTGGTGTACCACACAAATACAGGATTTCTGATGGAGTTTTTAGTCTCCTGTGGTTGCAGAGAGGGGATCGGTGTATTCGTACAAGGTGAAAAGATGGACTGAATGTGATGCGCTTCAGTCAATGACTAAACAAGTAGAAAGGAACATAAGAAAATAGTAAGAAGAACATGAGAAAGCAACAATAGAGCCCTTATTGTCACACAGTGAGTCTCACGGCTTTGCTTTAATCATCGCCACTTTGTAGATTGGCAAAGCAAGGCTGAGATGAAGAAAGAACCTGCTGAGTTCAGACAAGGGATCGGTGGCTGAGCAGGGGCCAGTGCATAACTCCTAAGTCAGCACTCTGTCCAGGAGGTGTCTGGCCAGAACATGCTAGTTGCAATTAAAATCAGCATTTAAACAATATGGAAATGATTTTTTTCTCTTACATATTCGGGAAAATGGCTAATTATTTTCAGATTAGTCTTCCATTCTGCTGAATCCAATGCCTGCTTGTTCCAGCATCTTCCTTAAGCTGCAGCTGAAATTAGTCTTAAGACGACCTCATCTGTTTCCGAATGAAAAGAATATCTTCATATTTTGCAAGATGCACTTATTAATTTGACTATAACCAGAGAAATCCTTTGGAAATGAATTCCCAGTAAAGCAACAAAATGCACTTCCTAGTAAGTTTTCAGTGCAAAGCTTAGCTGACAATGCAATAAAACATTATCCCAATCACTGAATAGACTTGAGGGTACTTGTTAAATGAGGCAGTGTTTCCTCTTTGCAGAAGGTCTGGTGAGAATTTCAATGCAAGCTCATTCGAAAAACACAGTCTTGGTGCAAGGTTATCCTCCTGACTAGTTTCCAGCAGGGGCCACAGGAGCAATTATTCTTGCTGGGCAATCGGTGATTTCTTGTAACTTCTCACAGTGGCAGAAGGCTCCTGTGCTGGAAAAATCCGTGAAGTGACATTGAATTTCATTTAAAATATATATTAATAATTTCAAGGTGATTTTTCTGAAAGAATTAGGTTTGTCAACAATGTACTTACATGTGAGAGGGAAAAGTCCTAGCGTTAGAAAACTTATTACCATCATCTGGGTTTTCTAAATAAAATATTCATAAAGTCAGATCTGAATTTTCAAAAGAAAAATAGCCTTTAAATTCTGAAGTAATATATTCTCCCATCTCATTAAAAAGCAGAAATCTATCTTGGATCTTATCTGCTCTTCCTCATTACAAGACTATTTATATAACAGTCTGATCGACATCAGGTCTTTTTGGACTTAGAGCCCTTGAAAATCATATAAAATACTTTCCTTGCTGTTTTAGCCTACATATCTAATGCTTCATTATTTATGACGTACAACAGCTTGACTCTCAAGGTCGCACTCCCAAGAAGTCAAAGCACAACTCTTTTTAGGTTTTCTTTTATCTCAGAATTCCAATCAGCCGAAAGAGACAACACCGCAGCAAATACAGTGAAGGCAATCCAGAACATAATACCATGTCAGTAAATGCCTTTCAAGGGTGGAGAGTTACCGAGGAGGTTTTTAGCTAATGCTTTTCTTTAATGGTACATTTAACTAATGCCAAATTGCAGTGGGGCTCGAGTGAATGTCTATATGATGTGCATGTAACTACCCAAGAAATTCATTTTGACAGGTCTTTTTAGCAAAAATAATCCAAGACGAAAGGAGACCTTGGAGCTCTCACTGCTTTATACTCTGGATCTCGCTTTCCCTGGTAGTGAGCCCACCCACTAATCCTAGGAAAGGTTTCCTATCAGCACATCATTCCAAGAGAGCAGAGCAGAACTCCAGGTGAGTGAGGTGGCAAAGTACATCCCACAGTCACTGTCAATTATCCAGTGCTTGCCACAGTACACCAAGTTTTAGCCCCGCTGGCAGTTCAAACCTGCAGGCATCTAGCTCTGTGACATGTAGAGGAGGACGTGGAGTCGGGTGTACGGAAAGGGCTGGCTCTTTTGGAACAGATCTGTGCTTTCCACCCACTCTCTGCATTCTCTTAAACGTAGAATTAGATAGAAAAAAAGACCTACGTAACAGTCTGAAATTTTGGAAATTATTACTAGAGATGCGAGTTAGCTATGGCATGCAGCAGGTTTTACTCTCAATACGTTGCTTAGCCTGGATCCAAGCAGGTGGAGCCATGGCATTTTAACACGTAACCACATTTGCTATAGTTCCTCAGCCCAGTCTGAGCAGAGAATGCCACAGTTGCTGCAGAACATCCTCCAGACTCCACGCATTCCCTTGCTCACCAGCCCAAGACTCATTTTGCTGCACACCAAGTGCTGCCACAATGCAAATTGCAAAGAAAGGAATGATAATTGGAAGGGCTGAGCACCACACTTGCCTTCAGATCCCTTCAGAGAGCAAGATGTAGCTGTGTGCAGGCCATCCTTCCAACGTCCTGCAGCAGCTAAAGCCACACGTCATTCTGTACCCAGTGGTAATAGTGCAGGGAACAACATATCAGTAGAAAAATCATCCTAATTGCTAGTCATTAGAGATTGGCTTAACCCTTAGGCATGGCACATGGTATAGTTTCTAAAATAAATAGATGGGATCCAGTATCGTTGTCATCCATACAAATACCCCATCCCTTTCTTTTTGTTAACGTGTTGTGCTGGCATAAAAATCCCTTGTGGGCTCCTGGGAAACAACGCTAAATATTCAAAGTTGTCTGTATTTAAGGCTTAGAATGCTGCATGATTTATGCCAAATATTGTCCACTGAAAGGTGTCATCATTTATTCATTTGTCCATTTTACTTCCTAGTCTGAGAACGGTATAAGAATGGAGCCATACATAGAAGGGATGCCCTTCCTTCATTGTACGATTCTCTGCCCTGAGCAACATTCACAGAGCACAGTCAGGTTCTTTCCTTGCTGAATGTAGGCCCACAGCTGTTCTAATGACTCACATCACAGGTAACTAGCAAAAATTAGATGAGAATTTGGTGGTTGCCTCGAAGCGCTTCACATCCATCTTTTCTAATGGTGTTATTACTGTAATACAAGGGGTGTATTGCAGTACAACACCTTATCTTCAGGAAGAGTCCCACAACACTTCATGGCTTAATTACGCACTTCTGCTGCCCATAATTCACCAGTGTCCTAAAAAGCACCTGTTAATGGGATTGCTTTGGATCTGAATTCGAAACAGGTCCTTCACACCTGTTACTCATCAGCAATAACCTGTGCTAATGGGAAAGAAACCCAACACATCTTAGGAGAGAAAAACAAAGCAAGTGTTGCTAGGGCAACTTCACAGGGACATCAAGTTCAGTGACTCTTCAACAATTCATTTCTCAGTCTCCGCTGTTCCACACATGGAATGTTCCCAACCCTGTGTGAGCCCATCCTGGAAAAGAAATACAATCTTGCACCCCAAATATCTATGGCTTCACATGCTAGCAATTCATGAACCACTGAACCTAACCTTTTGTTTTTATACTGCATACAATTCTTCACATGTTAAGGAGTCTCAAATGGGACTCCTTTAACTTGACCTGGAGAAAGGTTACAGCACTGCCTACAACTCAAAAGCTGTTTTCAGTCATCTATGAGAGTACCTGTATGAGTTCCTCCCAGTGCCTATATGTCATGCCATGCACCAGATATATTCAGTGTAGTCAGGTCCGTGTCAGAACCACACTCAGTGTGGTGGTGGAGAGCTTCATATTGCTGCAGAGAACTATTTGCCTTCACTAATAATAATTTTCTGCTACGCACAAATATAAGTACTTTCTTCTATATAGCACTTTCTATACAGAAACTTCGAGGCAACTTAGAAACAGTAGTGAACCTGAACAAAATAGCAAACTTGTAGATGGGAAACCTGATGCTTTTCTCATTTGATCATCTTGCCAAAGTCAAATGGGAAACAAATGCCAGAACCAAAACAGACTCAAGAGCTCACTGCTATCCCTGTCACCAGCTGCAACTGCAGCTGTTAATGCCTACCAACAGAATTTAAGGCACAGCCTGGGTGGGTGATCACTATGCTATAATGGTGTAGCAGAAATGCTCAGTCACAGCCTGAAGCAGCCTGAGCACCTGGTGGGAAGGCAGGGCCAACTTAGGGGAGCTCAGGTACATGCAATGTACTGAGTGACCCCTTCTCAGACCTCGTTTAAGGGTTGACAATGGAGATGAGGGTATCTTGCTGGAGATCCCTGTCTACTTGAGGTCTTCCAAATGTAAGCAGGGCTTTTTTTCTTTGTTACTATGGCTTGTCCTCATTTGCTGCAGCCTGAGACTTTGCCACCCTGCTGTTATTGATGTGCTTTCCATTGTGTTATAGCATTACAAATGGTTAACTTTGCTTATTAGGGATATTGGAGAGAGTGTGTTCTGGCAAACCATGTGCCTTTTGATGGTCAGTTTTAATATGTGCCCAGCTGTGATTTTAAGTGGCAGCTTGTGCAAAGAAGGGAAAAATGAGATACAGTCCATTGCTGTGCACATGCAGTATTTCTGGTGGCATGCTTGACATGAGGAAACTGGCCTTTTTCTCCTGTAATGCTGTTATTGGCCAGACATTGTCTATCCACTTTGAGCTGATGGTGGTTGAACAGTAATGCAATTTTGAAGGACAAATAAATGGGGAGATAAGACCCTTAGCTAAAATAATGTTTTAATATGGAGCTTGGAGAGTTTCAGTGATTTGTAGTGGGAATTGTGGCAGGGAAGAAGAGAGGTCACCCTCAAGTATTTAAGGCCTTTTAAGCAGGGTTTAATTTCTACAGAAGAATCTGCAGTGCACCTTGAAGCAATGGAGCCATAAATCATGCCTTCCCCAGGACACATTTATCATCACAGTTTGCCCCAGCAATTGGAAGAGGAGGTAGAAGCATTCCAGCTGTTCCATGCAGCCAAGTGTCAGTGATAAACTCAGGTCTCCAAAGGAAACAATAGAGTATCAATTATAAATAAGACACTTGCAAGGAGGTTGTATAGAATTAGGTTTTCTGTGCATTGCAGCACTGTCTAGATAATGTCTCCTTCCTTCCTGGGGCATTGATTCATCCATACTGATGCTGTGGATCAGATCAGATGACTTCACACATACTTTCTTATCAGTAACAGGTGAGTGAGGAGTCAGTGGGCTCAAGCAGGTACTGGTCACACTGTCCTTCTGGCCTCACCTGTACCAGGAAACACAGGATACCAACATTGACACTTGCAGTCATTTGCTGTTGATTGAATTCTCTTCCCCTCTCTTTTGGGAAGGGGGCACCTCACCATATTAACAGTCTAAAGTAATGTACAGGAATGTGGCTTTAAAATGAATATTTAAGATATCGTTGACATCTCACATGAGCAAATCACAGCATGATGCCTTGAAATACACTTTCAGTACACTTGTATAGCACCCAGCATGGTGAGCTCCTACTTGGCATATCTAAGTGCCAGTGGTAACCACTGAGTATAAATGATGTCAGAACATTTAGTGACTTTCAGCAGGGCTGTGCTGAAAGCTGCGATTTTTATTCTTTTTTTGTCTTGACCCAAGGCGTTAGTTGCCATTGCATGCTAAAAAATCTTATGAAGTCCCATCACTCATTTAATTTATAGCATTATGTAAACACAATGGATAAGAGAAGATAATACATGGTGAGGCAGCTATGTTTAATGGCATAAGACTGCTGTGTTAGCTATGGGAATTCAGGGCGTTTCCAGTGCTAGCCCTTGAGATGTGCCTGGAGGTCTGTGTTAGAGACCTGCAGCAGAGCCCCTACCCCACAGCATGGGGGGAAGGGGTGGCTACATGGATCCTGAATTATTTTTGGTTGTTTTGGACACCTCTGAAGAAAGAAGTTTGCATTATGGTGATCTAAACTCAGTGTAATACCACAGCAGCAGTTCTCTAAATTGCTACTGCTGCAACAGAGCGCGATGTAAACCCAAGGAAATGCCCAAAGTCAGTTTAGTAGAAAAAGAGCGAGTTAATTATCATCAATAGATAAAAAGAATGCTGTAGATTTGCCTTAGTATCTATTTGCTCTGGGGGGGAATCAAACCACAAATTATGGATGATTTCTTAATTACAAAGATTTATGATTTAAAAATTACAGTAGTTTTTCCTTAATGGCTTGCAAAACTCATGATTGTGAAGCAATGTGATTTCTTTCAAAGCACTTTTGGACATATTATTTTTACTAGATATTATTGTGCTGTAGGACTATTTATGTTCTGCCAGCAGTCTAGTTACTGCCTTATTAGTTAAGCTCATTAGGCTGAATGACTGAAGGTGACTTGTGCATTGCACGGGGCTCCTCCGTCTCTGCAGCTAAGCAGCCCAGCCTGTAAATAGCCACTGGTTTGTGGGCTGTGATGTGAGCTCAGTGCTGGTCCTTGCAGCCATCTGAAATGAAATGCAAGGGACATCCTGGTGGTCTCTGAGGAATGTCATGTTGAGGACTTCTTGTTTGTTCCACCTTACAGAAAATGACAGCAGAATCTTTAGCATAGTTGCATTTCTGCAGGCGATTTGTCTGGCAAGGGCCCATGGTCTTGGCATGACAATTGCTCCATAGAGGGGATGGGGTGATGCCCCTTCTGCTCCCCTAAGACCTGCCCCAGGTGTTGCTTTGTGTCATCACAAACAGCTGCTGCTCTTCAAACTGATCAGGTATGAAGCAAGTGTGCCTTCACCTTTCTGCAAGTAGATTGGGGCTGCTGGTTGCAGACTTAACTTTAAGCCAAGGTGAAAATGAGGCCATAGTGGCTGATGTAAATTCTCCTTTAGTCCCAGCTGAATCCCCCTGTGCTGAATCTTACTACACTTCTCATCTGGGATGTAGTTTGTCCTTAGCAGAAGGCTCACAATGTCTTACCTCCTGTGCAGGGTTGGATTTGAGTTTGCATGATTCCTAATTAGCTTTTCATGTTCCAAGTCTGGGCCTTCTTCATAGCAGGCCAAAGGTTGTGTTCAGCTGTGCACTGGTGATTGTCTCTGGCTAAGGTAGCTCCCCTCATGTTTCCAGACTTACTGATCAGCCCTGATTTTTCCAAAGGCAAGAAACCAACACATCCTTATCCCAGCAAGTCAGCTGGCCCCCTGCAGGTCCTGCTGCTCTGCTGCTGTCTGTGATCTCCATTGTTTCTGTCTTCCCATCACTCAGTATGCAGGTTGTTGATTAATCTGGCAGGGATTGATAAACCAGAAAATCCTGATGTCTCAAATGAGAACACGTGCCACAGCTTCATTATGGAACTGCAGCCAGGCTATCCAGGATGTCTTCCTCTCATGTGCAAGCAAGAATGACTGCTATCAGGTACGACAAGTTGGGAAGAACAATTGTAACGTGATTCTTTCTCTTCTCTTAGTTAAAGAGTAGGGGAAGATTAAACATGTCCTACTTTTCCAGTTCTGTCCTTTCTCTGGGCAGCGATGTACCAGTGGCTCATGTGTCATCTCTTGCTGGCTCCCTCTGCTTGTCAGGCGCTGTCAGGGCCAGCTTGGCTGTGTCCCTTTGTTTGGAGCAGTGGCTGTGCTTTATGGACTTGCCCAAAGGTGTATTAACTCCCACTTCCAGCTTTCCCAGCTGCATTCTTTACAATCAGCAACACACAGTAAATGCAATTCCAAAGCAAAATCGTGGCTGTGTTAAAAATAATAGGGCTTGATTTCAGGCAAAGAAGTGGCTTCCATGTTTACTTTCGTAACAAAAAATAATGGAAAAAAAAAAAAAAAATCAGGACTCGTTTTAAAGGGTAACTTTCTGAATATATTCCACAAATCAGAGCAGGGATCTTGGGTGTTTGGCAAATAATTCTAAGATGAATGCAGATATATATCCCTGAGTGCAGGGACTTTAATCAATCCCTAACCTCCCAGAGAAGCACTTTGATGTTACCTGACAGCACTCTGAAAGATGATCTACTTCTATGTGACTAGTGTAGCAATAGCAATGGCCATTTCCTTCCTTGGGTTTTTTGGTATAGGTAGCCCACTGTCACTCAAAACCACGTTCAGCTACCTAATTAAAATGAGACCATCACATACCATTCTGTGAAAAATCATAGCAAGAACTTTGTAGTTAGGCAGCTCTGTGAGCAGGGGTTATTTAAAGCTCTGGCACCCTCTGCCTGATAAGCTTCATTAGTAACACACACAGAGAACCAACTGGTCCTTTGATGAGACACACGACTATGAGTAAGAGAAAAAAAATTAGCAAAGTATTGAAAAAAGTTTTTTCTCAACTTACGTATTCTCATGAGATATGCTATTTGTTTTCTATTAAAGCTTTTACAGTAGCAACATAGAGGACCAGAGGAAATAGCTGCTATAAACATTTCCGTGCTGGTATTGTTCTCTTTGGTTTGGGTGGTGAAGCTTAAGATGTGCCCACAGCACAACACACTGAATCACAGTATCATAGAATCATCGGATGGCTTGGGTTGGAAGGGACACCACGGATCATCAAGTTCCAACCCTCTCCCACAGGCAGGGCCAGTAACTCCAGATCTGGCACTAGACCAGGGTGCCCAGGGCTCCATCCAACCTTGCTTTGAATGCCTCTAGCGAGGGGGCATCCACAGCCTCTCTGGGCAGCCTTTGCCAGCACCTCATCACTCTCTCTGTAAAGAACTTCTCCTGACATACAGCCTAAGCCTTCCCTCCTTAAAAACCATTCCCTCTTGTTCTATCAAATCGATAGGACTGAATGATGGATCCGTATATGTACTTTCTGATCATGCAATATCCAGAGTATATGTTTAAATTTAATTGCTTATGCATACTTCTCTGGAATCCAATAGGATGTTTCAGTGTGTATAAATCAAGCCTACAGTGACATATGAGATGCACTGTGAATGCTTGTCCGTACTATTTCTTATGGACACAGCTATATGCTAGGTATGGATGTGGCACCATTCTGCTCAGCATTTCATGGGGTTGAGAGATTCCTCAAAATAATTTCTCATTTAAACAGAATACAATGATTAAAGACAGTAACTTATAAATAGGAAAGAAAGAAGGGAGAAAATCTGAAGAAGGGTAAAGGTAAATTGTGCTTTGTGCTGTAGGAAGAATTCCTTTGCACCAGGTTGTCTGGCATTCGACTGCGTCTCCAGGTGCTACTGCAGGAGAAGCAGTGACAGTAAAAGCTGCCTTACAATGAGGAGAGGGACCCAATCTTTGAAGAATCCTTTGTGTGTTGTTTCTGGGAGTTAACCATGTTTTGGTGAAAATGTCTGAATTTAAGAGCTGGCACTTGACAGTTAAAAGAATGTGGGTAGATCCACTTTACCATCCCACTTTGTATGCTATTAAAACAAGAAAAGAATGTTACAGAACAGGTCCGGCAAACATATATATTTAATTTAAATGCCTAGGTTGTGGACTGAGAGCAAGCAATGGGAAGGTCCTCTCTTGAAAACTCTCAGGCTGATGGAATACAGGGCTTTGAAACAAAAGTGTCAGGATCGCCAATGCAATTACAGCATTGCTGTTGAGTCAGGGGATCACTTTACAGCAAATCTAAGATTATGCATGCAAATATCCAGCAGGTATGGAATTTGCATAACCCATCTATAAAGCAGTGAAAATGTAGCAAGGAATCAAACCAGGCGTCAGCTACAGCTACTGTGTCACTTTGTGTGAAATACACCTCTGTCATGCCTTGACCTTTTCTTTTTGGAATTCGGATTTTCCAGCCCCTATCCGCCTGTTTACAGAACCAATCCCTGTGGAGAAACATAAATAAATGTTTTCCCCTGTGCATGCTTGTGACATCAAATGATGCAACAAAATGAAATCTCTCTCCTCCTTTCTTCTCTTTCAATATTTATTTTGGGAATTTATTGTTTTCCCTCCTTCTCAGGCTTCAAGGTTTCCCTCTGATAGATCACCTCATGTGGAGCATTTCTCATACCCTCCATGCAGAACCTCTCAAGCTATTATTTTAAAATGTAGTTGGAGCTGCTTTAAGCTGAAGACAGTGCAGAGTTTCTCATTTTTCTTTCCAGCAGTGCTGGAGTGACTGCATGAAAATTTCAAGCCTCTTTCTCATCTGTAGACTGTTAACGTTTAATAGTGGTTTCAGCAAACATGTGAAGACCAGAAAACATACAGATGTTTGTACGTAGGTCCTGTTCACAGGGGGTTCTGTTATTCTTATTAATGTTAATGTTGTCTCCAGTGAATATTTCTCACTTGGCATGAATGAGAATAAGTCCATTCACTTTGTGATAAAGATGTGCTGGTTTAGACCCAGCAAGTAGCTAGTGTAGTCCTGGAACATCATTAGGTTGAGTGCCAAAGTACTGGAAAGGAAGAGCTGTGCTTTTACTTCCTGTGCTGTGAATAGTTTCACAAAGTCAATTAAAGCTATTCCACAATTTAGGGTGTGCATGTGGGATTATACATAAGACAAAAATCAAAGAACGTGCTAAAAATCCCAAGTGCCCTGGCAGAAAATGTCTCATGTTATCTCACAGGTCTTTTCTACTTATAAGCTCATCCCAGGGTTTTCTGAAATGAAAACAGAGTATTCCCCAGGTAGGGTAGTTTCCCAGCAGTTTCAGATAACTGTGCTGCTGGTAGCAGCGGTAGGTGGGATTACAGCACAGGAGGGCTGGGATAGAGGCTTCTCTTCTGAAAGGTGCTCCTGAACATACAGTATCTAAAGGGATGCATTGCTGGAAGGGTCCATTTAAGGATGCTATTTGTGCACCTTGAGGCTGTCAGGTCTCAAGTTCAGGAAAGAATCCTTGAATCACTTGGGTTGGAAAAGGCCTCTAATGTCATCACGTCCAACTGTTAACCTAGCACTGCCACGTCTACCACTAAACCACATCCCTAAGCACCGTATCCATGTCTTTTAAATATCTCCAGGTATTGAGACTCAGTTGCTCCCTGGGCAGCCTGTACCAATGCCTCATGACCCTTTCAGGAAATACATTTTTTCCTAATACCCAACCTAAACCTCACCTGCTGCAACTTGAGGCCGTTTCTTCTTGTCCTACAATCAGTAAGAACATAATGTATTTTAGACCTAGGTTGGACCACCTTCACAGGGGCTTAATCCCTTATATCCAAACACAATGGCAACTAAGCTGTCTTTCAGGACTTACGCAATGTTTAAGCATCACCATTGCAATCCAGAAAAGTTCCTGAGCATTGATCATCAAACTCCTGGAGGCACCTCATTTCTCTCTCCCCGTAGTAACCTGTCTGCTCAGGGAGCTTTATTTTTTTTAAAACTCTTGTAAACACTCTGATTTCTTGGTGGAAATACCTACTCCTAACTGTCACTGTTGCTTGTAAGCGTGTTGACAATAGCTTTGCTTTCCCTAATGCATTCTGTTTGGTAAGGAACGCATCTAGGAAAGAGGAGAGAAATCAAACCTCCACCTTGCCCAAGAGGTTTCCCAAAGAACGGTAACTTAGGAGTTCTATTTCAAAATGCAGTCAGAAGAGTTTTATGAGATACAGAACAGTCCTGAGCCCTCTTAAATTGACCAGCCTTTGTTTTCCTAAGAAAAGCAGAAAATACTTTTACCCCAGGAGCTCATCCTTCAGCCATGTGGAGGCTTTCCACCATGGACCCATCACTGAGTTGGGATTTTCTAAATAATCTCCTGTGATAAAAACTGGTGTGAGAGCTTTAAGGTCATGAAAGAAAAGTTGCTTGGCCAGAAAGTAATCTCCTGCTATGGAATTAGCTCATATAAAAGATAACCTTACTGAAATAAGTATGTACCATGTACCATAGGCAGCCAGGATGCAAACAAGCTCAGGCCCCAAACAGGAGGAGGCCCAGACCAAAACTTGCTCCCTGGATAAGTTCTAATGCCAACTGAAAGATGACCAGAGGCCCTCTGCAGACACACTG
Organism: Pavo muticus; assembly: GCA_016647715.1. NCBI lineage: Eukaryota > Metazoa > Chordata > Aves > Galliformes > Phasianidae > Pavo > Pavo muticus. Next base: position 266,436 of record JACDJE010000554.1, on the reverse strand, counting down.
TTATGAATGCACCAAGAGGGAGTCCTAGGGACACAGAACTGTTGGCCTGACCCCTGTCTCCCATCTCAAAGCTGCTGTTGGCTGCACTGTGTGTGACTGAAGGATGGAGGTGTCTGTAGTAAGGTATCTGACTGAAGATATTTCATGATATCAGCTCTTCAGCTGCCTATTTATTGAATTCAGCAACCAAAACCTTGGAAACCTATCCTATCTAATGGTGGCTTGTGGACTGAGCAGGCCATCAGCTTGTGGCCAAAGCTTCTGTTTCCCCTTTGTGCCTGCTCACATGGCTAGGCATCCCCCCAGCCCATATTTCAGCAAAAATCACTGATGCATGGCCACTTAGCTCCTGACACTTCACAATGCTTCTGACCTGCAGTACTTGCCTGCAAAGGTTGGCTAACAAATAGAACTGTCCCACTGTCATGGGAGTTGTTCATTCTGCATCACCTCCTCCTAAGAGCGCTTAGCTCTGCCAGCTTAATTCACACTTGCACTTAGATAACACCATGACATGGGAGACAAAACACAGAGACAGGAATAATTTGTTTCAATTGTACTTCTAGGTCTGGTGGTTTTCACCAATGTTAAGCAATCTTCTATCATAACAGATTTTCTCCCTGACTTTCTTGGTCTGCTCATTCAGCCACTTGCAGTCCAGCACACAGGTGGAATAGAGGAGCAGGTTCATGGCTGTGATAAATGGGCACTGCTCTGTCTGGGAGCAATAGAGCTGTACTGATGTGCTGCTGGTGCAGACTGCTCCGCCAATGCAGTGCTCAGTGTAGACCAAGAAGCAAGTGATGCACTGAACATCAGCTGTGTTTTGCTGAAGGTCATTCAAACTGAATAAAGTTAACAGCTATTTGTAATATCAGGTAGCTTTGACTTCTGATTTTTGTGCTGAATACATTATTTCTGGCATAGAATGTAGTGGTCCTAGCACTGCTGCGTGCCAAGAAATCTCCTACACTGCAATGAGGCTAAAGCACAGTTGCTAAACGTACAACCTATTACTTAGCAGCATGGAGTAAGTTGGGTTCGGGAGGAGCCAGGAGTAACCTCACATTAGCTGCAGCTATAAAGGTTGACTCCAAAGCCCATTAAGGTTAATGGAAGATTTGGAGATGTTTTCAGACACCCCAGAGAAGAAAAGCAGAAGTCTTATGACCAGTCACAGTTTGTATTACTGCACTGGTGCTAATGAGGCAATAGCAGCAGGTGCAAGATCATAGTGGGGTAAAACAGGAGTGCGCCACAGCTGTTTTTCAAACCATTTTGTCACATATGAGAACTGTGGTTCAATGTGAGTCTTGCTTTCATATCCTGGATATCATTTCTCAGTTCACTGAAAATGATGCAATTTTCCATAATGGAGGACATGGGCCTTCTAGTCATAGTTTCTAACCTTGTAGGTTATTGTGCAGAGCATCCGCTGAAGGAGATAAAATGTGAGACGTGCAGTTCTAAAATAAAGCATGAGTTTAGGAAATGTGGTGAGCATGGCTCAGCTCTCCTCACCTTAGAAATGTAAAGGGAACAGAACCAGGCCATGTGCAAGAGCTACTGAAATCTCACTAGGTATGTCCTTCTACTAGTTACATCTTTTAGATATATAATGCACTGCCAGTCTAATAGCAGTAGATAAGAATTACTACTTTTTTTTAACATAGATCCTTTAATTTAGGGATTTCCAGCAGTATGCTAGTGTTCGGGTCTTTTCCTCCACTATTTGTAAATCAAAGTCTTAAGCTGTAGTGCTTTATTGAGTACAGTGACAAATAGGGATGAACTGCATTCTCCCCTATTGCCATAAAACTGATTTAATATTTCAATTAATCTTTGCTACACTTTCTCCAAAAATTTATGGGAATGAATTCTAAGCATAAACATCACTTGATCTATTTGTTCTCTCTAGAATTCCTTTATACCGTTCTCAAAGTCGAGTATTACTTCCAGTAACTACAACACAGGGGTATCAGATGAGATTACCTTAACAACAGGATTTTCACTTTTTCATTAAATACTTTTGCATTCCTCTTTCCATAAGATGGCTCTTTGCAGCTCTGTAGAGGCTGGGAATTGCATAGCAATCTATCCTTTAATACAAAATTAAAATAATCAACATTTGTTGATATTGTGAGGCATTTTTGTCCATGTGTTTTTTTTTGTTATGTGAAGTGCTCCGGTCCCTGCTTCCTTGTAATGGTTCTTCACGGTCATATTTCAGTCGAGAGGAGACATACAACTCTTATTGGACTACACGAAGCCAGCCCCAAAGCAGTGAGATGGATGAGAATGTGGATGGGTGGATTGTTAACATATATTTTCTGAAATCGAATGCTTTTTCATGAGTTATTTTCCTCTAAACTGGCATCTTAAATGCACTAAATGTAGCAAGCAATTAACCATGCTTGCACATTAGCAATCTATTTGTGGAAGCGCACAGTATGAGTTCCCACTCCACAGTTCACCACGCAGTCATTGGCTGCTCACCCTGCAGTCATTGCACTCACTGGCAAGGAATGTACTGACTTCATAGACTTCAGGTCATCCACCAGTAGCCTTCTACTGTGAGCCATAAGGAGCTGGATTAAATCGGGTACTTTGTGGCATAAAACATCCTATCCTGAGGAGTGGTCTCAAATGAAAATAAATAAAGAAAATACTATGAGGAAAAGTGTCTTTATCTCTTCCTGTCTCCCCCCTTCTGGCCATTCTTTCTGTATGAGTTTCTGACCTAACAATGACTTTTGACTCCAGTGCCAGTGGAGGCTCCAGGTAAGACCCCCATTGGGTAGTGGTAGCTGCAAAGAGCACACTGCTTGTCAGAAACCCAGTGAGTTCTAAGCTCAGGGCAAGATTTCTTTCTTCAGATTTTACAGACCCAATTAGAAAGTACCTAAAAGCACAGTTGATTCTATTTGTAGGAGTCCTGTCAGTATGCAGTTACATTAAGAAAAAAGAGGGTCACCTCACTGCTGCATTCTCCAGGTCACGCACTGAGTGGCCAAGTAGGTATGGGGTGCAACCTTTCCCTATGCTTTTTCTGTGCAGCAGTTTCTGGTTTTCCTTCCTTATTGCATACGTCTTCTCTATGCGCTTGACTACAATGGGTAGTTAGGCATGTTTAAAATACTAGAATAAAAAGGAAGAAATATCCAGCCTACAGCACTGAAAGAATAGTTGTAATATCAAAGATTTTTTCTCCTCTGTTTCTGCACTCTCTCTCCATTTAACTAACTTTGCAGTTCAAGAAACCAAGTTATGGGCCTTACAGTACCTCTCATTTAAGCTTTTTGAGCTCAGCTTTAGCTGAACAAGCTGGCTGCTTGCTTGGGCTGATGGGAGAGGATTCTCTTTGCAGTGGACTTGGAGGGGAGGAGGAAATGGCGAACTGGGAGAGTCTGCTGAGAGAAATGGCAGAGATTGCATCTGCTGCTGATAAGAGCAAGCAGACAGTGCTTTTTATTCCACTTTACAATGTAGAGACATATTAGCATCTAAAATATTTTTGGAAACAGGGGGTATAGCTAAGGTAGTTCTTTCATCTGTCACTAAAGAAAAATGTACTAAAACCTTCAAAGGCAGCGCTGTTATCTGTGCATTTGATGCTTCTAGAGTCATTAGATAATTTAGTGGCTCGTAGCAGAGTCTAAACCTGGGACCACTATCTGCAAACTTCACTTAATGTGCAGCATTTCTGTCCATTTATTAAGTGATGCTTTTACACTCGGGCTCTCTGGTCTGTGCTTTCCCTCTGTTGGTTGCCAGATGGAATTTAAGTCTTGCTTCATTCATCCCTAAATGGCTTGGGCCGTGTTTGACTCCTGCCTCGTGCTATCATCATGCATCCAGCAGAGGTGTATGAGACGTCACTGCTACGCTCCACAAGTTGCTGAGATATTTTCACTGAATTTGCTGGAAGGAGTAATTGATTCTCCTCCTCTCTGGAAAAGGAACCACGGTGTCTTGGCCCTTCTGGCACAAGATGACACTTCCCTTCTTGCACATGTCTAACGAGGAGATGGGGTGAGCTATGTCAAGGCTATGGGAGGTGAATCTTCCCTTGGAGGGACAGAGGACACAACGTTGTTGGGACACTGTCTGGTGTGGAGCTGTAAGGTGGGCTGGGAGTGTCTGCAGTACTGCCTGGAAGGGGAAGAAATGAAAAGTGCAGCTCCCAGGAGATGAATGCTGATATTCTGATATTCAGAAGACATTCAACGATGTTGAAAATGTGGATCAAATGTGATATTGGCATAACATTATCCCCATGAAGCTGATGATAATCGTGTCCTACTGCTGCTACAAAGCTCTGTGCACAATTATAGAGGTCCAGTACAATTAGCATCAGCTAAATTAGGTTAAAAATAATCAACAGGAGGCTGTCATTTTGAGTGTCAGTTTAGATAACACAGGGGATTTTTGTAGATCTCGCTGGGAAGGGAAATAGTTGGCTCTTCTTGCTTCTGGTTCACACAGCGAGGGCACAGATGCCTGGCATTTTTTCAGTCGCGTTGCTGCAAGTGGCACCATGTTGCCACATGGTGCAGTGCCAAGCTGGCATCCTCGCTCTCCTCTCTCCCAGCTTTAGGTTCCAGCAGATGAAGTCCTCACTCGTTCCTCCTCTCACCTGCCAGCATGGGCTGACAGTGGGCAAACATGGGAGAGGCCTATTTAAAAACAGCATTGCTCCTTTCATGCCTTCCTCTGTGAAGCACTCTGCAACGTGTGGCAGGACCGTTTCCTATTGAAACACAGCAGGCAACTCTGACTGGCATCCCAGGCAGCCCCACTGCTTCAGAGAGCTGAGGGAGCTTTGTCTGCTGTGTCCTCATTTGGCCATGGTGGCCCTTGGCCTGTTCTCAGGGCTAGTCCAGCTCTCAGAAGGCAGGATCTTCAGGGGCAACAGCAACTGCAACTTGCAATTTCCTAGAGAGATGCTAAAGCTTGATGTTGGTCTGCAAACTACTGGGAGCACCTGCTACCTTGTAGTCTGTTGTATTGTGTTTTGCTTTTTTTTTTTCAACTAGATACCACAAGAGCTGAGCATCTGCAGTTCCCTTTCACTCTGGAAAGCCCGAGATGGAGGCCAGCTTTAGTCAGTTGGCGTTAGACCATCGTTTTGGCCAGGTGTTACTTGTCAGTAGCAAGGATACAGACAGACACACCTTTCCAAAAGAAAAACAGCCTTGGTGTTCCTGTGCTGAGGTGTCCAGGCTTCCATATTGATTCCATCATCTTTCCCCAGGACCTGGAGTATGGGGCAAATAGTTCCTTGTTTACTGACGTAGGAGAAAAAAATCCGTTATCTCCATTCAGATCTTTTTTCATTTTGATTAAACGATACTGCATCCACAAAGTCATTAGAGTTCCCAGTACTTTGCAATTAATCATGAAAAGAATAAATGAATCATTGATTTAACATTAAGGGAGCTTGTTTTTTCTGTGTATTCTCTTGCCAACTTCTGTTACAGTAACTATTCAATAAAAAATAAAATCAAACATTTGGTCTTTTTTTAGCACGGGCCTCAAACTTCATAAATATCAATACACATACAGCCAAGCAAATCTTGCTGATGGGGAACTCTAGCTGACAATGTATCTAGAAATGGAGGTTTTCAGCAGAAAGCAGTGGTGAACATAACAGGGAGATATTATCTGGCCTACACTGAAAGATGTGCAATAGCTTTTTGTCAGGGTGTGTGTGTGTGTTAAACTACTTATGCACTTCTAGCCCAAAATGTGCAGAGGTATTGATGCTGCTGACTGATGAGATATTTGTGTCCACACATAAACTGCATTCACTGGAAAAGAAAACCAGGGAATTCTACAAATATTGCAGATGTACATAAAAGGTGAAGGTTATGAACTGAAGTGCTGTGTAGCTGGCTGTAGCTTTGATCTTTATGACCCATGAACTTTTGTGCACTAGGCAGTATGAGTGAAAAAGGCTGCAGCAGGTGAGGGTAGAAGAGGATCATTGTTTCCCTTGCTCACATCTGGTCACGATTTCCCACTTCATGCTCAGCATCTGCCATTTCCATTTCTTGTGTGACTGCTCCCCAGTTAGACCAGCTTGCTGATATGGCAGAAAAGTTTGTTTTTATTTGGTGAGTTACTTTTCTATGAGCTCAGTGAACTGGGCCTATGCATTGTACAGCTGCACAACCTGAGGCGAGGGAGGCTGCTGTAGTACATGACGGGAATGGGAAAGGGGGAATGGGGCTTATTTTTTTGGCAAGAGTCCACAGCTAGATTGGATGTAATGTAAGTCAAATCTATAGCTTTAAAAGGGAACACTGCTGATGTGCCTAATGAACCATGAAGTTGTGCAGCCTTTCCATCATTAACACAGTCTCTACCCAAGCCAACTCCCTGTCCTCAATTTACAGAAACATCACTGGACCAAGATTTTATGAAATCCTGTCGTTGGCCACCAGTTCATAATGTGTTGGTTCTGGTGCAGATGTGCAGGCATGTGAGAACATGGAGGCCCCGGCACTGGGATCCAGGCTGCTGAATCAGGCCTGGCTTTTCCCTTACGTCATCTACAGGTGAAATAGAATTTCAGGCTTATAAAAATGTTAAAAAAAATAAAAATGGTAAAACATAGGTATTTCCATAAATCATTTTAAGGAGAATTGGTGATGAATGAGTGTGTTTAAATTTTAGAATCATATTTCTGCTAACTTCCTGGAAGGGGAATCCCATAATTCACCGGAGTCTTATTCTTGTGAATTACTGTCTTCATCATTTAAGGAATATTTCATCTTCTGAAGATGATCTCCAGTGACTGGAACCCGTATTTGGCTTTCAGCTGTATTTCTTTTTATCTTCCTTAATGTCTGTTGCACAGTTCAGTCCAGCAGATTGGATTCCCTGGTTTCTGCTTTCTGGAACTTGTTTATTCAAAAGTTTACTGCTTAAGCAAACACAGTAAAGCTGGTTGACCAGCATCAGTATTCTCCCTTCTTCCTTGTGGTTATCACTTTTACTTCGCCAGCACTACCTATGGCTCCTGAGCAGTGCTATACTGTATCTTACTTCCAAAGCAGATGAACTGCCGCTGCCTCAAGAACACATAATGTCCTAAAAGGAAGCCATTCAGTGCACCTAAATATCCAGTGGTGAGACCAGTCTAGAGAGGATGCCCAGTCTTTGTGACACAGACATTTAATAGCACCGCATCTGGCCTGGGTGCCAGGAGGGGAGGGTCCTTGTGGCAGCTAGGAGCCTGGTTCCAACATAAATCCTCCTGGGAAGAAGTGCTGTGCTTCCCAAGGCAGGTTTTATGGGATCTTCCATCTGAAGATCAGCTGTTCATCTGATTCACAGTTGGGTGAAGGGCAAGTTCTATATTCTGTACTCGCTCTCAAAAGTGAGGATAATAACACAGAAGTTATCTTCTCTGAGTGTTGATTAATATTCAAATACTGCTTTGATCCTATGGAGTGCTGAGGATTCTTGTTATACATAATCCCTATAATTCTATTGTGCTGTGAATCAAATAAAATTGCAAGCATCTTCTGTTCAGATCCAGAATCAAAATAGATCTAAAATGCTTTGTCTGTACATAGTGGAGGAAATTAAGCTTATCTACAGCATTTTTTTTTCCCCTGGGATAAGTGATCCAAAGTCCACTCAAGTCTGTGGGGGTCTTTCTTCATGCCAGTAGCTTTGAATTGAAGAAGTGGAGGCAGGTAAACCAAACAAAATGGAATAGGAATCACTGTGATACTACTTCCAGTTCTTGTCCACGACATTTGCTAAGCCCCAGATCTCTTTAAATCTGTGCTGGTTTTTGCTTATAGCAGTTGCCATGGATGTAAGAAGGGAATAAAGTGACTGCAACAAGATTACTAGATAGGCATTAAATCTCAGATCTGAGGCAGCTCTGATTTCACTCCGTTGCATGACATGGACCCACTGATACACTAAGATCTTCCTAGGAAGTTCTCTTTTTGGTTCTTCCCGTGCATTCATTTTTTTTTCCAAAATGTGCCTCTCTGAAATGTCTCAGAAATATCTGCGTCTGATGAGAAGTGGAGCCCTTAGAGATGGGTTAGTGAGCAGAGCAAGGATATTTAAAATGGATGATAGATGAATGCCATTACAGAGCTATTACCATCACACAAAATGCAGCTTAAATATCTTAAGGATATGCATGGTTTACTGCTCAGGAAATGGCTGTTAGCAGGGGACGTGAGCAGGGAGCGGTGCCACTGCTGGCACAGTGCTAGGCCTGCGAGCAGGGCGATGCTCCCAGACACCTCGGTGTATCCCATTTGTGGTGGGGGTGGGCAGTAACGTGTCTGCTCACAGCTCTGATTTCCAGCTGCTAATTAGATACCTGGGCTGAGATTTTCCTACTGCTTAAATGAGCATCACAGGGTGATGAACAAATCTGACAGTCTTTGCATGCCCCTGTGCAGCATGGCACGTCCTAGTGCTCAGGCGAGTGTTGGCCATGCTCTGGGCAATAGTGCATAGCAGGCTGTGCTTGATCTGTGCTGTGAGATGCTTTTCTGAGAGCAGGGCATGCTGTGAGATGCAGCCTAGGGAAGCCTCAAAGCCCCATGAGCACCTTGACTGCGGGGCCAGCTTGGAGCAGGCATTAAGTACAGCTCCTGGCTGCATGGGCACAGCCTGCCATCCCACAGCCCTCAGTGCCACATAGTGATAACAACAGCTTGCTTCTTGGTAAATATCTTTTAAACCAATGAATTCAAACAGCACTCTTGATGACTTTTAAAATTTAGAATGAAATGACTAAGCCGTGCATAATGGATCTCGTGCAGCTAGATGGATGCTGTGCCATTCTCTTCCTCTCAGTCATTGTCAGCTGAAGCGTTTTTCTCTTCCAATTGGTTTCCCTCCTCCTTCCCTCACTCACCCCCAGTGTACACAAGGCCTATCCAGAAGGGCTGTTGTTTATGAGGATCACCATCTTGAGTGGAGCTGGATCACAAAACCACAATCACAGAATCACAGAATGGCCCGGGTTGGAAGGGACCTCAAGGATCATGAATCTCCAACCGCCCTGCCACAGGCAGGGCCACCAACCTCCACATTTAATACTAGACCAGGCTGCCCAGGGCCCCATCCATCCTGGCCCTGAACACCTCCAGGGATGGGGCACCCACAACCTCTCTGGGTAGCCTGTTCCAGCACCTTACTACTCTCACGGTAAAGAACTTCCCCCTGACATCCCACCTAAATCTTCTCTCCTTCAACTTAAAACCATTTCCCCTTGTCCTGCTGTTATCTACCTTTCCAAAGAGTTGACTCCCCCTTTAGGTACTGAAAGGCTGCAATGAGGTCACCCTACAGCCTTCTTTTCTCCAGGCTGAACAAACCCAGCTCCCTCAGCCTGTCTTCGTTACGGGAGGTGCTCCAGCCCTCTGATGATCTTACTGGCCCTCCTCTGGACCCTCTCCAACAGCTCTCTGTCTTTCTTGTACTGGAGGCTCCAGACCTGGATGCAGTACTCCAGATGGGGCCTCACAAGGGCAGAGTAGAGAGGGACAATCACCTCTCTGTCCCTCCTGGCCACCCCTCTTCTGATGGAGCCCAGGATACTGTTTGCTTTCCGAGCTGCAGATCACATGGCAGAGCAGCACTGGGGCAGAGGGAACAGATCCTGCCCCTCAGACAGGCAAAGGAGGGATAGTGAGCTAGGCAGGAGGCCACACTGGATCAGTGCAAGTGATCAGTTTTCCAGTTCCCTTCAGATGGAAGTCGGTTATATAAGTGCTGTGTTTCTAGCCCTTACAAGATGTCACACTAAAGAAAGTAAAAATGTCTCCTTGTTTATCACAGCATTGGCTCCTTGCTGCATTCTCCATTTTCATTGATTGAATGTTTCTGTTCAGTGGCATTTTCAACATTATATTGCATATTATCTCCCAAAGCTATTATTTTGGTCCAGAAGCAAGCTGTGAAAAGTGCTGATTTTGGTAATTACTCTCCCTCAGGTTTTTGAGGCAGAAATTACTTCTAGTAGAGGATGACAGGGCTAGGTAGGCTGCTGTGAGCATCAGCCCTGGGCTGGCTAGCAGGGCTGGGTGCAGGCCCCTCAGGTGCTCTAGGCACTGGGCTGCTCCATGCCAGAGAGCATCTATGTCTATTGTTTCACTTGTATTCCTTCTCTTTTGTGATACTTTTTATGTACATTAAAAACACAAGTGGGATTATTATATATCTTAAGACTAGTTCAAACTGTTTCCCTTGATTGCTGCACTGGTTTTCAAGATGAAATTTTCCCCTTATCGGGTTTCCCACTGTTTTTACACTCATAGTAAAGCCTCTTTCATGCAAGAAATCATAGAATCAAAGAATCCTAGAATCACCAAGGTTGGAAAAGACCTCTAAGATCATCCTGTCCAACCATCCACCTATCACCAACATTGCCCACTAAACCATGTCCCTCAGTACTACATCTACACCTAATGTTTTTCTTCTCTGAAGTCTTGCAGAAAATTATCCCATAGTGGGTGTGAAGGAAGCATCTTGTGTGGTACGTACCCTCCCAGGGGCTACTGCATGTGGTAGGATGAACTTCTAGCTGTGACACCAGGTGGTAGTAATCAATGGCTACATTCTGTACTGATGAGAAAAGTAGATCAATATTGTAAACTTACCTGTGTACAAACCCTGCTTTCATCTAAGTTAACGAGGTAAAAAAGGGACTCTTCTTTATATGTATGTCAACTGCAATGTCAAAAGCTGTCTTTCCGGACAGTCACTTGAAGCAGTAGCAAGGTAGCACTGATCCTGTCTGAATCTCAGCCCATGCACACACCCTGCAAAGCTTAGCAAATCACTAGTTTGTAGAGTAAGCTGAAGAGCAATAAAGCTTAATTCTGTGAGTGGAGTGGGGGAAATCAGTGATTTCAATGTCAAGGCACTCTGCTATGGGTTCACCTCCCAGCTGGCCTTTCATGTGGTCAGAGTATCATAAAGCTGAACTGACATGGGATAGGAAAGAGTGACTGGAATAGGGTCTGCAGCTGATCAGAAATACCTGAATTAGAGATGAAGAAGAGGCAGAGTTGTGGGTTGTCCTGTGATTGTCCCAAATAAGATTTATTTGAAAATGAATATTGGTAAAACTTAGCTGAGAACTTTAAGTGAGGAAATGGCTTAGTAGTAGGTATTGGACTGCTAATCATCTGTGACACTGACTGAACCTAATGTATTGATTCCAGCAATATTTTCCTTAGCTTGTTCCAAAAACATATTTACTTTCCATTAAATTAAAAAATAAACAACAACACCTTAATGTCTGCGTATGCTCTGCAAGCATGTTGTCCTGTAAAAGGCATTGTATGCAATTAGAGTAGATGCTAGGAATATGACCTGTGTTGTTAGAGTGATTAGAGCATAAGCCTGAGTCCAGCATGGCACCTAAGTGATACCTTTATTTAAGCAATCTAACAGCACTGATGGCTTGCTCAGCCTGTGCTTTGTTGAAGCCTAACACTGAAAAATGTACAATATTTAGAAATATTCGTTGATTTATTTTACTGAACTTTTCACTTAAAATGTTCAGGAAAAAAAATGCTTTATTGCAATATCAACTGTTCTGGAATGTGATTAGTAAGGAGCTTGCAGGAATTGAATTAGCAGGCAAGAAATGGCAAAAAAGTTGTGTGACATGAGCTGCTTCATAACAACTGCTTGTCCTCTCACCACAATTCCTGGCAGAGAGTCATTGATGGTGAATGCCCACCAGATGACATGGGGCAGTTCACACTGATGTGTATGTGACAGCACAGGTTTGGGGCTGTAAGGAACCAGAAGGGCTCACTGAGAAAAGCCAGTGTATTACAGGTTATGGCTAAGAACCACAAACTTGAAGAGAACGTTTTGTTGCTAACTTTCCTTCCCCTGGAATGTGTGTGGACTTCCAGTTAAGCTGTGAATAGCATAGTGTGAGCAGCCGAAAAGCTGCCCAGCAGCATGGGTCTGCATCTTGCTGGCCCCAGGCTGGACAAACACAGACGTCCCCCTTCTTTCAGGGAATGCAGCTGACATGGCTGATCTCAGCCTCACACTGAGAACTGCTGCAAACAAAGGACAATGCTTGTTGTGCAATTTTGCATGACCAATCCTAAGAATTATTTTCTACTTCATTTATTTTGAAGCAGCATTTGCAGTGTCTGAGCTTGGACTAAATACACAAGTCTGTTTTAGACATGCCTGGATTTCTGCTGAGCATTTGTCTGCATCCAATCCTGGGTGATGATTTAAACTGTGTGTGTGAAATGCATTGGAAGGTACAGACTTTCATCTCGATTCTCATCCAAACCATAAAAATTAGCTAATTTGGTTCATCCTACAGCTTATGCAAAAAGGAGTCATATGTGTGTGTGTATAGGAGTCATTACTGAAATTTCCTCTGTTCACAGGAACCTACAAAATCCGCAACAAGGGAAGTAAGCCAAATAGCTTTGCACTCTCATCATTCTGACAGAGGCAGCCATTGGGTCCCAGCAGGGATGTTATCATCAACCAGTCTGTGTTTTGAGTGAGACACCAGGAAGCACAGTGTTCTGGGCCAGTATTCCAAGAGAACATATGGCAGTGGCTGCTCATGATGAAAGGCGATGGTGTAACAAATACTGCACCAGTGCTTTCTCACTCTACACTGAGGTATATAGTTTTCCCCACACTGGTTGATTCTAGTGCAAAGTTGTTTTGCATTTTTTACTATATTGAATTTATTTTTTTGCAATTAACCCAAGCAGGATTTGCATTCCCTATCATTAGCATTAAAATCTTGGGGCTAACAAAAAGTGAGTCTATCAGCTAGCCTCAGGAGTAGGTAACTGAGCTTTCTTACACAAGGAAATCAATGGAGACTGTCTTCTATTGTAAGATGTCTTTTAATTTTGATGGCTTTACGCATTATGTTTGATAAAGTAGTTTACCACAAGGCAAATGTGGTAGCTACTGCTAGAGTGATGAATGAGCTAACACTTCAGAGCAAATCTAGTGGAAAAGAGCACTTATCACTACGGTGTTTTTACCATTTGAACTCACACTGAAAGTCATTTTGGTCTGCTACCCTGAACTTTGACATTTCTGCATCATCACTGCCGTGCTGTCCTCTTTGCATGTAGCTGAGTATCAAAATAGACTTTTTGAAGTGCGCCTCCAGACTTGTGGAACAAGATGAAAGCATGCGGCTTGGCTTATTCATGTTCTGATGGTCTGAAGAGGATAAAGAACTTCGTCTTATGAGAATGTCAATTCATTTGCTAAAGAGCACTTTCTCAGCTGGCAATAATGACTTGATTCCTAGCGACAGTGTTCTGACTTCATGGATGTCCCTAGCAATTTGAGCATTAGGACACTGTAGGAGAACCAGAACTTTACAGCAGATATATAGTTACCTGGCCTAGCATTTTTCCTGTTGTCTAGGGCCCAGGAGTAGAGCACGTTTCCCTTCAACTTAGAATGACATCATTATTCATGGAAATTATTTTCTTAATGTACATACACGTTGGTTTTGTTTGTTTTCCAGTCTGTAACCAAAGTACCAGTGCTACACTTCCAGCGCCGTTTCTTCTGTAGGTGGGATTATAAACAAGAATTGCCAAAGCATGTCAACATGAAGCATGGCTGTTCACAGTCAGATGTTGCACGGGGGTGTCTTCATTAAAGTGCTGTATTAGTCGCTTTCTTTATGGTGCTCTCCCGCAGTGCAAGCGTTCTGGATCAGAACAGACCTGCCATTTCACATGTGCGCCAGCTGTTTCCTTCACCCACCACAGTCAGGCCTAGCACTTTTTTTTATTTTTAATGAGTTATGTGTGTGGAAAGCACAAAAATAAAAGGCCAAGGAAGATTGTTAGATTGTTTCCAGCATGGAGAAGCTGGGTAAGATCACAGAAAAGCATAAGAAAGTTCTTCACAGCTGCATGCAATGAAGACTGACTCATTTCCCCAACTGCTCATTGTGTCGGGCTGACAACAGGGAGGTTGTTTTTGTTTCTGAGAGCACAGAAGACTTCTGTCCAGTTCTCTGTTCTCCCTTTGTTCTTGCTCTCCTGTTTGCTTGGCTCTTTATTCTCTGATTTCGATTATGGATTTAACATCCTTCAGAGACACTTCCCACCTCCACCTCTCTCATCTTAAAACCTCCCATGGTTCAGTGCTCAGACTGGCAGCCCCAGGATGCCTGGTCATGGCCTTGATGCATGTGGTAGTCAAGCAAGCTAAACTCGTAACAAAGCACTGCCCAGTACGTATTTCTCATGCAGAGAGGTAAAGCTGTGCCTACTGGAGCTGAGGAAGCAATGGAAATAGTGTGTATTCATAAGGACTGGCTCAAGCTGAGTAGCCCCACCATGACGGTACGTGTACAGCATGCACATGCCCTGCCTGCCTTCAGCAACTCCAGGTGCCCTTTACCTGTGCTCGGTGGCACACTTGCAAGGAGCACTGACACTACACCTTGTTTTCTACCAACATCTTGTCTCCTTCATCCAGCAGAGCCATCCCAGAACAGGTGTAGATCAATCACACTGTCCTGACAGTGGGACTGATTTGCAGGCATTGCACTCATGTTCAAAAATTCTTACCTGGTGGTGCTTGGAGCCTCTCATCCCATGCTGTATTTGAAGCAGGGCTTGCAGAGCAGGACTCCTGCTTTATTTTGAAATCCTGCTCCAGCTTAGAAAGAACTAGCATGATCATGACAGCAAATCTGAGCACCAAGCTGTTCCTGCTGAGCTGCACAGCAATTTGAAGAAAGCTTGCTGACAGTAGCAAACACTTGCTGGCCTGTGCACAGGAATTTCAGCTCTGGGCATGCAACCAACTGAGCATGTAAGCTTCTGTTTCTTTCTTTGAACCATCCCTCTGCTTCAAATAATCTTCAGAGAAAAGGATTCAAAACGTCGATATCAAAATTCTGTATCCAGTGGTCTTGAAAAACCATAAAAAAAGCAAGATCTGGCCCAAAGCTAAGGCTGTGGGGACAGAGGGGGGCTGGTGCTCACCTTGCTTGTCTCACTCAGAACAGAGTCAGGCCTTGGAAAGTGGCACTGAGTTCACACAGATGAAGCGAAGCAGCATTTGAAAGTTCCTACCCTCTAATTATGCCTGAGCAGTATTTGCAACATTGATTGCTACTGTACTGGACATAAGGATGGGTTAAAGCCCTGGAGGTCACCCAATGGGGTAGATTCTTGTTTCCTGAAATGATAGAGCCCAACAGATAGGCAAAGTGGAAGAACTTGCTCAATCTCTTAATTATATAACAACATAAATATAACAGTCACTTTTCTTAGCATCAGGTACATGTTCTGGAATTGGTTTCACGTAATGTGAAGTGTTGCTCTCCATTTCCCTTCTCAGTTTTAACAGTTGATGTAATCGCAGCTTTGCAAACTGTGGTTGCATAGTAATGCAGTTGCTTCTGTATCAAGTAAAGTACTTAGTGCTGTTCATGATATCCTACTGTAATACTTGAGTAAGCGACCACAGAAACGAAACCAACTTGTGGTGCAGAACACTTGTTTGGTGGTTTCATGAAAGGGACTAATGATTAGACAGTCCTGGAGAAAGGATCTTAATTTATGATGAAAAATACTTTATTTATTAAGACTGTGTGTCTCTATTTCAGGTATGGAAATTGCTGCAGTAAGGACCCACTACCAGATAGGGGGTTGCAGTGCCATTTGCAGCATTCTTGCATGCCTGTCCACCAGGCTGTACCGAGTTAGCTTTGTCAGGATGAAGGGTTTCATTCTACCTCACCTCAGGAGTCGATCATACTAAAATATTGCTCTTTTTCTGACTTTTGTTTATGTCCTGTGAGAAGCCCTGCCTGCCGCCTGGCCTCCCACAGCACAGGGCCGAGCAGAGTTAAGTGAGGTGGAGGCAGCAGACGTGACAGCAGGGGAGTGAACTGATACCTGGGGGTTTGCCACATGGTATTACAGTTATCTCCTTAAGCTGCGAGGCAGAAATCTTGCTGGATAATGGGAAAGTAAGCTTAGCTGGTGGGAGTTATGTGTTCATCTCTGAAACACCTGCGTGTCTGAGTAACGCTTTAAGAAGAGCTGGTCAGAAGAATAGTTTTCCTGTAAGAAATACCATAGAAAGTCCATCTTTGTTACTTTGTACAGAACACTGATCTTTTGGGGTGGGGAAGGAAGAGAAATTGCTATGCCTCATTGTAAATGGTCAGTGGAACAGTGAAAACCTCTGCTTGGAAACATAGGATAGGTCCTCAGGAGAGCTTTGAATATCATCCACTACATCTGGCCTGTATATAAACTGGGAGGTTTAAGTGATCAAAGCCTGCTTTTATCTGTGGTAAGATCCCAATTCAGATGCACTTGCTGCTGCTCATATCCATGGTGTACTTAGTCCAACAGGTTAATTTAACACCTCACCCCAGTGCAGGGTGGGAGACTTCCCTCCATGGGAATTGCCTTGCTGTGTCTCCTTCACTTGGGTGTGCAGGGGTTTGAATCAAACCACAATCGTCCCTCCCAGCTCATACTGCCATATGGTCTTTAACAGAAACAATCAAATGCAGCCCTGAGCTTCTCATTTTCCCCAAGACTCACTAAAATACAGTGTAGTGTGCAGTATCTGTAGATGATTCTGTGCACAAAGGAGTATATTGATGCCTCTGCAAAATATCATATTGGGGTCACTTCTGAAACATCTGGTCAAACTTCAGCTGAAAGGCGAAGCAGACTGTTTTGTTTCCAGCTCAGGCATTTCCTTTATTTGAAATGGAACTTTGAGAGCCTTCATTAGCAGTAAACCAGGGTGCAAGCTGACACATGGATTCGCTGGTGTTCTGCTTACAGTGGTTCAGAGTTTGGCCTGTTTTCTTGCACCATGTATTGACAAATCCACCTCCCAAAACAAAGCTCACAGGCTTTGTTTTTTACAGAAATGCTGGCCTATCCAGTGACACAAGACCTTGAAGATGCATGTGTGTGCGTGCCATTCAAGTCAACAGAGCTGTTTCTGTGCCTGAAGTAGAGCACATTGACTACTTGATCCAGGTTATTGACAGAGCTGGAATAAGCAAGTATTTCTGGATTTATTTTTTGTGCTGAGGACAAAGAAAACATCAGAAGTGTTTGTTCAACTAAACTGACATACACCCACCCCAGAAAGTATTTGCATTTTGCCTGGGTTTAATTTATTTCAGGCTTTTCTATTGCACTCACAGAAGGACAACACATCCCAGTCTGAGTGCTCATAGGCACATAGCTTTAGCAGCAATTAGTTCCACTGATAGGTTATCTGCACAGCTGCCAGAGATATTGATGAGGAAAAAAAAGCTGTTTGGAATAGTGACATCTGAAACAACTGGTTTTAAAACAGGTAGAAATATAGCTATTGATTGATGGGAGGGAATTATTCTGGCCTCTAAGTGTACAATTTTGCTTTCTTAGCTCAGTGAGACAATGCTGAAGTTTTCAGAAAGGAAAAAAGAAAAGCAGCAGGGGGTGATTGAATATCTTTTGGAGAAAACTACAGAGTATAGGAAGCCAGAGTTATTTTCCTGATTACTTCTCAACCATCCAAATCTGATATTGAAAACACTTACACCCACACTGGGGGTAAGATGTAAGAGACGCCATTGTTCAGAACCTATCTGGGAAGGCCATATACACCGGGAAGAGGAAAGTAACTGCTTTGCTGGGACTAGAAGATGGGTAGGTCAGATCTGTAGGCTGAGGAACATGGAAATTAAAAATGACTTGTGGTGTTGGTAAACGACTGAGAAATCAGTACTAGGATTTGTTCCAGAATCAAGCCAAAAACCAAGTGCCAGTCATAGGGGATTCACCTAGTATGTCCTTTCTTCAGGCCTCTGATATCTGCCTTCATTCATGACCACACAGAGGGATGGCACACAGCACTATGTCAAACCCCCACATCAGGAGAAATTTTAGTGAGATAGCTTACTTTGTTCTTTTCAGAGTAGCTAAAGAACAAATGTCTGCCTCTGTTTTCCCTTTGTCAGCCGGCCATGGCAAGAGCAAGCAAATTTACTGTCTATAGACATATGATTCAGTCCATGTATTGAGTGTACCAGTTACCATGCATGGCCTGATAGGTATGGCAGTTACACTCCACCTGCTGAACCAGGCAGCTGCGTGGAGATGTTAACCAGAGTCATGTGCTGATGATGCTCTTATCGATAAGAACAAAAAGTTTCTGAACAGATCCCTCCCGAGCAAAAGAAAAACTCTAGGACTTTATCATGAACAGCTCGTCAGCTGCAGCAGCTACGGATTTGAGCATGGAAACTTGGCATGGAAACGGCCTTTCATCAGAATAATGTCACTGAGCATTCCCATGAAAAACTGCATTTGATCAGCAGCAGAGCTGGAAAACGTTGTCTTGCAGAGGCTGCAGCCCTGCATCCGGTTCTGCTGCGCGTGAATACGATCGTTATCATTAATTATCCCAGGCTGTTATTCGTGAGGCGGGAGTGCGGCAGAACTCCCGTGAGGGCAGAGAGAACGCTGGGGGGTTTGTAAACAGAGGAAGAAAACGCTGTGGGACCGCGCGGCTCTGAGGGCAGCGAGGGGAGGTGCTGGTGGGGCAGCTGCAAGCCTGGTGGGATTTCCCGTGCACTCTGCTATTCCCGATTTTTGGAACGCGCTACCCAGGAAGTGCTCTGCAGGAACGGGGACGGTAGGTGCGGCCGCCCAGCAGGGCGCGGGTAGGCCGCGGGGAGCAAGCGGGCCCGATTCCGCCGCGGGGCCGCTCCGCCATGGACGGTGGCACAGCGCCCTCTGGCGGCCGCTGCGTGCAGGCGATGTGCGTGTCAGCGCTGCTCCGCCGCCTTCAGTCAGATTCAGCCTGGTACCGCCTTGCTAAACCTTACACAACCTGCACGTCAGCTCATCATCAAATGCATCTGCGGCTGTAAATTATTATCGCAGATAGAATCATAGAATCACAGAATCCTTAGAATTGAAAGGGACCTTTAAAGGCTATGTAGCCCAACTCCCCTGCACTGCGCAGGGACACCACAGATGGATCAGGTTGCTGAGGGCCTGATCAGCCTGGCTTTGAAAGTCTCCAGGGATGGAGCATCCACCACATCTCTGGGCAATCTGTGCCAGTGCCTCACCACCCTCACTGTAAAAGACTTTTTCCTTATATCCAACCTAAATCTCCCCTCTTTAAGCTTGAAGCCATTTCCCCTTGTTCTATCACCACAGACCCTGCTAAAGAGTCTGTCCACTTCTTTCCCATAGCTCCCCTTCGTATATTGCAAGGCTGCTATCAGATACATTGGGAGGGTTTATTTGCCTGGTGAGTCTGGAGTGTTTTGGAGATGCCTCGGAGACTCTGAAAGCTGATGAGATAGCCTGTGGTAATCAGAAGCCTCCAAACAAGTATGTTAATGTCAGTCTGTTGTTCCAAGCTTTTATTTCTTGCCAATAGGTGCTGACAACTTAATGAAGGAACCTTCCAGTTCCACAGACATAGCAGAATAGCTCCCACTTCTGCAATGCTCCACACATCTCAGCTGCAGCAGGTGAGAGGGACCTGTAGGAATACAGCCTGGATTAATTACTCTTGTCATAATTAGGGGCCACATACAGGACAGGAGGTGCAGTAGAGAGGAAAGTAGTATCAGAGGCAAATCCTGTTCTCTAAGCTGTACGTCTGTAGCAGTGTGGAGCAGCTAAGCCCTGCACAGCAGATTTAGCTCACTGCCTTGCTCTGGTGGGCAGGGTGAACATGCAATGCAGCATGCTTAGGCTGGTGAATACATCAGATGCAACCGAGCACCAGTGAAATTAGAAGAGCCAGCATAGCAAGCTGGGGAGAAGAGCAACACGCGCTCCTCTATCAGCCGATAGGCTGAAACAGCAGTTCTGTTTTCATTCCCAGATTAGTGGCTAACAGAACACTGCTTCTCAGGCAATAAAAGCTAAATGTGCAGAAAGCAAAGGTAGTGCTTTGAATGTGCTGCGGTCCTTCCAACAAACACAAGTTTAGTACCCATTCTGCCTTTAGGTAGTGGAGTTACTGTGGTCATGTCATGTCTTTGCCTACACAAACATATTGATTGTGCCCAACTCCACTAAAAGCAATTTATAAACAGAAAATACCAATAGTACAACCAGTAGCATTTTGCCCACAGCAACATCTGTGCTTCAAGCTGCTTATTTCCATACTAAACAGTACAAATCTGTTGATTTGATAACGGTGTCAAATGGTAAATCTGGATCAGCTCTGCATATATCCAAGATTAAGCATTTCTGAGGCAAAGCCTTCAACTCCATTAAAGAAGAAATAGGCCTTAATTCTAGTCTCGTTATAGTGGAGTTAGTGCAGTTTGCTGTTGTGCAGATATCACATCATCTTTACTGAGTGGTGAGTGCAAAGGTACATCAGCCTGAGCTCAGCTCCAACAGCTGCAGCTCTTCGAGTGCATTTTGCTAACATTTTTCAGGACTCAGGCCCTCAGGAAAGACTGGAGGGGCACGGAATGAATTGTGGCACTGTTTACTGACCACCTTGCAATGGAAGCATCCTATAAGCTGACTATGGAAAGAAAACATACACTCATCCACAGACTACCTACATGAGAACTATTACAATAATCAGACATAAAGACAAGACACACTTAAATATGAATTTTATTGCTAATTATATTTTGCTAAAAATTAGTAAGGATGTATAGGAAAAGCAGCATTTATGGTAGTGAGCAAAAAAAAGAATGATCTAGAATGGGGGGGAAAAAAGCATTTCCTGCATGCTACCCTCCATGATATATACATATATCTTGGTCATATCATGAAGAGGAAAAGACACAGACACATTTGAAGAAAACAGGCGTGTAGTCTTGCCTGACTGGTTGAATCTTCACCTATTGAATCGTCATTCCTAAGCCCTTCCCCCCTCACAGAGGCTAGCTCCTCAGACCCTCTCCTTTAAGCAGTGGAAGCTGATACGTTCTCACGTCACTAAGAATTTTGCAGGCAGCCCTGCTTCAGTTCTTTAAGATGGTTTGGCTTACCAGAGGGCTGAGTGCTTCCACCCCATTCTCAAAAAGCTTGGCTGCATCCATGGTTTTTGAGTCTCCCTGCAAATGTGTAGACTTGAGACCTCTGTAAGCCCTGCCATTTAATTCTGAACAGACTTTAACTGCTGTGGAACAGATTTTGTCATCCTTAACTGATAGCATGCATTGCGAAAAGCAGTGACACTGCAGTGGAGGTGGGGTTCCCACAGCTGTAAGAGGTATTAGGCCCCAGCTAGGAAAGTACGTGCCTGGTTCTGTACAGGTATAGTTGGCATTGCTGCAGCATGAAGAGCACCATTCAGAAAAAAAGCACAAGTTTAGGATGATAATTTTGATTCATTTTGAAAATGATCAATTTGTATTTTCTTTGCTTGAGAAATTCACTATTTCATAAGGCTATATCTTTAATGGAAACTTGATTCAGTTTGATCTTTAAAGTAGATCATTTCTTGCTTTGATTTTAAACCCAAGAATCATAGAATAGAATGACAGACTCACCAAGGTTGGAAAAGACCACCAAGATCATCCAGTCCAACCATACACCTACTACCAATAGTTCCCCACTAAGCCATGTCCCTTAGTACCGCATTACACATTTGTGAACACCTCCAGGGAAGGTGACACACGCACCTCCCTGGGCAGCCCGTTCCAGCACCTGACCACTCTTACAGAGAAAAATCTTTTCTAATATCCAACCTGAACCTCCCCTGGTGCTACTTGAGGCCATTCCCTCTCATCCTATCACTGTGAGAAGAGGCTGACCCCTACCTCACCACAGCCTCCTTTCAAGGAGTTGTAGGGAGTGATAAGGTTTCCCCTGAGCCTCTTCTTCTCCAGACCAATATCTTTATCTTAAATACTTGACTTGAAGAAGCTGAGCTCTCAGATACAGTTAGCTCTTGAGAACACAACATACACGTTCTCCTGCTGCGCACAACAGCTCTTTTTTCTTAAAAACAAAATGAAAATAATCCTCTGAACTCACTAGCTGGTTCACTTGGTGCTATTCTTTAACAATCACTATGAAATTCAAAAGGAATCAGAATTATGTTCAATTGTTTTATTTCCTTCCCCTCTTACAAGCTAAATATCACAGAAGGAGATGGAAGCATTCTGCATCTAGTTATATAGACGCACAACTAAACAGCAGTGTAGACATACAATCAATGATCTCAAGCCTTAAAAACTGTAGAAATGTTTCTTTGCCAAAATTCCAGGCAGTCACCATCTCCTTCTGAGCTCAAAGGTACCAGGCCTCTATGAGAACTTAAGTAGAGCACTCTTCCTTCCTTTTGTCCTTTTATCAATAGGAAACTTCTGCTCTAGTCCTTTTTGGAACCTGCAGCAAGTGAAGTCCTTTTAGTGCACACCACTGGCAGAACATATGCACCTTTTATTAATCTCTGAAAGGACATGCATGGACACTGATATATGGCTCCAAGCCAAAGTTTCTTGAAAGTTTACATCCCCTGGATTAGGCTCACTTTTAGTAATACAGCCAAGATAACATATGTCTGTTTCCTTCCCATTATTTCAGTTTGTTGGAGACGGTCCTTAGAGTCAGAAAATTTAATGCTTCTGCCTGGCTGTTATCCAAATTCTTGTCTAAGACCTCTATTGCTTAAATATGTAGGATACAGCCACAACAGCTTTTGGATGAAATGAAAAAGGTCAGAGCTTGATCTAAATTTATGTGGGTGCAAATTTTCATTTATTTTCATCTTTCGTAACATACCTGAAAGCCTCTGAACCTCAAAGGAATGAATCTCCTTCTGAATGAAAGCATATAAAGAAGCCTTAACATATTAAAACAGTATGATTACAGGAAGCTGAAATTGGAAGTATAAAAATAAGACCTCTTAATATAAAGAACTCATCTTGGGCACCCTGCCTCTTTTACCTGATTAAGGAAGCCACGTGCGTTTCTTCTCAGCTTTCCGTCCTCTGCCAAGCACAGCTCAGCATGGATTAAAACAGGATAATGAACCAGGCCACAACACACACAACAGCTGCCCTCTGGGTTACAGTCCATAGCACAGCAGCTTGCAGGAGCACGTTGTGTAAGGAACCAGACATAAAAGCAGAGCCAGCCAGGTTCCCTGGAGTGTTTTCCCTAATTCACGAAAGGGAAGAAGCAGCCTGTTATAGGTTAGGGGGAAGTGTGCACGGAACAAACCCAGCCTCAGCTGTGCTTGAACCTAGTTGCAGGTAATGAACCTGGATCAGGACACCTCAGAGGCTGAGAAAAGGCAGACACTACCCCAGCAATGGCAAGGCAGCTGATTTCAAAGTTCCTGTCTGCAAGGTCTGCTTGTGCTGTTTGTGCCTCTTCCCTTTTGGCGAATACTGCATGCAGAGGGGTTCTGACAAAGTTGTTCAAGTTAGTTCTCCTGCAGACTCTGCAGAGCAGCAGCAGTCATTAAGAGCAGAGATACCAAACAATGGCCTCTTCCTCTGCAGTGCAGTTGGTTACAGTGTCTGAGGAGTCTGACTTCTACAGAAAAGGGAGATCCCTTGCAAAGGTAAAGATCCATTACTTTCCCCTGATTAGAGGAGCTGGAACAACAAATACTGGTCTTCCTTGCCACTGGTCATTCACATTTCTGGGAGAATAAGAAAAGACCACTGCTGCTTCTCAGCCGTTTGCTTCATACGTGCTCAGACAACTCCGTCTAGATGATGTGAGAAACAGGCAGAGTATTCTATCTAAGGAAATGCATTACCGTCTGCAGACAAGCTTAAAAACTACAAGTCCTTAAGCATGGCAGACTGCCTAATGCCAAGGAGTTTCTGCTGAGCTGTATGTTTGTCCAGGGGATGTTTAGAAACCAGTAGTATATATATGCTAATTCAGGTCTTCTATAAACCTTCTATTTGGACTGGATTTTAGACCCCTCAAAAAAAACCCAACACCATTCTTTCCACTGGTGTTTATGTTAACAGTATGTTCACAAGGTTACTGCTGACTGTGACCATGTTACACTGGTGCTCATATTGATCCTTATCCCTACAGAACCTACTATGTCACAAAAGAATCGAAGAGCAGCACATGCCTTTTCCAACCACTAACTGGTGCCTTTAAAATCTCCTTTGGACAGTTAAGAATCAGTTATTAAGATGTCACTACTAGAAAATAACTATTGCATTTTTGAAAGTTTAACAGTAAACAACATTGCCAATATATTATTGCACACAATAAAGGTTTCTGGAACTACAAAGATAAGGAATGGGTAGTCTAGAAGACCCAGAATAAAGATCCCAGAGCCATTCCAGTTGCTGCTCCAGCCAGCATGCCCAGTGCAAGATCTCCATCACTGTCACGGTAACGCTCTTGAATGATGACGTGGTTTGCAGGGGGTTGGCCATATGGTCCTAGGCAGTAAAAGATTGTTAGAAGGAGGGCAAAAAAAATGTAGATCATAATACCATGCATTTGGGTTTCAAAACATGTCTATTCCTTCCCTCTCTTCCTTCTGTTGAACACTGTGATGATGTCAGCTAGAAAGGTGGAACACATAGAATCATAAAATCATAGAAACATCTCTGTTTTGGATTCAGCCTCCATAATTTTAGAAAAATTACAGGAACCTAACAAGACTCCTAGCCTTATAAAAGGTCAACATCTCGGAGAAAAGCAAACGTAAAACTGAACATTATCCTGCATTTGTATTTGCAAAGAACCTAAGAATTACTTGCATCATTCCATCAGAGTTGGTGGGCTTAATGTAAGACATGGGTCTCAAAATTTAGTCAACCTTGAAATTAACACAAATAGTGAAGTTCTTCAGCAGCTTTTAAGCCAGTGGTTTGCCAGAAAATATGAATCAGTTATTTACTCTATAATTGCTCCTCAATACTTCAATTCAGACTTCACACCAGGCACTGATCTGTTACGTGGTGACAGCTGCCACATGCCTTTTCAGATGAAGACTGGCCCAGCAGTAAAGAATTAACCTAAGACTCTTAAAAACCACCAGTTAACCCCTGCTCTGCAACAGAGTTATGCAAATTCCACAGAACTCCATGCGTGTTTGTGTGATCTGTTCCTTAGGTCTTTTCTAACCTAGATGAGGAAAGCTTTAGAATCTTTCAGCTGGTGCACCTGCCTTGTCACACAAAAGATGGAAAAGGCAAATGAAGTAACCTGTCAAATGGTTAAAAAATGCCCCTCAAAAGTGAAAAAAAAATCCTACATAGAGATTCTTGTTTATGGAGCCAGAGCATACAGACTTAGTAAATTATCAATGCTAGGCTAAGCCCCGATTCTGTAGGACTGGGGTTCAGTATGCAAAGATAAACCTAAATTGAGGTAACTAAGCTAACAGCATATCGTAAACCTTTGTCTCTTTCCTCTTTTATTGAGATTGAGAGCTATAGAAGACTTTGCAAGGCTGAATATACTCATTTACAGCAATCCCAGCAAACAGAAAATGCTTTGAGAACAAAGCTACCTTTGGAATTTTTTCATTTAATTCTGGGGTCATGGCTGGACATAAGTGCTGGTAAAATTAAGCCACAGATGAAATAAGCAACAGATGAATCAAAATGTCCATCTTGTCCAATAGAGAGTACTGAGTTAATCTTGCTCTAACTCTCCTATTTTTCCTTACAAAATGTGCTGACTATTGCAGTTAAAGAGTTCTGTGTGTTTTGAAAAGAGTTTGTAAAGTAATTTACATACATTGGAATCACATTCGGGGCATTAGATCACTTAATACAAATTTCACTGAGCTCAATTTATTGTGAAAGGGTGAGGGAACTTTGGTTCCAGTTAGAAGTCAGGTTTCTTTCTATCACTGTTGTGCAGGAGTGGCAGATGGTAAAGGAACTTGAAAATGTGATATCTGAACCCAAGCCCCAGTGTCAATTACTCAGGTTTCTCCAACATGGAGAATATGGTTGATAGTGATTACCGTGGTATGGATACTGGTAGGGAACATCATAGGCTTGTCCATTGGAGGCATAGAAGACTTGAGGTCCCACAGTGGGATATGCACCGTGATACTGACCATAGCCGTAGCCATAGACCTGGTGAAATTAAAATATGTCTAAAATGTCCATTACAAAAGTATTCTGTCACGTTTCCAATTATGCACTTTGTTCAATTCTCCCTCATTTCTAATGCAGTTCAAGGTTCATTGAAATATCCAGTCTGCACTGACCTAGACTATTCCCTGGAAAGGATTCAGAACAGCCGCTTGAAAAAGAAATGCTCCTAAGCAGCAATCACCTCCCACCCTTCCTGGGTGGTGAGCATTAGACGCAGGGCCTGGATTGTCAGGCTGAGCCACAGCCCAGTGCTAGCCCTAACACAGCTCTCAGTAACCACATCTAGATCTTAGCAGTGAGGGGCTGCAGCAGAGCACGTATGGTGCATCAAGCAGTACCATCCCAAATTGCACCTTTGTGCATCACTGCACAAGTCAGAACATCCAGAAATCATCAATGCATACTGCTTCAGCCCTCATTCTGTTCCTCCTCCAGCACAGAACAACTGTGTACCCAGGAGCTGGAGTTACTTTGTTGCTATGACATCCTGTATACAACAAAATCTGTATGTGTTCCAAGTGACAGCTCCAGTCATTAAATTCTATTTTTAAAACTCCTGATTTTTACACCCTTTCAGTACTCACACAGTGGGCTGCATGACCAAGATTTTTCAAGATTAACCAAATAACTCCATCCCTCTCTCTAAGAAGCTTTATTTTCTAAGTTCACTGAGCACCCACCCTTAACATATCTCCTAGCCAAATCTGCCTTATCCCTTTCAAAGGAGATCCATTCAAATAGGAGTGAGAATGTTCTGTTAGTGCCTCATTCCCACTGTCCATCTGTACAAACCTTAAAGCTGGATGTGCCTGTGAAACACAGCACTTTGGGTGTACAGTTTGAGTGCCTGAAGGATGCCTGCTTCTGCTACCTCACTTATTTTAATGCTTCCCAACTGCAACTCTTACCTCAGGTGATGGTGTAGCATAAGCTGTATAGGGAGGAGGGGCTGAGGAAACTGCTGTCTCATCATACATCACGTCAGATCCCACGTAGCCCTGAATGCCATGGAAAGATAGCAGTCAACACCTTTTTGTGCAGACAGCCAATTAGAGAAGGAAGGGGATTAAAACTTAATGACCCCAAGAGAACATTTAGATCTGTTGCATGTTAAGAAAGCAAAGAGTGCTTCATAAAGACATGCAACAAGAAACTACTCAGAGAGCAAACCAACTGAGAGACCACAAAAGCTTGGCAGGAGCCAAGCAATTTCTTACTTGTGTGCATACAAGGCAAGTCCATATTTATTACCATATGTGTGCACACAAGCACACTGATTCCTTCCCTCTTTTCATCATCTCAGTTTTAGAAGTTACCATCATGTTCACTGTTAGTTTTCAGACTACAAACAAGTGTTCACAATTAAGCTTGCTGCTTCTTGGCACCCTAGCATAATGGTGTCAGCAAGTGCTGCAAGAGCAGATAAAGGAAACAAATGTGGTAGCCAACAGTACTACCTGCACATTTTAGCAGAACTTCTTAGCTACCTGTCACCTTCTAGCCATAAGGAGATAGAAACAAAATGCAGTCAGACGGGTTTAAATCTAGGGGTTTGGGGGTTGTTTGTTAAGGATTTACCTTTCCAATGCTACATATAATTTTGGGCCTTTTTGAAGGCAGCCTCGAAGCAAAGGTGATAACTTACCTGAATCCATCTTCAAGGAGCTCTCTACAGATGATTATGCAAAGATGTGTTCTTGTACCTAATACCAGAAGTTTATGGTGATGCTTTCTGTAACTTATCCCAAGAAAGAAACAGCTCCCTTTTTTGACTGTACAAATATATGCTTTAATAGCTCAACAGATGATGTTTCTATCAGCTCTTCTAACTGGACTACAGAAGGACTTTTGATGGAGTATTATGGATATACCCTAAAGGAAACTTGTGGTAGAAATTCTAAGAATCGAAACACTCTGTTGAAAGCACTATACTAAGAGGCAGGTATTTCCACTGCCTGAGAGGAAGCTCTGCGAGTGCTAACATCTCAGCACTAAATGTATTCTGTTTTGCTGCAGGAAACTCTATACAGGCATATGACTTAAGCCTGCAAATGTCTTTAAGTGACATAGTTCTCAAAGCTAGGATGATCATCTGATTATTCCAGTGAAGTTACAAGGCACTGCTAGAGGCTTTGTGTTTTTGAAAGCTGTATCAGACACCTGCAGATGGACTCAAATCCAATTCCCTGGCCAAGTTCAAGTCCAGTTGGAGAGCTGTAATAGCTCTGGAAAGTACTAATTTCATATATATCTTATGCAGACAGCTATCTCCCCTACTTTCAGTGGCAGTGGTCTGCCTTGGCTGAAGAAGTTGAGGCACTGGCAGGTTTTGAATGCCACCTGGCATAGCATCGGGTACATGAAAAACAAAAGCTCCTGAAACCAGGAGTCACTGGCTCACATATAGCAAGATAAATCCACTAAAACCAGAGCAGACAGATTATGAGTACCGTGTCCTCAGCATGAGGAAAATTCCTTAACCTCTCATTTAACAAAATGAGGCAGCATAGTGCAGCTGCACTCAGGCAATTGAGTCCAGAATAGTTTTGCAATGACAAAGCGTTCGCTTTGGGCATCTAAATTACATCATGTGACAGATGTGTCAGTGAAGAGGCAATGTTAATGTGACCCATCAAAGACTGAAACAAGCTTCTTCAAAACACAGCATTTTCCCACTGAAACATCTCAGGCTGGTTCAATCTAGTCATCTAAGGACAGACAGTGCTAAAAAGCATTCTGGAAGGCAGTCTGGAGGAAGAAGATATTAACAGCTCCCAGAAGATACCATTTCTGGAGAACTCTATGACTCACAGAGAAATTCTGGTTTCTGACCTCTTTACTAAACACAGCTAGCATGCTGACGCAGACGTAATGTACTCCTTGGCATACCTACACTTCCTTCCAGGCACCTCTTGCTCTCTGCCAAGAGCCATCCTGCAGTGTAATGGATCTACATTAAAAACACCTTCCTTTTTAGGTCAAAAGTGTAGTATACTGACAGTAAGCTTCCTTTAGCACTTGGTAGACCACAAATAGAAGGAAAAGAAAGTCCATTTCTGCTGGTTACAGATTTACTTTTTGCATAAAGCCTCAGTGCACACCTCCTTTACAGACCAGCTTCCCAAACATCCATTCCCACTCAGAGAAATCACTCTCAGAAATCATTAACTTCCACCAAGCCCATGTTTGCCTGGCTTTGGCTCCATGGATGACATGCTGGTGATCCAGAGGATCATTCCTCTCCCAACCTGTAAGCTTTAATCACATTCATAACCCTTTAGTAGAGGTTTTCAGTATAAAGTCTATGTAATACACTTACTGTGTTTGTTCTGGCATCCTGAAGAGCAATTTTCCATGCCCTGTCAAAAAAATAAAAGATGTTTAGTGGAACACAGATAAAAATTGATGCCACTTTTTCTTTTTAGTACTATGAAGAAAACTATGTTAGGAACTCGAGGTAATGCAGGAGCAGAGTTTCAGATACTCCATGTGTCAAAGCCTAATGATACAGTAAAATGAATGCACCGAACTGTTACACCAAAATTGAAAAATAATTACTTCCTTAGCAGAGCTGAGATGGAGTGACAAGGAAGAAGAAAAGAACCGTGACAAGGAACACATCTAAAGGCCTTCAATGCAAGCCCAACAGGCAAGTGATACACAGCTATGCTTAGGACAAAATAATGGGAAGAGATGCACCAGAAAAGTTGTATCTCCTTCCTGGAGAGTTGCATCTGTGCTGACTAGACAGCATAGCAGCTTGAACAGAAGGCACACACACTTCATGCAGATACTCCTGGCTGACAGCGTGCCCTATAACCACGCTATAACATACTTGGGAAACACTGGTGATAGATGTTATCCAACTAAACACAGCCAAGGTCACAGTATTGGAGTACTACTCTTTTTAATGACTGGGACATCCTTGGGCTACACAGGGTCATGGGCTACTTTAAGAAGGAGAGAAGTGAAAATAATATCTATTCAGAATGTTTTGCATTAGCCATATTACTAAGATGCTTTTACTCCTCTCACCCTCCAGTGTTTCCAGTGACTAAACTTGCAGTTAGTTTGCAAGAACTGCATCTATGTGAGTTAGACAACTCATAGAAGAGCTATCTTTTTTGTAACTGAAATCCTGCTTAAAAATTGTCTTGAAATATGTCTCTGAAAATCTGAAGGAAGGACAGTAAGTAAGGAGAGAAAAAAAAGATAAAAGAGGAAAAAGTAGCAAAAATAGTATTACTTGGCAGACTTACAAACAGTCATCTGCACTTTCTGCACAGAGGTTAATGGTCTTTCCATCCCGACAAACAACCTGCAGTAAACAGTCTCTCTGCTTTCCCTCCGGAGGCTGGAAATCTGAGTTGGGGAAAAAAAAGAGATAAAAAGAATCTATAGCCAGAATTTCATGATCCCATTTACAAGAAGGGCGATAGCTTATGCAAAACTCTGGACAAAATAAACTGTGGCCAATTGTAGCTGCTTTCCATGACATCAAAACAACTTAAAGTAGGATGTAACCTGCTCTCTTTAGAATATGTCCTGAAGGTAACTAGCTCTGAACATCACTCTTAATAAATGCAAGTGTCTTACAGCAGAACCAATCTGTACCTGGCTGTAAGTACTCCCCAGCACTTCTGTCTCTTACTGATGCACATCAAGTGGAGTACTAATAAATGCCCATTTTGCATCCCAACTCTCCCTGCAGCCAGCAATGTATTTTCACAAGTAATGCTCTATGATCAAACACACAAGCCTACTGCAAACATCCTGGTCTCTCATGCAAGCCTGCCACCTGCATGTAAGGTACGCTGTCCTCACTGAGTTATAAAAGGAAGTACCAAGCGCTAACCTAATCTATCACATGGTGATATCACTCCACAAACATACGTAAGGGAATTTAACACTTGGAGAGTTCTTGTGGTTGTTGTTTTTTTCCTTTAAGAACAATAAAGCTGCACACTTTGTAGGCATGTTTATTTCTGCACAAGTAGTGCTATAAATGGTGTGCTGGGCAGGCACTGATGTTCAAAAGAATCTCTCAATATACAAATTCCAGAGGTCTCCCTATTACCTCGACATTCATTCCCCACTCTGAGGTTGATGCAATGGATCCTCATGTGGATTTTATCTTCTATATCATGGCGATTCTGATCGTCGTAGAATATTAAATGGCCATCAGACCACAGGTCAAACCAGTTCTTCTTCCAGCGCCGCAAAATAGTGCCTTTAAAATCAAACAGTCACTTTTGAAGGCATATATATTAGAAGGTATTTGTGTCTTAAAGTTAATAAAACCGAGATATCCTTCCCAGTTGCCCCAGAGGACAAAGGCATTCTCAGGCTCCAGGCAAAATCTTGTCCTACCACATTCCTGCTTTAGAACATTACAGAATTGGGTTCCATATTTCATCTACAACTCCAAATTACAACTGAGTGTATTTTAAGGGCATAACCTGGTGCTTTAATTCTGTCCCACTGCAAGAACAAGCAGAGGGCATGACTAATTGGAGACATTAATGTAAGGTGTCAGGCAAAGTTTCCAAGTCTCCACTTACATAACACTAATTACAGAGCAGCATCTGAAGCAGGACAGTCAGACACCTCAGATGTGATATGCACTGTTTCCCAACAGTACACCCAAAGGTAACATGGAAATGCTGTCATGATAGGTCCATTTGTGAAGTGTCCTACAGTGAAAAAACAAGGACAACAACCCACAGACATAGAGACCTGTTTAAGAAATAACACCTGGGAATGACTGAGTTGCTGTAATGTTTTGTGAAGGAGTTAGACACAGTGGGGAGAAAAGGAGGGAAGAGCCCCATGACTTACTTTGCCGGAGCAGCCAGCCACTCTTCACAAATGCCATTGTTGCTTAATCTGGCGGACAGAAGAGGAAGGAGAGGAAGCAGTCATCAGTATTTCACAGCAGTACATTAGAAAGAGGCATGTCAAGTTAGAAAATCACAGTGCACTTCGCTAGTACTGCAGATAGAGAAGACAGATCTCAACTGAAGATCCTCATTAAGGCCCAACTAGTATCCTAGACCTTAGCAAGTGGAGCAGGCATGCAATATGATGTGACTGTCAGAGACACATCAGTTAAAATGGGAAAAGCAAAAGTTTACAAACAGCACTGTTGTAAAAAGGGGAAGAGACAGACCTGTGACCCTGACTCACCACCGGTTGCTTTACAAATCGTTTCCTTGACGTACGTGTGCTCCTTTTATCCTGCAGTCTCCCATTACCAAACACTCTCTCTCCCTTTTTCTGTGCTTCCCCTTCTACTTTTTGCTTTTCATTCACTGACTCAAGGTCCAGCCAGAACAAAACCTGAAAGAGTTTAACCTTGAACAGGAAGGAGAAAGCTGTTTTTATGACTTGTATGCCATCCAAATTGTCACCAGCTCCCTCCAAGATGAATTTAAATAAGTAAAAGTTAAGCCCACAAAGTGACATTCTCATTTCTCCTCAGCTTTTAAATGAAGCTCAAAATGGCCTGGGAAAGATCCACATGGAATCAAGCTATCACACCTGACATTCAGCATTCTGCCACTGCCCTCCAGTGTGCGGGCAAGCCAGAGGAAACAGACCAGACATCGAATACACTGGAGGAAAAGCTCTTTTTTAGTGAAGTGGTGTTCTAGGGGGGACTAATGGAAACACAACTATCTGGACAGAACTAGAACAGCAAGAACAGAAGCGCTCTTAGGCCCTTCTTGGCAAAGCTGGCATTTTCTGGAAATTACCAGAGGGGCTTGTAAAGCCAATAGGAGAGGCAGACACTTCAACCTGCTGTGTAACATCACTCCTGTAGCAGCATGAGGTTTGATAGCCAGAGGAACTCCTTCCAGGTAAGGGATGCGTTTGAAGTCAGAAACTTACTTACAAAAAATATGGCTGTTGACTACGTTTTTTATAGGCACTTCAACCTTGTTACAGCACCTAACATCAGCCCTGGCAGGGTACAGTTTACCTTCTCTGAGCTGGTGCAGTGTTGACTCTGTGCTTTTTCAGCTCCACATGTCCTTATCTAGAGCAAGAACTTTCCCAAGAGAATGTCAGTTTTGCTGAGGAATTCACATTACCTGCTGAAAGCCCTGAATTTATGGACAAGGTATCACTCTTGCTAGGCAAAGACTGTAGCATACAACTAAAGGCAATGGCCAGCAGGATTTCATACTGAAGGAATGCTGTGTGCAGTACAGGCTGCTGCGTGATAGTGAGAACCACCTGTAGCTAAGGTTGAAACTCCAATGCAAACATCTTAGCATTGGTTTTTGTATCAGCTTGCTGGGAAAACAAACATTCAGCTGACAGCCCAATGAAGAGGAGCGTGAAACTCCTGTCCTGCTGGAATCCCAGTCCTGCTTGGAGCATCCTGCTGTCGCTTGGCTACAGAAGGGTGGTTTCAGAAATTGGGGCCAATTTATTACTCCAAGTAGACAAAGGGCCTGAGCCTCTTTCTTTTGCTGCCCCACTAAGTGTTCCCCTACATTTCCCTCACAAGGAATCTCTCTTCTTGCACATCCTTTTCACAGGAATGAATGTCTCTGCTGGTGCTTCCACATCTTCCAGGTGAAATCCCTGTGTATCTACAGAGGCCTTTTAATAGTGCAAGAGCCAATAAAGCACTTGCACGAACTTCCGTTCAGCTGCAAGTGCTAGATTAGGCTACAGAACGTTTACTGCTGCCTTTAAACCTACTCTGTTACACAACAGCATAATTAGATATAACTTAGACACAAAAGGAGGAAGAAATGAAGAAGAAAAGCTCTCTCCTGACAAACTGAAGATTACGGAGGGCCTGACAATCCAAGTCTCACATTGCAGGCCATCTCACACTTAGCGTGGGCTCCAGCACCAAAGAGGCCTCTGCGGCTGTACTGCACTCTGCGTGTAATCTCAGATACACAGACTGCGTTCTCCTAACACAGAATTTCAGTGCCCCAAACTTCTGCTCCAGATAGAGGGCAATGAGTGACACAGAGCAGTCTTGTCACCACCGAAGTAGGAGGTGCAAGGACAGTTTTATATTCTTGTCTGATCCTTTTTAAGTGCAAGAACTTACTTGGAGTCCAACGCAGTTTTACATTCGGCCCACACTGCGTCTAAAAGAGCGTTTCCAGAGCTGGAGGAGAGCCGTGGCAGATAAGCAGCAGCTGCGCTGTATCTGCTTGTGAAGCTAGCTCCATGTGACCAGCACGGGAAGTGGGATTTAAACACAGATAAGTCAGGGCTTTGTATCACCAACCTCAGGAGAAGTTTGTTGGTGGCTGAAGCCTAAAGGCAGGAACGCCCTTCATAGAGCACAAGGGCAAACACAGCAAAGGTGTGGGGGCCACTCCCTGCTGCTCCTTTTCCTCCCTCACACAGAACACAGCATGGAATATCCAACCACTTACTCCAGTCGCCCTCCTGCTCTCAAACCTAGCTGGCTGACGGGAAAAGGCAGCTCCGAATCTAGCGAAGGCCTTTGTGCAGCTCGCCATTGCTGCGGGCGTCGGGTGCAGCCGTCAGACTACAGCGGACGAGGACCCGCACAGGCGAACGGGCTGCGGCCGCACGGAGCTGCTGTGCCACGCAGTGCCGGGCTGCCACTGCCTTCCCACAGCACCAGCTGCAGACACACAGCCTCAGGCTCAGCGGCGTTCAAGCCTCACCCTACTGATGCTCCCCTTTAAAACCAACCAAGCTTTCTACGTCAGAAACTTCCCGACCCCGCACTTAGCGAACCGCGGGCCTTCTCCCACGAGCCGCGCTTGTTTTGCCGGCGCCCAGTCCTACCGAAAGCCGCGCAGCTCCGTTCAGCACCAGCTTGGGGCCGGCAGGCGCTGCGGGGAGGGCCGCACACCGCAGCCCCGCGCTCCTCGGCGGAGCTCCCGGCCTCCCCGCCGCGCACCCGGCAGCCCCAGGCCCCCGAGCTCCGCGCGGCCGTACGGCCGGGCCGGGACA